>CM061921.1:304777510-304937524 GCA_031002005.1 Vandiemenella viatica | reverse complement strand
TTATATATCAGTGCAGATTCGTGGATAGTTGAATGAGGTGTTGGCATTGTGAAAAGTGAGATGCATATGTGTATGCTGCTTCTACGGCCCTGGAGTCGTGCACAAAGGAACTTTTGCTTATCAGCTGACAGCCCCGGGTACAGAGACATAGGAAAGCACAAAGTGACACGCTGCACATCGCAAAGACTGGGGGATATGATATTAAGACACACTCTTGAACTACTGAACATTATGGGTGAAAAAAAGATTTGTGCATATTCGAGCTTTGATAGTGGTTCAACAAATTCTCTCGTTCGACTGCAAATCTGTTTGGTAACTATTAAACATGAAGTTTCCGAGTATACGGTCAGTTGTCTTTAAAAATAAGTACAAGTTTTTTTTAGAAAGTTTTGTATAATTATTAACCATTAAATCCGAGAATAACATAATAATCTGTTATCACGTTTGACACACTTTCAAACAATGCGCGTACATTTTCTCGTCTGTTATATTTGACAAAAATATTAATGACTATGTATTTAATGTATTTAACGTCTCAATAATTGATAGTACAGAAAAGGAAATTAATGGGTAATATATTGACTTTGAGGCTTAGTTTTTAGTGTCCACATAAGCCGTTTTCTGCTTACAGTTTAATAATTTACTTTCACCCTACAATTCGAGCGATAAGATTACAAAAACACATTTGACGGAACTTCATGGATTATGAATCGAATACCCTTCCTCTGACCGTCCTTGGTAACAATGCTTGTAGTGGACACGACATGAAGTTCATGAGGAACATCTAGTAATAATTAAACGATTTGAATGAAACTGTTCACAAAGGTTGCTTGGTCTGAGATCTCTGATTAGTTTCATTTTATTTTATGCATCATTTTTAGGTTCTTTCGAGAATTGAATTTCATAATGGAACTAGGCAGCAAAGAGAAAAATTTAAATCTAGAAACAAAAATTTTCATTAAGTTTTATCGTATGTGAATCACAGAGTAACTTTTGATATCATAAACGTGAAAGGCAGTTACGATTTTATACTATCGCAAAATAAAATGAACATAAAAACTCGGATAATAATCATATGATTGTCATTTGATGTTACAAATTTTATTTTCTTCTGAATTTTTAAATCTTATAAAGTTGCGTTGAAGGCGATAGGTGAGTAGAAATAAAAGCTAGCTTTTATCTAATTCCCCTAGAAATTATTGCAAAAGCCATTTTAACTTTTATAAAATTTGGAACATTGAAAACTGTGTTCGACTTAAAAACATCAAACATGAATTAACTCTGAGCTAAGAACATATACTCATATGCAATGAAATTGGCGATCCCAGAAGAAAATGTCAAAATAAATTACACTTCACAAGCGATAGAAACAATAACAGAAATGACAGTCATCTGGTTTTGATAGCAGTGTACAAAGCGTGTTGTCATCACTACAATGTAGGCATTGTGCATTGACCTTCTGATCACTTTTCTTGACTTTTTTTCGTTATTACATAATAAACTTTTAGTATCATTAACAATTTTAACCTAAAAGATATACATTTCTCTAACGGATCTGTTAGTATACTGGTGGTAATTTTTACCTCTGTTAGCACAATGCGGCCTTTAAATGCATAGATGTAAACAAGCATTTACAGTTTCTGTTATTACAGTAGTCTAAATTATCGGCTGCATTGGTAAGAGTAACCTAATCTGGTGGCCTGATGTAAGATGTGATCCTTTTCTAATGACGCACAAGCAGGAAGCACAATTTACACAGTCATACAACAGTATGTCACATATGTGGGAAAGGCATTGAAACAGGTATTGGAAAAGTCCACGTTGGTTGGCACATCACAGGTGCATTTAGAGGGGCTACACATAATACTGCAATTTCCAGTACACTAATCAAAAGTATATATACCACTCGTTTGCTTTAATCTATTTCAGTGTGATACATGCTTCATAGTTAGAATTTTTCAAATTTTGGCGGCGATGGGATGGATGTCCTGCTCATCAAAAATGAACACAATATTTCATTTCCCAAGGATGTTAAATGTGTTTAAATTACCTTACGGTTTTTGGACTGATGTCGTTTTTGCAGGCTACATTAGAAAAGTTAATTCTAAACTGATTTGGGTATTACCACTGCTCATTTCACCACTTCCGAAAAAAGATAAGGAGTGTGATATATTTACATACATCAACCAAACACGTGCCGGCGTAACAAAACATGATCATAACCACGGCCACCTCTGTCCAACATCCGTTTTTTTTCCGGCGTCATCTGCAATTAATTATCCTGGCCGTAATCCCCCTTTCCTTGTGTTTGGCCTATTTATTAATTCGTTTATGAATTTTTTCTCCCCTTCTCCCCAATATTATTCTTACGTAATTTTCTTTATGTGTGCTGCATACATGAGGACACGCTGTCTTGTAGTCTCGCCGTCTCACACTCCCTACCCACTACCTCCTATTGTGGGCGATCTATCTGGTATTCATTAGGCGCCTTCTATGCAGAAAACCGGCACGTATTCTGGCTGTCTGTCCATCGGAAGTTGCAGCAACTGCACTCGGTATGTTTCCCCACCTAACGATCAGGGAACATTCAGTTCACAGTGTATGGAAACCCAACGTCTTTCTCCTTGTGTTGGGAGCACTCAGCCCCTAATATAGAGGACGGCAGCTATCTATATCACCGACCTTGAAAAATCAAGAACTACCTGGAGATGGAGCTGCGAGTGGATTCTGCCCACCGGGGTAAATGGCCGGCTTGTACCCCCTGTGCCAAACCTTACGTTGTCAAGTAACCTGAATGGATGGGGGGTGGGTTTGTGGGCTTGTGGCGGAAGCAGACTTTAGGGTGGAAGTTTACTGACCTTCGGGACATTTACTAAGTCTTCTCTCTTGAAGATGTCTTCTGTCTTCTGATGATCTAAGCAAAGACTTGCGGGCTACAGAAAGATGTTAATTGATGTTAATTGTCAGGAATCATTGACACCACTCCATTAGTTGCGGTTGGAGAACGGTTTACGCAGGGAAAGTCCAGGGCAAAATTTTAACCTAGCTGAGAATCTACCTAATAAATAATGTAGGCGACTATCGCATTTAGAGTCCCCTTTATTGACCACTAACGACTGTATGAATACAGTTGAGAGCGCGATCTGTACTGATAACTCCAGAAAGCCTCTACAAATATTAATTATTGAGTAGGCCGCATCTTGGCTGAGATAACTGAGTATTAGAGAATGTTAACTTCTTGACTGAATGGCGAATTGACACGATAGATGCATGGTGGCGAGGCAAGCTAACGAGACACGGTTTAGCTAAGAATTAGCCCATATTGATTGGTTGGTGATGATCGACAAAGTGAGAGCGAGTTTGGCTAGCTGTGGTCGCTCGTAAGTTTGGTTTTGAGTCACTGAACAGGCGATGCCCTCTTAGTCAGCCGTCAGCGTTTTACCAATAAATAGCGCTTGCTGACTTTCGAGTTTGCTTCTGTTCTGACTTGAGGCTCCACTAACTTTAATCTACCTAAGATCCTCATCCTTTCAAATAAATATATATGTCCAAAACGGCAATGACACCGGTATCATCGACGATCTGCTCCTCGCCCTCAGCAACCCCACTCCAACCTCGTCTACCCTCTCCCCCAAGACGGACTAGAGCGAGGAGAAGAGGTACGAGCGTGGTCAAAGAATATTCAAATGTCATGCGTTTTTGCCAAAAACGTCAATGAGGAACAGTACCTAGAATAACTAAAGAGTAGGCTCTCCACTTCCAAAGCGCAAACACCAAATGGCTCCATGGATACCATAGATGAGGTAGAAGAAATGCCTCACATAAAGGAGCCGTGTCACCACCAGTAAGAAATCAGGGAGGCGAAGCCAACCTCACTCGCCACCTAGCAATGCTGAAAACTGCGATGTCCTATGTTCACGAAGTTAGAAATGACAGCCGTAATCAAAATCCTCCCAGACGAAGGAATCCTCTACAGGCACGAGAAACCTGAGGAACCACGAACCATGGCCTCCCAAACAACTCAGCAACACCTTCGTCAACGTCAAGATACGACAAGACGCCCAGCACCCCGAAGAAAAGTACAACAAGAGACACGGAGAAACTGTCAATAGCAGTCATGCGTAAATTCTTCACATCTCAAAATTTGGCCATCTGGCGCCAAACTGCAGGAACCAAGTGAGATTTGTGCAGTGCGACGAAGAAAATTCTTTACCAGACTGCACCAGAGACCGCTATGATCCGGTTTGCTGCAACTGCGGTGGTCCACACGCGACGTGCTATGGTGGTTGGCCCTCCCAGAGACAACGCAAATCCGCCAAACCTGTAAAAGGCAAACCGAAGTACTCAACCTACCGCCAGCACCAGAGAGAGGAGGGGAAGTGGGCTCACCTCCAATTGGACCATCACCACTGCCAAGCACACAGCATCCAGGCATGGGACAGGATGATACACACTATATGACTGGGCATACCACGGAAACGAACTGCCAGGATCGAACCGCCAGGGACTTCAGCACCCGAATCATGAGAACAATTGTGTGATTTGTTCCAGGCAACGCCCAAACCACTACAACAATAATAATAACAATAATAACAACAATAAGAACAACAATAATAATAACAATGATAATAATAATTTGCAAGGTACTACTTTGAAAAGGCATTGGTTCTCTCATGGCTGTTGTACCCGTGGATACCATTGCTGGGTGGTGTTCCAATACACAAGGTGTACACCTAAATAAAGGTTGTTCGCTAAAGCTGTAAGGAAGTTCAATTCCATTTATGATGGTGTCAATTTATGAAAGCGTCTTTTATGTTAGGGCCTGTTGGTGAGGGGATAAAAATAACTGATCAAAGGCAAGATAATAATAATGACAAAGATCTTCACTCTACTTACCCAGCTCATCAACCCTAATCCCATACAGGGATTGAACAGAAAAACAACAATAAGGACGAAAGTACACAGATATAAATCCCAATCCCCAAACAAGATTAATGTGTAATTAAATGATTTAAATATAGAAATCTTCCAAACATAATGCAGTACCCCTACCTGGTTGAAAAGAGCTACAGCTCTAAAACAGCTCACTCCTGGCCTTCAGCCAGGGGAATGAAACATTATAAAAACAGTACACCTCAGTTTTCTAGTTCACCTGGGAGAAGTTCAGTCTGCAGCAATATTTCGATACACACTCCTGTTCGCATAGATATAACAGCATAATGTAATAATACCAAGCGTCTTAGCGTTGGTCTGCCTTATATACTCGATTTGTTAGGTTGGTCGTTCTCTAGAAAGTTGGACTTAACAAAGTTACTCTATCATATAAAAATGGGATATGCTGTACCAGGTGCTGGAAACATCTCTTGGCTATTTAGCAGCTATCCCAACTACATCCAAATGAGCGTTAAACTCACAACGGAACCATCTTTTGTCAATCTATGTTGTTAGTGGAAACCATATAATTTTATGTAGCATGGATCCAGCTGGCGGATTCATCTTCTGCGAATCAACTGCCTTACAGCCAAGTTGCGGTGATCGGCTTAGTGGCCACCAAACAGATGTGATAACAGTAAGCTGCAAGATGCTACAATGCGTTTATGGACTTACTATCTGATAAAGTGCCACGTGACATTCATCATGCTCCAGTACATAACATTTATCGTGTTCTAAAACTAATTGTAGTGTATAGTTTTAATATTAGTGTGACTCGAGTGACGTATAATACTAAACTACCAATCGAATACTTGTTAAGAGTGGAATTGTTTATATATAAAAATTGGTTTGTATTCTATGATGTTAACTAAATATACTTTGGAGCACCATACAATACGATACGATGAATGTGGCATCACAGATATGTGGCTTTGTTAATTCTAGCCTTATATAAATAAATAAATATACATACATAAAACAAAGTTAAGTGAAAATTAATTGCTGCTTATATTATTATATTTTCACTAGTTTTACCCACCAAAAGGTAGTTGAAATACATTTTTTAGAATCATAAAATATATATTTCACAAAAGTTTATCAACTTATTTTGTTTGAGTTCTTGTAGTAGGGAACATCCCAAATCATCAATAATTTAGAAGACTTTCTTCTGGATAATCTTCTGAACTGTCGAGTCTTCTCCATTCCTTTCACGTGTATAATTGCATCATCTCGATTGGTGACAGCATATAGAATATTACATTGTCTATTGAAGCTTACACGAGTAACGATCCAGGATATATCATAACATTTTGTCAGCCATCATATTGTTCGATCATTACCTTCACGATAAAGTTATACAATGTGTACTGATAATGTTGTCTGATTTTACCACAAACACCGACCTCTTTGAAAACAAACATTCCATTTCTTGTGTGAGTCCTAGAAGCTGAGCAGGAATGATTTGGTGCTTCTTTTTCCTTATATTTGCTTCAACACAAAAGTAGTCAGGGGCATTTATTTTACAACATTATCGTGCAATATCATAGAGTATGCAGGCCTATTTACAGGAAAACTCTCACTGCTTTCGATTTCAGTGCTTATATCTATAGTCCTTGACTTAAGAGATGGCATTTTGGTATAAAGGGTTAATTACAGCCAAAGGTGCATCTGGATTTAATAAAGGCGAAACACTACGTCGTTCATAGTTTGCGAATCTTATATACATATTGTACAAGACTGTCGTCATGTTTTTAATAAGATCTACATTCACGTTTTCTTTTAGGCAGTGAGATTTTAGGAAGTAAACATGCATTACATTTACAGTTGTTTTTCCTTTCTGTTTAAATCACAGAAACACTATCCTTGAATTCTCTATGCTGAAGTCTTTGTAGGCCAAATGTGTTTATTGTTTTTAGGAAGCACAGGATGTTAATGTAGATCCCAAGGCCCAAAATTAACGAAAAGTGGGCTTTTCACTCTCAATAGCTTTAAGCAAATCTTTCTCTCCATCATTCACATGCGCGAGAGACATCTTCCATGCGAGCTTATAGATGACAAATTTACTCTTTAGAGGATTTTTATCAGCCTACATGTATTTGTATTATCTTTAGTACTAGTTCCTATTTAATATTTGTGAGTGTTCCTTTGAAAACACATAAGTCTTACCCGTAGCTATACAGGTTTGAAAATACGCATTTTCAATATCTCTTTCGACTCTTTCTGCGTTGTAAAACACGTCAAGTTGTTTAGAATGGCATGCAATGTCTCTCTTCATTACACTTGTTTCAACGATACTTTTAGTTCTGAACTTTGAACAAAAATGTTCACATACAAATGTGTCAATGTTTTGATGTCTTGCACAATGTATGGTATTAGGTTCCCTACAAAGTTCCATTGCTATTCCAGAGGCGGTAAGTCACCAAAACTGTAAAATTATTTAATTAATCCTTCCTTGTACTTGGTGTCTGTCCCATGATCCAGAAAGTTCACTGCTATTCAAGTTGATGATGGCACATTCACGCTCACGAATGTTATCACGTAATGTTTCTCTACTGAATAAGCGACAAATGTGGATACATTCAATTGTTTTTCATACCTCCGCATATTCCCATCTAGCAACGGTAAATATGAATTTTTTTCTTCTTTGGTCCTGATCAATCCGTTTGGTATGGTTCTAATACAAACGTTTCATTGTTTATTTAGCCGCTTTTACAATGGTGACAATGATTGCGACATGAACTACAAGAGCCCGAGTTTCCAATAACCAGAAAAAATAGGTATTAACGAAAGGTTACTGCCTTTTTTATAATTTTTAATGCCTTCTCCCGACATTATCTTAGCACGCATACTCCTTTTAACTAGAAACGCTGCAACGGGTTCACCTGATTTTGCTTTCTGCGCCTTCATTCTACTCGAACCCTTCACTGTGAGTACATGATCTATATTGCGTATATCCACACCATGTATATAAGCTACTAGCATTTGCCCGCTGCTTCACGCGCGCGTGCCTTGGCAGGTGTAGAAATTATTTACCGATTTTATTCTGTTATCAGACATTTACGTGGAAAGGCATGAACCGTTAATGTATTCTGAATAATTTCGTTTGTTTCGGTTAATACGTTAGGTTCGGTTTTCATACTGATGTCAGAGAGTTGTTTTATTCATATTTTAACGTGATGCAATTGATTCAATAGTAGAAAAGGTTCCTAAAAAATTAACAGTAGTAATTCGTGGTTGTAATTATTGTGCGAAGTATAAACATTTATTGTTTAGAAAGGATTTCACGGTTCAAACGACATTCTTTCTTCTGTGCGCTTTCAGAAGCTATGAATTTAGCGTATAGAACCCGGTTATAGGTCAATCGCTTTTCTCGGTGCAGGTTACTTTCATTTGCTCTAGCTATTTCATCTCGTTCTCTTTGACGTTGCAGACGATGTTGTCGGTCTATTTCACTCTCATGTAGCCGATTTCGGCACCATCTTTTAGCTGCAGAAGTTGACCCCGACAGATTAGATCTCTTTCGCAAGGGCATATCATAAACTTTTATACTTAACCAACTCACAGCACTAACAATTAAAACGTTTTCACAGCTGCAATTATCACTATGCGTGAACTTTGGCTGCGATTATATAGATGAGCATAAACTTGGTTACAATATGGAATATCTGTGGTAGTAATAAATAATATTATTTCTGAAAGCAATATTTAACTCAGCTAAAACATAATATTTTTAAATGCTGATATGGAGGATTCCGTGGTACCGAAAATTTAAATGGATATATAACAGTTGTAACGTTAAGAAAGCTGATATTATAATCATTATGTGTAATTTTTTTTGGCGATTTTATGTGTAAACTTTGCCTGGGATTATATAGCTAGGTATAAGCTTTGTTAAGGATGTATCTGTGGATATAATGAAAAATATTGTTTCCATGATACTTAACTAAAAAAAGTTTATTTTTTAAATGTGGATACCGAGGATTGCAACATAACCGCGGTGCCATAAATTTATATAAATATTGCAGTAATCTACGACTTAGTCCTCTTGGAAGTGTGCTGAAATATAAAAATTCGTTACCAATAATCACAGCATCTCAATTTTTCTGATTTATTTATTTTTTGTTGTTTGGATATTGGTTTTATTTTATGTTGATACACCATCAATTATTCCTGCTTTAAAATAGAAATTTACGTGAATTGGAGCTACTCTTGATTTCAAATCTTCGTATCATTACTGTCATTATTTCATTCAGATATAATTAATCCAAAAATGTCGAGATGTGATCATGGTACAGTTTATGTAGTAACGTGCATGTAACTGAAACAATTATTTCTGAGTGGCAACATTATCGCAAGTTGTGAATCGCTTGAAATGCAACCTGACAGCTGATATGATGCTTTGTTATAGGCCTAAGAGACGATGCCTGCAGCTTTATAATCTACGCGGTGTAGCATTAGGATATGAAACATTTTTAATTTAAGTTTCTTTCAATATAGCCGTATTTTCTATGTAATTATTTCAGTCGCATGTAAGTACCTGGCGAAACAACAGCCTGGACCAGATGACAATTGACTCGTTTTGTTTAGCATCGGGCATAACGGGTTTAGTTTTCAAATTTACGCGGTGTAGAATAGAATTTTAGGATGCCTAGTTATAATTGAAATAAAAATTCGTTACCAATAATCACAGCATCTCAATTTTTTCTGATTTATTTATTTTTGCTGTTTGGATATTGGTTTTTATTTTATGTTGATACACCATCAATTATTCCTGCTTTAAAATAGAAATTTACGTGAATTGAGTTAATCTTGGTTTCAAATCGTCGTATCATTATTGTCATTATTTCAGTAAGATATAATTAATTCAAAAATGTCAAAATGGATTACGGTACAGTATATGTACTAATGTGTATATAACTCAAGCAATTATTTCTGAGTGGCAAAATTATCGCAAGTTGTAAATCGATTGAAATGCAACCTGGACAGTGATGACAGCTGATATGCTTTGTTATAGGCCGAAGGGACGATGCTTTTAGCTTTATAATTTACGCGGTGTAGCATTAGGATACGAATTTTTTTTTTTTTATTTGAGTTTCTTTCAATATATCCGTATTTTCTATGTAATTATTTGAGTCGCATGTACCTGAATTTTCGGATGCCTAGTTATATTTGCACGTTATAGCCACGAGACATATTAATCGAATAAAGTACTTCCAAATATGTGCAACTCCGCACAAGTCATTATGAAAGAAGTATGTTTTATTACTTGCTGATATTTATAATAGCTGTTTTTCAGACATCGCTCTTCCAGAAAAAACTGAATTTCGTATTAAGTATTGGCTTATTGTGGCTGTATTGTACAGCGTTCACGTAGCAATTTTGTTCCAGAGACAAACTGTATAACAGTCTACCAGAGACAATACATGTCTTCAATATTAGTAATATAACTTTTTCGTAATTCAACAGACCTGTTACGATTCAAGTAAATGCTGATTATACTTGATTCACGTATTCTTTTTATTTTGAAATACTGCGGTCTAGAAAAATGAATCGCAGAAGTAAAAAAAAAAAAAGAAAAAGAGAAAAAAAAAAAAAAAAAAGGGAAATCCTAAATTTTGTCAGGTTTCTTTATGAAAGGAGTGACCGTCTGAATGTGTATAATTATCTGTGGTCTACAGTTTCACATTTCTGAAGTTTTTTACTGACTTGCTTCTTCCCATGGTACATATTAGTCGTTAGCTACTTCTGCAGATGTTGATCAGCAACATTAGCTTTAAAAATTTGGAAACACCATGCAAATTGATGCGGTAGTTTTTGCGTTATTAGAGATCAAGCCTCACTACAAACGCAGCTTGCTTACAGATTTATAATAGTATAGATGTCATGTTCCCTAGAAGACTTATCTAGTTGTTTGATACATATTTGACCAAGTATAGCATGTTGGTATGTGTGCCTCAAATGGCATTATATTGATATGGTTATTTAGAAAGCCATGACCCTTCTTCCTCACATGGGGCATTGTCATCGACTGACTAAATTTATTTGTTTGCGCGCCTATATTCATCCGTTTCAACCTTGCCCAAATTAGGTGCTGTATACCTGTAGGATGCTTCGCAGTTGCAACGTTTTAACAATAATATAGTCCTCCATGTTGAGCGATTTGGCGATGAATCTAGTCAAACCTTTAGCCCGTCTAGAGGTTTGGCTCTTTTATAATCGAAATGCGTACACCTTCGAATGCAGGCCTGCAAACTCCATTCGCTCTAATCTTTGAAACCCCGACAACCTACTCCTGATAGGGTACCTTCCTGAAACAATTATTAGCCTTATAACCACATGTGTCGGATTTCTTCTACTAATCATTTATAAGAGTTTCTTGCTGAGAAGGAGTTGAATCACGACAGATCAGTATTTTCGTATGTGAAAACGACCTGGTATAAAACAGGAATGTTGTGTGCTTCTGAACCAAGGTTGTGTGACCTAAACATGGAAAAGGTTGAATGATGATCAATAACAATAGCAGACCTAAATTTCACACATTCCACCCCTACGGCGCCCATGGACCACAACTCCCATACCAAACATGAGACCCCATATCCCACCATTTAAGATCGCACTCCACATCAAGCAACTGTCAGAAAATGTGCCCGTTACGGAAAATGCTGTAAAGAAAACTAGTGCAAAGTTTAAACTACTAAACAACTGCCGTCTTGAAGACCATATTACATAATCACTGCTTATTGATTCTTAACTAAGTTCTGCAATGAAGTCTCAGAAGTTAAGTTAACGAAGGCAGGTAGCTATGATGCAATATTCCAGGAATTAAACAAGAACCATGGCCAAAAAGCAAGAAAGTATACATACAACTTTTACAATGATGTTTTATATTCAAGAAGAATACTGTAGCAGCTCAAACTACCACATACAATTGCTGTTCTTCAATCCAATAATCACAATCATTCAGCTAGTTATAGACGTACTGCACTTCTAAGTATATGCTATAAGCTACAGGAAAGACTTAGCCACAATATAATGTATGTCATCATAAATCAAAGCCATATAATCGTACCAAGCTGACTTCAGAACGAATTGAAGTGTTTTGAACAAGTATTTTCTCTAACCTCATTCACTTAAGCAGACATCCAGAGAAGACTCAAAAATGTGTCGTGTCTGTAGATATGCCAGCTGTGTATTATACTGTCAGGTCAGACGTGCTGTTACTCATACTACAGAAAGTGATTCACTGTACACAGTTAAAGAAACTCCTAAGTAACATGTTCAGAAACCGATATGTCACGGTCAACTTTAGAAAGGCAATGAGTGGGTCATACACAATATAGCCTGCCTTAAGGATCTATAATAGCTCCATAATTTTTCAAACTTTATGTAAGTGACATGTATGAATGTAGCTACACAGAATGTCTAGCCATCTCCTATCAAAGCAAATATCTTGAAGAAGCTGAAGAAGCTCTCTCAAGAGACCTAGAGACACTGGACCAACACAAGAGACAATGGAGATAAGCGTGGGCCTTCTACCTGTACAATGCTCAGGCAAACCAATAATTGTATGTCACTTTCTGTCAGAAGAACGTACAATTTCGTTTAGAAATACCTAGGAATCACCCTTGATCGCTTACTGACCGACACGAAATATATGAAGCAACAGCACAAATACTGAAGACAAGGAACAAACTGATTAGAAAACTAGCTGGGAAAATTGCAGGACACAGACAAGCACTGTAATATCACTATTGCATTGAAGCTCCCTAACCCTTAACAAATATGTTGACACCCAGCTCAATGAAACAATGAGGATAATAACTGGAGCACTAAAGCCAACATAGATTCATTTATTTCAGGCACTTTTGAATATTGCTCCAGCCAAATTATGTAGATGTCAAAGAACTGATGAAGTCTGGAATCAGAATAATAATCCCCTGATACAGCACAACCTTCCACTCCACACTACGTTTGAAAATCTACCACAAACTCGAATCCAGAATACCCATTTAGAACAATCACGTTCCACTGACTGCCTTATGTGGTGGAAGATGCGTCATCGGAATCACCGAAGCAAAGCTCAAACAAACCCAGCAACCTCACCAGGACCATCTGACCACTTCGCTCCGCCCCCACCGCGGAATTGGGCTCTTCCGAATCACCCGTCATTACAGCAGGGACGGCGAGGCTAGGCATATTTCGCCACCCATTAAGGGTGCCTACGGGGAGGTGACTCGGAACCGGCGCCTGCCACGAACCAGAACGAAGACCCTTCCAAAACCTGGCCGTATAGCTAAATCCCCTCTGTGATACCTGCGCGTGACACCCGGCCTCACCAGTACCCCGCAGGGTTGGCGGAAACTGTAGCGACCGGTCACCGCACAGGAGTGCCCCTTCGCATGAACCCCGCGCCAGCCGACCGAACGTATCGTCACTGAATACGCGGCTTCCCACACTAGGATGCGCTCCTAGTGCCCTTTTCCCCGCACCCTCCCGACGAGCACATGTTTCCACCCATTTAGAATACGTACACTGAGTTCCTTGGGATTCAGTTGGAGTTGCTGCAAACGGAAGCCGCCTGGGCTAACACTCACAACTCCCCCAGAATATCCACTACCCAACTCAGCTCACCACAAGGAGAGCGATCACGCAAGAATTAACCCCCTAGTGGGAGGGACGGACTTCTCCCGAAGGAGCAAGCGCTATTTTGCTACCGGGAAGTTGGCCCGGTGCCCACGGGGAACCAAGTGGAGGCAAATCCGCAGCTACCATGTTTGAAGACAACCCCCTGAACGTTCTATGACATCCATGTAGTGCACCGCAAGACACAAGTTCCTTGGACCACGTTGGTCGGGTCGTGCACTACAGAGCCCCACTTGCACGGGGTTAGTCCAGCTCTGGAGCTCTTCTTGGTCCCTCGTCTTCTTGGTATGTGTATCGGTTGGTGGCAGCTGTTGTCTCATTCTTCAAGCCGCTCACTGCCGGTTGTTCTCACTGCCGGTTGTTTCTTCTATCAAAAGATCGCCCTCGCGAAGATGTTGAAGGCAGCGAGGTTCTCTGGCGTTCCGATGAGCTCCTCTGGCCAATTGTAGTTCTGCTAGCAGATCTCCGTACATCTGGCGCTTTTGGATAATGTGCTCGGCTTCTTCTTCTTGTGCAGCGCAGGCACAGATGCAATCTTCTTCTAACCCTCTTCTTCGCAGTGTGCCTCTTAACCCGTGGCCTGTCAGAAGGCAGGTCACGAGGTAGGAAAGGTCCACTTTTTTCCGCCACCCAGTCCTCCAGGATGTTTCATCTGGAGTCAATATATAAAGCTCTCTGCCATTTGCACTGCCGTCCCACCTTCTCTGCCATTCTTCTTGGAGTTGTCTTGGTATTCTTGTCTTCCCTCTTCTTACTCTTCTCTTGTACTCCGCTGCAGGGCTGCAGAGGCGCCACTTCCACACGGTAACCAGCCACTTCCGTCGCCTGTCTGCTTCAGAGATGGTAATGCATTGCCACATTTATTACCTCCAAATCTAGCTGCATGCATCCCGCTAGTATTTGGAGGGCGTCATTCGATACCGTGCTACAATCTCTTGTCATCATTAACGTGTATGGACGTTGGATGCCCTATATTCGTCTTTTTATATGCGAGTACGCTGCACTTTGTGCCCATGCCGACGCACAATAGGTAAGTATAGGTATACAGATCTCCACTATCGTTTTGAGGCTCCAGTCCCTCCGGGTGACTCTCATCAGGCTGGATGATGCTTGCCTCAGTTTTTCCTGTGTAAATTTTAGGCGATCCAGGAAAAACCACTTTCCATCTAGCTTTACGCCTAAGTATACAACATTTTCTACAAATCTGATTCTGCTGACATCCAGATTCAGCCTTGCGGGTCTTCCTCTGTCTAGGCTACCTTTGAGAAACATTGCATGTGTTTTGGCTGTTGAGATCTGCATTTGTTCTTCTTGACCCAGTCACTTATCTCCTGTAGAGCAGCATTTCCTTGTTCTTCAATCTCGTCCCTGTTTGCCGCCTGGATAACTACCACCATGTCATCCGCGTATGCCACCAACTTCCATATTCTATTTTTCAGTTTCTCTAGCAGTTCATCGAGTACTACATCCTACATTGGGGGGCCGCTCCTAGACCCCTGTGGTACCCCTTTTGTTACTTCTCTCTCTATAGCTACTGCAGTTTGTTCGATGAGGACTTTTCGATCACGGAAGTAGCTCCACACTAGTTGATAGAGATGATCACTGCAGTTTGCCTGCCTAAGACGTCTGAAGATACTGGGCCATCAATTCCCGTCAAATGTGCAAGCTATATCTATAAATATTCCTACGTAGTACTTGTAGTTCTCGTGGGCTAGTTCTGATAATCTTCAGATTGCTGCCTCTGTTCCTGAATTTTGTTTGAAATCAAATTGGTTATCTTGTGATCAACCGGTTTCATTATATTCCGCCATTATTTTCTGGATCATGACGGTTTCCGCCACCTTGCCCATTACTGGGAGAAGGCATATTGGCCTATATGACTTTGGTTGATCTCGGGGTTTGTCTATAGATTTTAGCACCAGGCATAATGTCTCCTTTTTCCATACTCTTGGAAAGGTACTTTCCTCCAAACACTTGTTTATGAGGAGGCTGATGGCTGCTGGATGATTCTTCCGCAGTCTCTTAATAACCTCCACGTTTATGTTATCAGGGCCTGGAGCCTTTCCTGTTTTGCATGACTTGATGGCAACATCCAACTCTTCTAATGATACTTAATGTGGTGTCGCCTGTCCTACGTAGTTCTCATTAGTTTGCATGATTTCGTTTTGTTCTACTGTGTTGACGGTGTTATCCTCTTGTGGTATTAACTGCTCCAAAATTCTATCAATTGACTCCTCCCAGGTTGTAGAGTGTGTGCCCAGGTTGTTTTTTATTGTATGGAACACATTTCCACGGACGAAGTTTTTCCAGTCCGTATCTTTCTTTACTTCAAACTTTCTTGTGTATTTGTAGCATTTACATACGCCGTTTTTGTGGCAACCATCGAAGCCTCCGTACCTCTGATTCGTTCTCTTTGAAACCTTTTCCGCAGTCTTCTAGCGGCTTTTCTCAAGTTCGATAATTCATTATCCCACCACGGGACTGCTCCACTCATTTTCTTCACCTTTCTCATGGACCTGTCACATATTGCTTTGACGTCTGCTTCGAACCTCCCGGCTATGTTCTCTGCATTCAGATGCTCGAATTCAGCAGGCATTGCGTCGCTGAAGACTTGACCTGCTACTGTGTCAAACGTCCTCCATCTCCAGTTTTTATGTTGTACCTTTTTGTGACAATGCTCTCTTGTACCACAGTTGCGGTGCTGACTTTGTATAGTATTCCCTTGTGGTTGCTGGAAGTCCATTCAGGTTTTACTGATCAGTCATCCACTCTGCCATCCGATGTTTGCCTGCACATTGTCAGGTCGATATTGGTTTCTCCGTGGATCGACGAGTATGTCGTGTGTCGTGATCTTGTATTGCACACCATTAGGTCATACTAGCCTCGTACCCGCGACTTCGTACGCGTGGATTAAGAATTTTTTTGCCAGAATTAAATATAAAAAGTTGTTGGTAACGAAGGATTGGTCCCAAACAATATCGAGTCAGCATAATATGACAGGAAAGCTATCACTATATCATTCTACCGTCGAACCTGCATCTTGAAGAGAATCAATTTCCAACATATTTCTGTCACTATTCAATATGATTTTAAAATTTCGTGACTATAACTGTTAATCATACTGGAAAAAATATCCTGTGCCCTTCATACAGCTTTCCTTATAAAATTCCATCACAACGATATAGCCATATAGTCGTCAAAACATAACAAAAAGACAGAGACTTACTTCCGTATTTATATTAGTATTACTGTGGTTAACACTCACACACTGACTGCGAACAACACCTGAGGTATCATCATAACGTAAAAAAGTGTACACCTATAAAAATGCAAGACTACCTACGATTTGCCTCGCATTGCACCCCTAAATTTATAATATCTACAGTTTAACATTCAATCCGAATAATCTACGGCCCAGGCCTGACTCTTACGATGAAAAACAATTTTTAATAACCTTAGCCTCCACGGAGATTTGAACCGGAGACCACAACGTTCGTAAGCAAGCGCTTTAACCACTTTTTTTTTTATTTATTTTTTTGGGCCTCCTTCCTCCCCTTCAGCCCTGCCTTTCGCTCGCCAATGGTTGGCTCTTTGCCTGGCTCTAAACCTTTTTATAATAAAATTTGGGTTTCAGTGTTCTCTTTTCCTTATTTGTATTTATTAGTGGTATTTTCCATCAGTTGGATGTTTTGTTTTTTGATTTGAATATTTGGTACAGTTAGGTTCCCCTCGTGCCTTTGATTCAAAAGTCTCTCTTTGGGTCTAGGCGGGGTTTATAAACAGTTTTATTTGGTTAAATTGTGATCATTGGAATGATTCTGTCATTATTATATCGAGCATCCGTGCGAAGTCTTTTTTATAATTTTGAGTTTGGATAATTTCGTAATATATAGTATTCATATATGCTATATATTCGTCGTAAGTACTCTTTTCCGTTTGTAGCATATAAGTTAGGGTATTGCCTAGTATCCATTGTACCGTGTTGTGTTTCGTTTCAGGATATCTCTTTTTCTCAGGTTTCAGTATTTCCTGGATGCTCACGGTTAAAGGTGATGTTCTGTCAAGGAAGGCTATTCTTCTTCTTGCCCAATTCCATATTTTCTGGTTTTGGTTACACGTTATTCTGTGTATCAGGGTGTCAGTATTTCCGCAATTTCTGCATCTGTCATTCGGGGATAGATGTATTTCGTAAAGTCTTCTGTTGGTTGAGATTTTTTCATTTACGACGTCATACCACAAGGATTGTGTTTTAGTGTTTAGAGTTTTATTCGTTATATTTTTCCAGATGTTGCTCCAGTTGTATTGTGGATTTTTAATTTCGATTTTATTTCTGTGGTTAGATTGTGTTGATTATTTTGTAGATTTCTTTTGTTGTCTTGTTGTACAGGGTGCATCCTTTGGTTTTTGCATAAGTTGTTTCTAGGTGAAATTTTCTCATATGTGGTAAGTTGAACTTTATCGCGGCCATGTTGAAAGGTATTTCCTCAGTGACTGGTTTTGTTTCTTTAATCAAGTTATTTGTTGGGCCGTTTGGGTCATTTTCCGCTGTCGTTATGGTTCTTTTGAGGAATAATGCGCAGCATCTTTCGCGTACGCTTATCATTCCTATGCCTCCTTTTCCTAGGGGTAGAGTCATTGTTTTGAACGCTGTTTTGAAGATCTTACCCCTGCTTGCGAACCACCCGAGCAGATTCTGTATCCGATCTGCAATTGTGTCGGGTATCGGCAGTACTTGGGCGATGTAGACCATTTTACTCAATAAAGATACTTGTACGATTTTAGCCTTCTGTATTGCATCCAGATCTCTATCACAGTGCATGTTTATAACAGCCCTAATTTTTGGTAGTGTTATGAGCCAGTTTTTAGTTATTGTTTTCATAATGTTCTTTTGAAAAACAATGCCTAATGTCTTATGTTCTTCTACTTGCTCGTACCAGATGTCTGTTGGAGGTGGGATCTCTGCTCCACTTATTTGGAGCAGTGCAGTTTTCTTTGGGTTAAGTTTTGCGCCTGTTGCTTCCGTGAACGTTGTGATTATTTCCCACGTTTTTTGGATGTCCTCCGCTGAAGTTTCGGCTATACAAATGTCGTCTGCGTATCCTCTGCATGTAAATTTGTATCCGTTTAGATTAATGCCTGTTAAATTTTGGTGACATTTCTCAAGCAGGGGTTCCGTTGCCAGTGCGTACAGGATCATTGATAGCGGGCATCCTTGTCTTATCGATCTTTCTATCTTGACGGGCGCTGACAGGTGTCCGTTTATAAGAAGTTTTGAATGTGTGTTTGTAATTATTTTCTTTATTACTTCCACGAATGGGGAGCCAAATCCTTTATGTTCCATGATTTTTAAGAGGTAATTATGTTCAATTCGGTCAAAAGCTTTTTCAAAATCGAGGAATAGTAGAGCTGATGGCGTTTGTTTTTCTGCGTTTATGCTGATAATATCACGGTATTCGCACACAGTATTTAAGATGCTACGTCCGGGAATAGCACTGGTTTGATGAGGTCCTAAGATTTTCTCCATGAGGGGTTCCAGTCTAGTTTTGAGGATTCTCGTTAGTATTTTAAAGTCTGAATTTAACAAAGTTATTGGTCGTATTTCATTGATTTTTTTGATCTGGTTGCCTTTGGGTACTAGCACTATGATGCCCTCTGTGAAGGCGGTGGGAAGATTATCCTCTGTCCATAAGTCGTTTAGAATCTCTGTTAACTTATTTCTTAGCATGGGCCAGTAATGAATATAAAATTCTATGGGTAACCCATCCGGTCCTGGGGATTTCCCTCTTGCTGCTTTGTTTATCGATGTATGAATTTCATCCTGGTCAAAAATTCTTGTTAGAGTTGCTGATTCTTCCACACTTGCTGTGTTACTTGAGTTGGATATTAAATCGGAGATTGCCGCCGTACTAGTTGGAGTTGACTTAAAAATATTTTTATAATGCGTGGTAATTTCTTTAATTATATCTCTTCCGTCCTTGATGTTTTCACCATTTTCTTTAATTATATTGGTTATTAAAGTTTTTTTACTCCTTTTTGTGCTCCTTATAAGGTGGTACAAGGCTGCCGTTTCTTTGGTTGCGACGTCAGTCGGTTTTGAAGTTGTCAGAAGTTTGTTTGCTTGCATATTTTGTAATGATAGGATCTTGGCTTTGTATTTTTTTATTTTTATATTAGTATCGACAGTTATGGTGGGCTCTTGGTATAATTCCTTGATGCATCTGTAATAATACTCAATTGTGCCCTTCATCCAATAGTTCTTTTGTGTCCCCCAGGAGATTAAGGTTCGTTTTAGTTTCGGTTTCACATGTTCAACCCACCAAGATAGTGTGCTTTTATATTTTTTACAGTTTTTTAGACATTCGTCCCAGACACTTTTGATTTCTTCGTCTAGCGCCGGGTCTTCAAGCATAGAGATGTTACATTTCCAGAATCCTTTGCCTCTGCTAACTGGCTGCCTCTGCATGTTGACAGTACATTGCATACTGTTGTGATCTGAAAAGCTTAGAGGAAAAATGTTTGCACTGGTTGTTTTGGTTCGGAGAGTCTCCGTTACGTAGATCCTGTCGAGTCGGCTTGCCGAGTTGTTTGAGACATATGTGTAGGCTTTGGCATTTCCGTGAATGCATTCCCAAGCGTCGTGAAAGTCCATCCCTCGAATGAGGTTAGTCAGCTCCCTGCACCCATTGAAATTTGGGGTTTGATCTTTTTGGCTTAGTACACAATTAAAGTCACCTCCCATTATTATTGCACCTGTGGTATTTCGCAGGAGATAGGGTAGCTCTGTTTTGTAGAAGTGTGCTCTTTGGCTCGATTATTATTGCCAGAGGGGGCGTAAACATTAATTATTCGCGTGTTATTTATTGTAGTTGCAATGGCCCTGCCGTTTGTTAATGTTTCTGTACTAACCGTCTCAATTCCCTCTCTAATCACGAGGGCCGTTCCCGTGTTGGTTTCTTTGGAGTAGTTGATTATTCCATCGTATCCAGGGATGTTTAGTTCCGTAAAAGTCACTTCTTGTAACATTGCGATGTCAATACTGTTTTGTTTAATATAATCCGCTAGGCATTTTATTTTGAATGGCGTAATTACTCTGTTCATATTTATAGTTGCAATGCTATAACTTTGATTGCTTGTCATTGGTTATTTTACGTCTCATCAGATCCCTCCATTACTTCCTCGTACCAGCTGTCTTTACTGAGGAGTTTTGGTTTATCTTCTTCTCTTATCTTCTGATCGTTTACGTATTTTGGTGTGTCTTGTCTCAATTCTAACTTTGGTTGTTTCTTCTTCTTCTTCTTCTTGTCCTGATTTGGC
Source organism: Vandiemenella viatica (assembly GCA_031002005.1). Taxonomy (NCBI): domain Eukaryota; kingdom Metazoa; phylum Arthropoda; class Insecta; order Orthoptera; family Morabidae; genus Vandiemenella; species Vandiemenella viatica. Next base: position 304,916,635 of record CM061921.1, on the reverse strand, counting down.
GTTATTTGTTGTTCGTTCTACTTTCTCTGCTATTCTTTTTACTGGTTTGCCGTTGTTTTCGAGTCGTTCAGCTGAGAGCTCGGCGTTTTTTTGCTATGTATTGACTTGCGGTATTGGCACCATCCTTATTTGCACTTCTGCTAGATTGTCTTGTTATTCTCTTCTCGCTTATTTCATTCTCAGCTTTGTTATTGATCGGTGAGCTGTGCATTTCAATCCGTTGTTTTGTTTCGGAATCTTCTTCTGCCTGGTGAGTTGTTTTATTTGTAAATGTTTCTATGTGTATGACATGTTCTGGGATACTCTCTTCTTCTATTTCTTTTTCATGTAATTTCTGTTCCGGTTCTTGTTCTTCGTTTTCTTCTTCTTCTTGTCCAGATTTTTCGGCTTGTGTTTCCTGTTTACCGCCGAGCTGTTCCGAGTTGTCCTCTACATCGATCTCCATGTTTTCCGTGTTTTCCAACGTTTCTGTATGTGGCTCACATGCTGATGTTACAATGTGGCCTATGTTTACACTGTTGACTTGTGCCGTGGCTTCTGCATAAGACGCTGTGTTGCTACTTTCCTTACTCGCTTCCGCGATTGTAGCATTTGCTGTTATAGTTTCTGATGTTGACAATTTTACTCTTGGAAGTTGTAATGATCGGCGTTTTGTACACTCAGATCTTAGATGTCCAGGTTCATTGCAAACAGAGCATGTGCGCGGTTGTCCCTCATATATTATTAATGCTTTGAAACCCTGTATCATTATATAGGAAGGTATATGTTTTTTTAAATCAATTTTCACACACCGTATGCCGTTGTTTGCTTGGAATCTGAACTTAGGGTTCCATTTTTCGTCGGTCGCCGTTATTATTTCACCATAGTTTCGGATTGCTGCCGTTACACTAGCATTACTAATTTCAAATGGTACATTAAAGACTCTTACTGATCGTAGCCCCAGCCCTGCGTGGCTTATATATACGGTACTTACGGTTCCATCTGGGTTCTGGTAGTCGGCTTTCCCTCCAGTTTTCTCTACGATAGTATTGCACAAGTTGTCATTTGTCATTTTAACGTATACTGCATAAGTCAAGAAGTCCATTTGGATTCCGTATACATCTGCGTCTGTCAAGTCGAATTTTTCATACAGCCATTCATGGAAGTCATATGCACGTGGTCTTGTCTCCTTCGCGTCGAACGCAAATTTCAGTGTATTCTTCCGTATCGTTGATTCCATTTTCACTATCGTAAACCACAAGCTAAGTTTTCACTGATACACTCACTGAACCTCGCTTGAGGAAAGTATCGAGCAACCGCACGCGACGGCGGCTCGATGCGAACTATCACTGAGCTGCCAGTCCACTACACGGAAACACGGTACGGAGAGGTGCATAACCAACGTGTCTGTCTATCGCCGTATTTCGAAGTTATGAGACAAATGTGTTATTTATACAGATAATTTTTCAATCAAATGTAGATACTATTTATCTCCTTGTTTCAAAGGATAAGTGTGCAAAGTTTCATCAAGATCGGATAAAAACTGTGGATTTGTATGAAGAACAAACATACATTCATCGTTATATATAAAGATTACTGTGGTTCACACTCACACACTGACTGCGAACAACACCTCAGGGATCATTATAACGTAAAAAAGTGTACACCTACAAAATTGCAAGACTACCTACGATTTGCCTCGCATTGCACCCCTAACTTTATAATATCTACAGTTTAACATTCAATCCCAATAACCTACGGCCCAGGCCTGACTCTTACACCGTAATTTTTTTTAAAAATATCTTAGCCTCCACGGAGATTTGATGTGGAGACCACAAAGTTCGTAAGCAAGTTCTTTAGCCACTGAGCTGCCAGCCCACTACACGGAAACACGGTACGGAGGCGACCATATCCAACGTGATGTCTATCGCCGTATTTCGAAGTTATGAGACAACTTGTGTAATTTATACAGGTAATTTGTCAAACAAATGTAGACAGTATTTTTCTCCTTGTTGCAAAGGATAAGTGTGCAAAGTTTCATCGAGATCGGATGAAAACTGTGGATTTGTATGATGAACAAACAAACCAACAAACAAACAAACATACATTCATCTTTATATATAAAGATTACAGTGGTTTACACTCACACACTGACTGCGAACAACACCTGAGGGATCATTATAACGTAAAAAAGTGTACACCTACAAAATTGCAAGACTACCTACGATTTTCCTCGCATTGCACCCCTAACTTTATAATATCTACAGTTTAACATGCAATCCGAATAACCTACGGCCCAGGCCTGACTCTTACACTGAAAAACAATTTTTTTAAATTTTATCCTCTACGGAGATTTGAACCAGAGACCACGACGTTCGTAAGCAAGTGCTTTAGCCACTAAGCTGCCAGCCCACTACACGGAAACACTGTACGGAGGCGACCATATCCAACGTGTCTGTCTATCGCCGTATTTCGAAGTTATGAGACAACTTGTGTAATTTATACAGGTAATTTGTCAACCAAATGTAGACAGTATTTTTCACCTTGTTGCAAAGGATAAGTGTGCAAAGTTTCATCGAGATCTGATTAAAACTGTGGATTTCTACGAAGAACAAACAAACAAACATACATTCATCTTTATATATAAAGATTGGGCGATGAAATCGTCAAGCACCCTTCCCCGCTGCTTGTTTTCTCCACCAAACGAGAGAGTTGACATTGCATTAACGTCCCCACCGATTTTTAGTGGTTTGTTCCTCAGTCCGATTACCGCTGCTTCCAGCCCCGTCATGTACATCTCAATGAGGTTTCTATACTGGAAGTATACACTCATGACGTAGACCTTGCCGACGGCCCTAGTAATTGCTGCACACATTCTGTGTGAGTTGAAATACTGATTGAGCATAAGTATGTCTAGTGACGGGTTTATGACGGCTATTGCCGCCCCCGCCCTTTCTCTAGGTCCCACCCCCGTCAACATTCTGATTCTTCCACCAAACCCACAGACACTGCCCCTAGCAAATTAGGGCTCTTGGAGCAGCAATGGGTCTATCTAGTGTTCTTTTACTTTCTGAATTAGTTGTGCAATTACCGCGGTTTTGTTTCGGCAGTTTGCTTGTAAAATGTATAGATAGCTTCTTTCTTGATTCCTTCCCATATTTAATATTTATACTTATACCTCGCCACCTTCCCATATCTTTACTATTCAAGCTTGTATCAGACGTTCCGGATGTTGACTACTCTCCATATTCAGTTCTTTGGATCATTCTGCTCAAGAATATCTTATATGATTGATTTCTTATTCTTTTTGAAGCATTTCGTTAGCCACTGTTTCAAGCTTGTCTTTCATTAGATCTGTTACTTCTTTGGGAACTTATCTCTCTATTTTTGGAAAGAAAAATGAACTCCAGCTGGCTTCTGAGGATTCCGCCAAACCCCTGCCTGGAATGCTGCTTCTGAGAAACAACTGGAGCGAAGTGAACAACGTAAGGACTTGTTGTGCGTGGTTCAGAAACCACTCTTCAAGAATGTAATCTCGGACTAGCCAGAATGCGACAACGTAATTCCTGAGAAAACTATCGACCACATCGTCAAGACTCTGCAATAACGTGATAGAGTTTGGGAAGTGTTCATACCAGCAAGTATATCAGCTTTACACTGGTTAACCAACCTATCCATAAATCTGTAAATTTATTGAGATATAGGGATATGACGGAGCTCCGCATCCTTAAGTGCGGAACTTCCACGTGAATTACTACCTCTGCTTCCACAGCCGCAAGTTTTAATGCGGAATTTTATATACCTGTATATATCATCTTATTCTTTTATCTTTATACGAGATTTGGCCCATTGTCGCTCTTTGCATAGCTAACAACAATGTTGTTATTTTTTTTCTTACAAATAGCAATGAACTGAACGGTGTTGTTATCTAAGTGACAAATTATAACTTGTTTGCCTATTCGTGGTCCAGATTGTAGGACCTCCGTGTAGAACAATATTAGAATGCACTCACGCTACTAGACGGGGTACAGCAAAATGTTTCAAGCAATATTTTCCTCTCGTACTTTCTCGCGGCACGCCAATGTCCTTATCGTACATTTCTAGGATTTTCCCTCCAATTAAGATCCAACGCGATAACGTTTTGGATGGCAGCGACTCTTGTTGGTTGTCTAGGAGTCCAACAACATCCAATACCCAACACGTCCTACATGTAGTCCTGCAACCACTTCCACGGCCCAGTAAGAGTTCTACATCGGAAAATCGGATCATCGTAGGTCCTGCAAGTTGGACTATGAATAGGCCGCTTGAGTGGTGTAAAGTTGGGTGGCGGGCACGGAGATGTGGCCTTGTGCTTTTCGCTTGAATTAGTCGAGCCGTGAAGTCCTGAAAGTTTATGTGACACAGATTGTTTTGTTGACGCGTGTGTAGTTATGTAAGTAATTTAATTCACATGTGAAATAATTCCAAGTCTTTTGTTGTTGAAAGATGAGAGATAAAAAATGCGTTGGCATTATTATATGCAAATAGGCTATGCCTATGAAAAATATATAATCTTTATATATAAAGATGAATGTATGTTTGTTTGTTGGTTTGTTGGTTTGTTTGTTATTCATACAAATCCACAGTTTTTATCCGTTCTCGATGAAACTTTGCACACTTATCCTTTGAAACAAGGAGAAAAATACTGTCTACATTTGGTTGAAAAATTATCTGTATAAATAACACATTTGTCTCATAACTTCGAAATACGGCGGTAGACAGACACGTTGGATGTGGACGACTCCGTACCGAGTTTAACCGTAGTGGCCTGGCAGCTGAGTGGCTAAAGCGCTTGCTTACGAACGTCGTAGTCCCGTCGAAATTAATTCTCTTCAAGAGGCAGGTTCGACGGTAGAATGATATAGTGATAGCTTTCCTATCATATTATGCCGACTCGATATTGTTTGTGACTAATCCTTCGTTACCAACAACTTACTATATTTAATTCTGACAAAAAAATTCTTAATCCACGCGTACGAAGTCGCGGGTACGAGGCTAGTTTGTGATAAATATATACTTATTTCGATTTTAAGTTTATTTTATAAAATATTAAAATCAAAATTATTACAAATTTATTTATCAACTTCTGCACCCGCTTCAGAAAAACACCCGCATACGCATCTGCATCCGCATCCCCATCCGCAATGATGAGCTCCATTACAACTTTAATTGAGATGTAGGTTTTCACTGTTTTTATTTTACACATTTATATTACTAACTTTTTCCATATATTAGCCATTTCACCTTTTTGTTTATTTTAATTTATTGTATAATGTTAAGATTTTTTTAATGCCTATGGGATGCGATAAGATAAATAAATAAATATCAATTTATCATATAAATTTTCTTTCTGAAACCAAAAAGTGAATTAAAAATCGTGAAAACTCAAGGAAACCGAAACATCTGTGCGACATATTCATATCAGTAGCACATATAGTTGACGTTATCGCTGATGTTTTAACTTAATATTTGATGCTACCAGTGTAATTTCAAATAACTACGCAGATTCAAAACTTTTAATTTGGTTACTGGGACAGGTTACGGGCAAGGTAATAGGATTAATTTAAAAATGATTTTGGTTATAAAAGTAATGAAAGCCTTATCGCTTTGATAACCGTGCACGACGTTTGTTATTAGTGTGCATGAGACACAAAGCTGGCCAGAGGTAGAGATAAATTTTTTTTGGAGAATGACCTTAATCGTTGTCAATTAATATGGGGATGCTATTTTTCAGGCAAATTAGAAATGAGTGTTTTACGAAAATTTTAAAATGCTACCGTGGATTTCTTGGCCTACTCGTGAATCTGTTATCCGGTTAAGCGAGTGAGCGGCTGGCTGAGTCAGCTGCCGATATACTGCTTATTCGCGCTCAGGTATAATATTCCCGATCACCTGGCAAGTAAAAAGTTGCCCCAAAACGACCTGTCTTTTCAAAAATATTTTTTTTTGTGTTAATATAATTGTAAGCAAACCTCAACATGCCTCAATTATATTTTTTGGATATTTATGAAACACAATTTTTAAAAACAATAAAAAAATTTAAGGTTAACAATTCGGCTGTGTACTATTACTCATTAGCCACGTCTTCTGTTTTGTACTTAGACATTTCAAAAGAAGTGTTATTCAAATTTTCACGCTGCCTCAAATACCTACCAGCTCTCCTACTAGCTGAGCGTGACAGTAGCTATCCCGTGTAACCATGTAACGACCTGTCGCCTTGAACTGGTAATGGGTTTACCATGTAAACACCACGTCCTGCAACAAAGTTTCTATCCATCTAGTAAAGGCGCCGGCCTCGGTAGCGTGGGGGCTAGAGTGCTAGCTCCAAGTACCGTAGGTCTCCGGTTCGAATCCGGCCACGGGCATGGATGTTTAAGTGTTGTGTGTCTTTGTTAACGTCCTGTCCGTTCTGTGGTGTCTATACTCATACTTGGGAATTAAAAAGAAAAAACGCACTGGAGTAACTAATTCACTGGAAGAGATATCATAAAACATATTGAGCTGGCTGAATGACTTGGTTGCCGAAAGCCATACAATTATATATATATATATATATATATATATATATATATATATAAATCTAGTAAAGGCCCTAGTCAACTTACATTGACATTTGTGCCTTTACTTGCGTGATTCGAACAAATCGACTACGCTACCTTGTTGCGAGACTCTCATGTTCTGATGGAATTTGATATCTCATCTCTTATGCTCTGAAAAGATAATTTATCTGTCTCATCAAGTCTCCAATATCAATACAGTGGAATCAGTGATTACGAGCTTATAGATTCTGTTAACTTCTGCTCTCGATTTATGAAATTTTCTGTTGGGTCGGTGCAATATTAAATGTTTTTGTTATGGACACATTTATCCAGCTTTAAATGTATCACGATTTGTAGTAAACGTTTTAAAGACTCTCCTCTCTTTTTATATATCTGGCAGGGCATACAATAATTGGTTTTCTTAAAGTATTTCATATCCGTACTGCACAAGTGTCGGTGGAATATCAATGATAGTCGTATTAAAGTCGGCAAGTCTGGTCGTGAAGCATAATGCTAAAATACGGCTTCTATGTACTTTTTTTAGATGGCACTATTTGAATTTCCCCTCTCAATATTTAAATTTAGATATCAGAATATAGCGTTTGTGGCAATATTTTCAAGATTATACAATCAATGACTCAAATGAAATAAATATTGGTAGCCATACACAAAGATTTGAAAAACTGCCATAGTGTTACATTTAACCACCTTTGTTTTCCGAATACGGAGAACTGTAGGAAACGCCCTATTTTTAATTGTGGCTGAAACTGTTCGGCCACCAGAAACCGCAGTCGGGAAAGGCCAAGTCCTCAGCTTATCGTTGGATACCATCGAAGCTGCAAAGATACCAAGCACCCAACTAAGGAGGCAGTAGAGCCAATTGTGTCAGGCATGATTTCATTCACTCTTCTCGGGGTAAAGATCGGACTTATTGCAGTCAAATAAGAATGGATTTTAATCAAAGTTCTGATTTAGACCATAGAAAAACATTTAATTTCAAAATAAAACATCCATTGATGTAACACCAATACATGTAGCAGACTTAAATTATCCGGATAAAATAGCGTTATATCTTTTTATATAATTAGTTTGAAGTATATTGTGTTGATTAGCCATCAGACGCATTTGTATGGGCCACAGCTAGCGATGCCATTATTGTTATTTACTCAAAAGATGGAGACAGCAAGGAAGAAACCGCACGTCAGAAGACTTCTGTTCCCACTATAACCCCACCTATTAGGAACGCTGAGGGCTTCGTGCGCTTGTGAGTTTGAATGTGAGGCCAATGGGTTATAGTTTCACGACCCATGCCACTGATACGTGTGTTTCGAATGTTCTATGCCGGGGTCCACATGATTGACAAACTGGACTTTCGCCTTTGCCGTCGAGCCACAACCACGACGACGAGACAGCATTTGCTGGACGATCCTCGAAGTAAGAAAGACGACGTGAGAGCCGCCGCCAGCACAGGGCGCTCTACGAGTCGCGAACCACGCGACAGTGCCCGGAACTTAACGACCCCGCCTGCAGTGTGTGACCGCTACAATGTTAGGGCAGTGGGAGTTTTACACCGCCTTTCCCTGACTTTTGTGTTGAAAACTTGGAATCTTCGACATCAATGCATCTGCAGCGGCGTCGTACCCAGTCAAGACTCGACGCCGGACACAAGCTGCCGCCTCACGCGAGTAATGTAAAGTTTGCGATACGGCGTTCACTGTGATTCATGTGTCCCGCCCAGAAAGCGGCCCTGAGCCTATTAACATAGGAAAAATTGCAGACGGCCTCCGCGTTATTATATTTCTGGCGGTGCCATATTACGAGAGATCTTGTGCTCTCGTCGACATCTTGTGTTTAGTTATATCTCTGACTGAGAACAAAAACTTTAATGCAATACGTTTACATCACACCTTGACTTTCTGCGCTCCAGTTACATTAATGTGCTTTCCTGATTGTTTGTATCAGAATTTGTACCAGTTATGACGCCCATAATGGTCTTGTAATTATCAGAATCTTTAGTGTAAATTAAATGTTGCAAAAGTGTAGCTATCTTTGGTTACTAGATTAAGGATAAGAACACCTCTTTATCGTAAGTATAATTGTTAACTTTGTACATTTCTGATCCATCCACCTTGATGTTAGCAGGAAATTGGTGATTATTTTATTAAACCCTCCGTTTTACTGCTTGAAACATCGACTATTATTGTTTTACTTGAAATGTAAAGAATGTATTTTCACACTTAGTAACAAAACAGAAGTTGATAGAATCAAGCTGAGATAGTATTACAATAAACTAAAAATGGTTTTTGGCAACTTACATTCTACGGCAAAAGAAATTCCAGGAAGGTGGGATCATCCAGAACTTTATAAGTCGCCATGGGCTCAAGATTTGATGACTCCAGTTTGTGGAATACGAAGGATTATTTGATTCATCAGTCTATATTTCATGTATTCGTGTGTGGCGAAGAATTTCTTGCAACTTAATTAAAGGCTTTCCTGTTTATTGCAATTCTTTAGGGGCATGTACCAAAATGAATACTTAAAGGTGTTTGAAGGCTTCTAGAAATGACAGCAATAACAGAAGATTAAAGGAAAATTAAAAGCTTTTGAAATGTGGTGCTAATGAAAAATGGTAAAAATTGAGTAGGCAGATAAAGTAAGAAATGAACGTGTTTGGAAATGATGGGTGAGGAAAGAAACTTGTAGGATAGTCTTACAGAAAGAGGAGATACGATGGTGGTTCACATTTTTAGACATGAAGGATTGGTTAATTTGTTATAAATGAAGGCAACAATCGAAGGTAAGAACAGTTGAGGAAGACAGTGATTTTAGTATGTAAAGTAGATAATTTAGGACGCAGGTTGTATATGGTATATTGAGATGAAAAGGTTAGCGCAGGATTGAAAGTGTAGGATTGTATCAAACCAGTTGAGACACTAGTGAAAGCAAAATAATAATAATAATATTACCGCCTCCAATTTACCTAACGTTGTGTGTTTCGTCTTTACTAACTAAATGAGTTTATACTTCGTGTACCTGTTTGCTTATCTGCTGAGCCAGAAGAAAAATGCCTAGGCGGTGATGGCTAAATAAGCAGATGCCCATCACTTGTAGATAGGTACTGAATCATCGGTCCTCACATTGAAAGGGGTTGTCCATCTATCTGTAGGTCCTACCTTGCACCTCAATTCCATCATTTTAAGAGTTTTACTTGTTGTTTCATATTTAGATACCTTTTTTAGATGCTTCGTGGGGATAGTTCGCCTTCTGATTGTCCGAGCTTCCCAGTTGCATCCACTGTTTTTATATCTTTATTTTACGCTTCTCATTTTCGCTACAGAACTGAGACACCATGTTCATCTTGTTGGGATCTATTTGGAAAGTAAGTATTATGAACTGTTACATCTCAAAGGAAATTAACTGACACGTTGTTAGCGAAATGTATTCTAGTCCAGTTTTATCTTACAGAAGAAAAATACAAGTTACAGCCATTATTCTTTATAGCACGATAGATTGACTATTAAATATATTTCGTGAAGTCAGTGGTTTTCAAATCGATTAATCTTCTTCTTCACCAACTTTTCCAATATGTTTGGGTCTGCTTTCTTTGATGAGTTTTACTTGTCGTTGGCATCGTCCAATATGAAGCTTTGGTTTTAAAGCCACATGCCCTTTCTGACACAAAAACATTTCATACCAGCATGTGAAACGTGTAATCATGTTCTGTGTGTGATAAATGTATTTTGTGTTTGTGAAATGTGTAGTTTAAGAGGATGATATTGCGGACCATCCCGGCATTCGCCACGATGGCCACTACGGCTGGTACGCTTGGGCCTGTGCTCGTGCCCGCCCTTTGTGCTTTCCCGATCCAGCACTGAGTCACGCTGGCCAGTTTCGAATTGATTAAGAGTGCTTGCTGATTCATTTTCTGTATTACAGGTATGAAAGCATTGGAATCAAGCGCCGTGTAAACTTTTCTATCTTCACAAGGGAAATTAAGTATTGATATGACTGATTCGTTTAAAATTTCGTCGTATTTCCCTAATAACTAGACATAAATCTCCGTCAGCATCAAACCTTTGAATACATGGTTGTAGTATTGTAGCAAATGATGAAATATGCAAATCAATCAGTACTCATGGTATATCCCACGTACTGAAGATGCTCTGGGCTCAGCGTGTAGTCTTACCCTCCAACAAAATTGGGACAGCCTAACTTGAAAGCCAGTAACAGCTCACAATGAATTGTCGGTGATAAGAAGAAGGAGAGGGGAAAATAACTCCAGATTTTCGCGGTTCGTTGCCACTCGCAACAGAAAATCATTTATACATCGCTTCTGTGGCGGTAGAATACCAATCATAAGTGAATTGATAGTTAAAATGACAGGATTCAGTTTTCAAAAAAATAGGAACTATACTATATACATGCGCAGAATGTGTGTTATTTGCGAATTAGGCGGTTGGCAAGGGAAACCATTTCATCAGCAGGCAGTCTGCCCACGGTCTCAGACAAGTGCCTGCAATCTCCTAGTTATGGAGGAATACAATTTCCGGAAACCCGCTACCTCCGCTAAAATATCAACCAGGTGTTGTTAAGTGCACGGCTGAAAATGGCGGTTAGTGAAAAAGAGGGAGCTTCCTACGTCACAGAAAAACTCCACGAATAGGAGAGCACCTACCGAATACCGAGCGTGGTGGTCCTTCCAGTTCCTTAGAAACTTTTAATAAATTGCTAATGATCTCGAATGTTGCTCTGCATATCGAATCCGACTTAGTGGAGAGGAGAAGTCTACAGAGCATAACTGACATTATCTGGGTGCACGGCAGTGCAACCCCCAAGTCGAATCAACGGCGGTACTGCATACACTTTTCTCGAAGCGATTCGGACCATATTTGTATCTTAATTTCTTCAGTGTTATTGATGCTATATCAGTCAAATATCTATTATACATAGATATCATCAATCTTAGTAAACAATCAAAGTTTTGTTTCATTCGTGTTGTTGGTTTGGATGTCAATCATTTGCAAATTTCACCGTTTTTTGTCATTCGACTGACTGACTGATCGTTAAAACTGTAAGGTATTTTCCATAGATGTAAAAAGCTAAAATTTGGTACACAGATTACGTTTTATCCCTGGATTACAAGAAAAGTCTAAAACTAGAAAATGTCTGTATATCTATCCCTTATCTATCCCAAAAGTGAAATCCCTTTCTACCCTAATAACGCTACATGCCTCAGATTTTAATTGTAGACTGTGTTTACTAAGTTTAAGTAATGTGTAATTTTCTTTTCTTTCTCTCCATACTTTGGAAGTTAATGATATTCAAAAATAAAAATTTGACTACGACACACTGACAAAATTCTACTGTATATCCCGTGGAACGTAATTTCGTATACATAAATGGTTTCATCCCCAAATCATAAGAAAAGTCTAATATTGGTGATTTTACATGTGTTTATTGAATGGCAATTCAAAACGTAAAAAAATTTGGCGCACATTCGCAAGTTAATTACTTTCCTCTGAATGAGGCTTTATGCCTTAAATTTCTTTTATGCACAGAGATCAGCAAGTGTAACTTATATTTAAATTTTACTTCCACCCTATCCTCAGTTAGGAAGTTACTCATTATTTACTTATGCTGTTAGTTAATTGACGTGCTTGGCCGTGGCGAACACCCATTGTTTGAAGAGTGAGTGGCCATTGTTGGCAGCGTATATTGATGCCTTGAATTCTGAAATGTTCTCATCCAACAGTTTTTACATCGAATCGTTACTTTTGAACAACGACTCAGAATAAACAACCAACTAACCACAAGAAATGAGATCCCTCAAAAACAATCCTTGTAAAAATAGGCCAAGTCTCGTGGTAATTTAATCTTTAGTGACTATAGGTTATGAGATCTTGCACTATGCCAAGTCTATATTTTGAAATGTGCATTCACTTCATTGTCTGAAACAGAATGGTTCCCTCGGTGTTATATATTGTTTATTTAGATTAAAAAAAAAAAATCTGGTGACTGGGCCATTATACATGTCATAATTTTTACTCAAATGTAAACATAATATATATTATTTATTCTAAGACTTGTTAAATCCGAAAGACATGTGAGGGAAATCTTGGTTTTTGTGTCTTTGTAATTTGGATAAAGCAACGCATTTAAGGTATTTGTACAGGTCTGCGAAAACATGGCAAACCTAATGGCAAAGTCACCAGATTTTTTTTTTAATTCTAAATAAACGATCTCGTATAGCAACGAGACGGACTATTGTGTTTCAGACAGTAAAGACTCCTTAATATAGACTTGGCTTAGAACAAGATCTCATAACTTTTGTCACTAAGCAACCACGACACTTGGCCTGTTTTTACAAGAATTGTTTTTGTGGTATTATTCTAGTCTGGAACAGAACAAACGGATCGCCGCCGAAGATTAACTAGCACCGCTACTGACCAAGCATCGCTCATAGTCTCACCTGTAGTGGTGTGGTGATTTGGTTAGTGTAATTTCTGAATATTTACATTTTATACTCAGTGGTCGTTAGTAGCGTTTGAACAGTCGACGAGTGAAGTAGCGTATTTTCTTGTTATATTTTATCTGTAGTGGTGTGTAGATTTGGTTAGTGTAATCTCTGAGTGGTTAAATTTTGTACTCAGTGCTCGTTAGTAGCGTTTGAACAGTCGCCGAGTGCAGTAGCCTATTTTCAAGTTATATTTTATCTGTAGTGGTGTGGTGATATGGTAAGTGTAATTTGTGAGTGTTTACAGGCTGAAGAGTTTGAGGCTGTGCCGCGGTCGCCTGTCGGTGACTGGCATATGGCTTCCAGACTTCGAAGCCGCACACGGGGGCAGTCGAACAGGCTTAAAGGCCCAGACGCTGAACTTGTTCTACTGTCCAACTGGTATGATGTATTGTCGGAGGCTGACTCAGTCCCTCAATTGTCATCCTGCGAGTTGACGGTCCCCCAGCCCGCTAGGTCTGAGCAAAAACAGAAGGGAATTATGGTAGTTGGGAGCTCTAATGTTATTAGAGCCCCTTAGAGAAATGGCGGATTACTCGGGGAAGAAATCCAACGTCCATTCAGTGTGTTTTGCGGGTGGCCTGATCTGAGATGTGAACAGGCTATCCCGGATGCCAGGCACCAATGGTGCTTGTCGCCTTGGGTCGGAGGTTATCTTCTCTTCCTTCCGGCGGCTGGCTGAAAGGGTGAACTCTGTGGTAAGTGGCCGCAAGATATCGGCAGAGCTAACCATCTGTAGCATCGTAGACAGAGTTGATTGTGAACCTCTGGTTCAGAGCCATATTGAGGGATTGAACCAGAGACTACGACGTTTCTGTGATGATATTGGCTGCAGATTTCTCGATCTTCGAGTCACGTAGGGTTCCCCTTAATAGATCAGCTGTGTACCACACACATGAATCGGCTACACGGGCGGCAGGGGCCGTGTGGAATGCACTGAGTGGTTATTTAGGCTGAGGGAGGAAGACCCGAAACACGAAATACAGTTACGGGCAACCCAATCAGATACAACACTGGAATGTAGAAGGAACGTAAAAGAATCTCTTGACAGTTAAAAGTTCTCGTAATTAACTGTAGAAGCCTTTGTAAAAAAAAAAAAAAAAAAAAAAAAAAAAAAAAAAAAAAAAAAAAAAAAAAAAAAAAAACCGGAACTTAAAAGCGTTATTTGTAGCACAGAAGCGGATATCCTTATCGTACAGAAAGTTGGCTGAAACCAGAAATAAGTTCCGCGAAAACTTTTAAAGATTGCATCAACGTTTTTCGTAAAGACAGATTACATTCTCATGGAGGTGGGGTATTTATAGCTGTGAGTGAATTTCCCCCATGTAATGAAATAGACGTCGATACGATCTGTGAAATCATATGGATTAAACTCAATGTTGCTGGGTCAAAACTCGTTATAGGCTCCTTCTACCGTCCACCCGATTACGACATAGCTATCGTCGAGGAGTTGAGAAATAATGTAAATAGTATAGCTAGCCGATTTCAGGATTATGCTATGATTCTAGGAGGTGACTTCAATCTGCCTTATATTGACTGGCGTAATTAAGTTCACATTACAGGTAGCAGGGATAAGGCAGCTTCTCAAGTAATTCTCCTTTTGTTCTCAGATAATCATCTCGAGCAGCTAGTTAATGAACCTACGCGGTGTCATAACGGTAGCGATAACATTTTAGATTTGCTGGTTACGAACAGGTCAGAATTATTCACCGACATTTCAACGACCACAGGAATAAGCCATCACAAAGCGGTAATTGCGACTATCAAATTGATGACAAGCGAAAAAGGAGAAAAGGGCGGATTGTATATAAATTCAGTAAGGCCTCAAAGGAGTGTTTTAGAACCTAACTGAGGAATAATTACCATAACTTCAAGTCAAAAAAGGACACCGTTGAAGAGATGTGGCATCGATTTATATGAATAGTCAGGGAAGGTATGGATATACATATACCGAAGCGAATAATAAATGGGGAGGATAATCCACCGTGATACACATGCGAAGTCAAAAGATTACTCAAAAAACAAAGGAGGATACACGCACGCTCAAGAAGAAAGGGGTGTCGCAGCGATTTAGAAACCTTAGCTGAGTTAAGAGGACGTATAAAGAATGATTTTCATTCCAACTCTCTCTCTAAGAGTCTCCCAGAAAAGCCATTTTGGTCGAATGTGCGAAAAGTCAATTGTACAAACAGCAATATTCCAGCACTAATTCGTGAAGGTTCCGAGGTTAATGAAAGCCGCAATGAAGCTAACGTACTAAATACTGTATTCAAAAATTCATTTACTGATGAAAATAAGGATAGTATTCCCGTCTTCACACGCAGTGTCCAGTTGGTGATGGAATAATTACGAATAGATTCTGCAGGTATCATTAGGTAATTAGAGCTTTCGAAGTGGGGGAAAGCACCGGGCCCGAATTTAATTACAGTAAGAGTATTTTCAGAGTATGAGGCGGAAATCGGGCCATTTCTGTCTGATATATTCAGTAAATCATTAGAAGAGCGGAATTACATTCAGACTGGAAAATCGCGCAAGTAACTCCGATTTTCAGGAAAGGTGATCTAAGTGATCCGGGAAACTACCGTCCCATATCTATAACATCTGTTTGTAGTAGACTTATGGAGCATGTTATATACTCGAACATCATGAATTTTCTAGATGAAAATAATTTGCTTACAGCAAATCAACACGGATTGCGGAACAAAAGATCATCTGAAACACTGCTGGCTCTATTTACACACGACGTAATGAAAGTTATTGATGCAGGTTCACAAGTAGATGCAATTTTTTTTTTTTAGATTTTCAGGACAACCACCTTTTAGCGATTCTTCGAGTGTACGGTATATCGGATCAGTTTTGTGAATGGATCAAGGATTTTCTAACTGGTCGGTCACAGTATGTCGTCGTTGAAGGAGAAAGTTCTTCTAATCTAGATGTTACATCGGGTGTACCTCAAGGAAGTGTAATAGGACCACTTCTTTTCTTAACTTTTATAAACAATCTTGGAGACAAAGTAAAAGCATTTTTAGATTGTTTGCTGATGACGCGGTTATTTATAGGGAAGTAAGGAAATTGGTAAATTGCTTAGAAATTCAGCGTGATCTGGATGTTATTTTAGCTTACACTAAGTTGTAAAAAGCGCAGCACAATGAGCATAACTAACAAAAAGAATGTAATTGTTCAGAAATATGAGTTAAACAATTCAATTATTGATATGGTCGATTCTATAAAATATTTGGTAGTAACAGTACAAAGGAACATACACATTAATTCTTTAGTAGCTAATTCTAGGCTGCGATTCATTGAAAAATTGTAATGAACAAACATAGGAGGTAGCGTACAAATCTCTTGTGCATCCACATTTGGACTATTGTTGTGCCATTTGGGTTCCGTTTCGTAAGGGGTTGATCGAAAGTATAGAGAAAGTACAGAAAAGGCCGCTTGATTCGTGACCGCTTGCTGCAGTCCTTATGAAAGCGTGACAGAACTGATTAGTATACTAGGCTGGGAGTCTCTGGTAGATAGACGACGCACGTTTCGTTCATACTTATTGGTAAACATGTGTACTCCCACTTTCACTTACGAGTGTAGTGAAATACTTCTTCCACCAACCTATTTGAGTCGAAATGACAGGAAAGATAAGATAAGAGAAATAAGGTGCCGCACTGACTCTTATATGAATTCTTTTTTCCCTCGTACTATTAGGGATTGGAATGCACAAGAAAGAGATTAGCTTTGGTGCTGAGCACCCTCTGCCGCCCACAATTTTGTGAATTGTAGAGTATATATGTAGATGTAGAGGTAGTCATTGAAGTAGTTTAAGGCGTAGGCAGTGCTCGTCCACTACGATTCAGCGAAGATGTCGACCAGGTTGTGGTATAACCATACAATTGGTTCAACGAAATAAACGAACGCAATAAAAAGTGCCAATAATTAGGAACAGTGCGATACTTAATTGTGATATTTAAGGAAGTTTTGAATTAAGTAGTGAATAAGAAATTTTAAGGAATCAGTTTTGCTGTAGCGAGAGTGAGGGAGATCATATTTGAGTAATAAGAAAATACAGAACAACTTTATTCTGAAGATAAAAGTACGTGAAAGAATGACAGTCATTGCATAATGGAAATGGAACGCTTAGAATTCATTCACCTGAATATCCGCCCGCCTAGCTGCAGCCAAGTGTAGGAAGTTCGAATTTAATGTGGTGGAAACAAAATGTAATATTTGATTTGAGGAGGGGTAAGAAATGTAAAATCTTTGGCAACCTATATATTTCTCCATAAGCGAATAATGTTAGGATGAGCAATCGAAAGTAGATTAGGCAGGATTGGCAATACCGTCTGTAACTGAAGTGAAAATGCCATTACCTGAAAGACTATTTAAACTAAATCAAAGACAATAGGAGCTCTCAGTGTTTGTTATTGCGATATCTTTCTAATAATTCCATGAAGCCTTGTGTTGTTGTTTGGGCAACGTGAAAGAAGCCATCACTCTATTCTTCTATATGTTTCTCTCTAAAGTCATAGCGTACACTCACTCTCGCTACGATATTAAGTTATTGTGGTGTTACGATGAATGTGCATACTCCATAAGATAGTTTGTTAGTGTTTAATTACTGCTGTTTTGGAAGGCTAGTGTATTAAAGGAAGTCTATGAAGAATTTTACATGAAAATTTTACTGCGTAGATATGAGATATTAGAACGCGCAGCATATATATATATATATATGATTGTAAAGCTACCTGCAAATGACTCATTGATGTATAAATGAATTGATGTCAGTTTTTTGTTACCAGGTCTGACTAATGATAATTAATGAGTAATTTAATAGCAGAGAGGCGGGTATATTACAAACTAAGAAGCCTGTGGTAATTTCTCCCGAACGTTGACATCCACGGATGGCGCCAATACAGCTCCGTATTTGGTGTTAAAGTGATCTTCGCCCTGACGCTACACACTGCAACAAGTTTTTCTCCACCCATATAACGGCCCTACACAGCTCAGGGTGTCGTACTGTGACCCCGACTCAAGTGATTGAAACCAATTAACGACGTTGTTACGTTACGAGAGTCTCTTGCTCTGTTGCAATTTAGTCACGTTGGGGACAAAGAACCGGAAGGAATTCGGCGAAGGCCTTTTGAAGGAACCATTTACAGCAGTGGTTTCTGGAAACAGTTGAGAACCGAAATCTGGATGGCCGTATTCGAGACCCGAGCGTAACCTCTCACAAGCCTACAGTCGGGAATAAATTCAATCCTAGTGATGTCCAGTGGATGACAATGTCAAAAATGAAAATCATTGTTTTTACTTGTCATTTAATTCCACTTAACGATGATAACTTGTGCAAACGAAGTATCAAATATACGGTTTTTGCTAATTGCAACAGCAAGGAGACATGTGAAATTTAGTACGCCGTTTAAGGACATGGCAATACACAAATAATTAGAACTACAAAACTGTAGGTTTACATACACTCTGACCGAGAGAATTCAGTACGGTGTGATGCGCCCACGTGCCACAATCAGAGCCTCTCAAAGAGACTCTGGGAACACACTGCCACGTTGTTTGCAGGTATGTCCACAAAGCATCGACAAAGGTTGCGAGATGAACAGAACAAAAAAGACGACCGAGCATATTTCTGACATGTTCGATGGGTGACATGTCAGAGAAACGTGCAGACAAGATAAGAAGGCTTGCGCATTACTCGCTGCATTGTCCTGCTGAGGTATTTCATGTGGAGCTGCCTGCAGTAGGGCAGTGCCTAAAACATCCCTGATGTGGCAGCTGCTGTTCACATTGCTATCAGAGATCGCATATTACAGCCAATGGAGTCCCAAACCATCACACTTGGCATTTGCCGCTCAACATTGTTGTCTGCCCGATCGCATTCACCACGGTAGCGGGCATCGCTGTAAGACATGATGAAGCGGGAGTCTTGAGAGAGAGAGAAAAAAAGAAACAATTTGCGGCCATTGAGGACTACTGGCAGAAGTGAAAACTTAAAAACTTAAAACTATAAATATCACACGCGCAACACGTCATACTTATACTAAATAATAATAATTCCTTGTGGTTATAATGGCCTGGTGACCAGTTTTCTATTGGCTGCGTATTCCGCCCCTGTCTTAGTCGTTTTAGCCTAACCCGATAGTGCTATCAGGTACAGGGGACCTACATATTAATGGGGAATCCGTACCACGGAAGCGTCCTGGCGCACTTCACATTATACAGCAAGTTGGGACAGAGGTGAAGGTCTGGTTAAGGGTCTATGGAAATCCCCCCTCCCCTCAAGACAGGGATTCGAACCGGGCACATTTCGATCCCAGTCAGACACCTTAACTACTGAGTCACCAGTCCGCTACGGATATACTGTCAATTACGCGAACTCCTATGATTTTCCCAATCGAAAAATAGGCCAACGAACCTAAAAAAATTTTCACTTCAAAAACTAATAATCTAACGTAGGTTGGTCAAATCTTATCGAAGGAGATGCACCAAGCTATTGTGCCAGAGGCAAGAAGGCTAATACCTTTCTTTAGATGCCTGCAGTTTAATGTGGAATCAGAACTTGGGAACTTTCCGGCGTAGCTCATATAATCAAACACAACTCCCAAAATTCCGTACTAACCGTTGGATTTGAACCCTCGACCGGAAAGAGAACTTTCGGGAGTAAGCCCCTTAGCCGCTGAGCTACCAGACCGCCTTGTTTTGAAGTATACGCCTGCTAACTACAATCAAAATCGGATAAAACTGTGGGTTTGTATGAACAACAGTGATAGAAATTGAGGAGCGGGAGGGGGGAAGAGGAGAGGGTTTAGGTTTTTGTAAATCCAACATAAACAGCATAAAGTATACGTATGCAAACTTCCATCTAAATCGGATAAAAACTGTTAGTTTGTATAGTGAACATTGACAAAAAAATTATTTTTATATTTGAAGATACAAGTAATAGCTATACATTCACTGCTGTCCAAGCGTAATATGTCATACTTATAGCTACAGATATACTGCTATTGACGGAGCGTCTCGAACTCACAGATCTCTTCTATGGCTCTATAAAATCAATACTTTGCTAATTAATTTTGCCAACACGATCGTTCTGGCAGAAGCTACTGTTATTTTTACAGTCACAAGTTTCGACTTTGTCACCTTGAATTAGACACCCAACATCGTGTTCCAATCAAAAGCAAACTCAAAAGTGGGAACACGATAGTGAGCATCGCCTTAGAATCACGACCAGCAAAACACAAGATCGTTGCGCCGTTCACTTCGCTGCCAGCAGACGCCCAGTTTACGACGTAATTAGCCAGTTAATTGTACGCTATAAAGGTACTGGTAGTAATTTTCAATCTCTCCTTCAAATGTAAATGTAGGTAATCCACGTTGCAGTGACGAATAGCGGCACGGAGTGTTACAAGACACTTATATTTGTTGGTAGAGACAAAAATTCTCCTAAAACTACATGTTTCGACGTGTTACAACTCCTGAACATCTGTGGTACAGACCGAAAACTCCTACATCAGTATCATAGTCTGTGATTTATTCTACTATTGTTATGTTCTAAATGCGCTTAATAATTCAGATTTCTATCCGTTCTTCAATAGTATACTTCTCACTATGTGAGAAATAAGGATAACGTATTTTTGTAGTCCGGAAAACCTTATTTAATATATGCAGCAGGGTGTGGCAAATCGTGGAGCTGCGCAGTAGCATCCGTGTGATTGGCTGACAGCGGAGCTCGGTGGAGGGGGTTTGGAGGGGCTATGTGAGGCTAACACTGCATAGGTCAGTCTGATGCTGGATGCGTATCGGAGTAGGTAGGACCGTGGTACTATATCCAGGCACCCTGTAACTGTTTCACATCTAACCAGGCATCCGCGCAGTGGATTTCGGGGAATTGTGGCTGATGGTACCTTAACGGCTACATATCTCAGAACATTTTCTTTGGCTGAGTGTGGTTTTTACTCGTCTCTTAGAGCCAAAATATTGTTACACAGATTCCAGTTACAGAGCTTCGTGTTGGCTACAGCTGGCCTTGCCAAAATCTGGTAAGTGATCCCATATGTGTTATACCGTTGGTAGAATTAAATCTACAAATTATCACTCACAAAACCTTAAAATCCTTTCATAAGATGTTATTTTTGTTGCAAGATGTGTCAAACGTAAGCAGAGCGGTTGAGTTTCCCGGTCCTTGAAGCCTTGTTAAAATCAGGTAAGTTATTCAGTTTGAGTTATATTGTGCGTGAAGTAAAATCTAGAATTACTAGAGCAATAGAGTGTGTTTTCCGGTACTTGCTAGCTTTGGTGGAATCTCGTAAGTAATTCAATATGAATTATACTGTTGATGAAGTAGAATATTGAAACTGTTTCTTAACGCCCAGATCTGTAGTATAATCTATAATTCTTTTGCTGCCTTGATTGTTGAAGTGATAGAATTGGTAATTGAACCTAGTGGACCAGAATATAAAGTATGTACCTTCAAATCCGCATATCTTACACAAAGCCTTAACAGAGTACCATCGTGTACTGATCTCTCTTCCTGAAGTTTGACTGTGGTTATAAGGTGGGGAAAGAATTGCTTGTTGAGGACATGAAATGTAAATACCTTGCCATAACATTTGGTAAAAAACTCAACTGAGCGGTACACATTGGTCAGGTAGTAGGAAAAGGATTCAAAATCCATCACTTGTTGGAGAGAGTGGTGAGGGAAAGTACTCTAAGTAAAGGAACTGGGTTACAAAACTTTGGTCAGACCATTGCTTGAATACAGTAGTGTTGTATGGGACCCACATTTTGCGTATCAATTACAGGAGTTGGAGGGTGTGGAAATAAGGGCTGCTAGATTTGTCTCTGGAAATTACCTCAGATCACAATCAGTAAGTGATATGATATAGGTTCTGTAATGGGATTCATTGCAAGACAGGAGGAGGGTGAAGAGAATCATGGGAGCGTACAAGGCGTATACAGGTGATGATGCCTGGAAAGATATTGGAGTAAGAGTTATGAGTAGTGCATGGTAGGGGAAAGATGACCATGATCACAAATTCGCTCTCGATTTCAGGCATAAGGGCGTGGGAAGATTTTCTTTGGGAGGTAAAGGGATCGGGAATTGGAATAAATCACCAAGAGAAATGATGAATGATTTACCAAAAACGCTAAAAGAATTTAAAATTGAAATTAATAGAGGAAAGGGGAAAATGGGTGTGTAAAGGAATTGCAACCGGAGTAAACGCTCCATAGCAATCAAATTAAAGTGGCTGAAATCAAACGAGTAGTACAATTTTGCTGATGTAGCAGGAGCTATGTATTAAAACTTAAGAAATGTGTTCCTTTCTGCTGCAGAACGTATTTTGAGAGGTTGTAATGCTCATACAAACGTAATAGCGTACAAAACACTAGTGCGTCCGCATTTGGATTATTGTTGTGGATTTTGGGATCCATATCGCAAGGGATTGATTGACACGTTAGAGAAAGTACAGAAGAGAGCCGCTCGATTCGTGACTGCTAGTTACAGTCCTTACGTGTCACAGAGCTGATACGTGGGTTGGGCTGGGATGGTTTGGTGGACAGACGACGTCTTTTTCGTTTGAATTTGTTGGAGAATATGCGAAAATCTTTAATTTACGAGTGCAATGAAATACTTCTTCCGCCAACCTATTTAGCTCGCAATGACAAGAGTGATAAGATTCGAGAAATAAGATGGCGTACTGATACTTTTATGTATTCTTTCTTTCCTCGTTCTGTTCTGGATTGGAATGCACAGTATTAGGAATGGTGCTTAGACCTTCTGCCACCAACAATATTTTTGAATTGCAGAGTATAGATGTAGATGTAGAACGTATTGAGATTTGGCCGAGTAGCAAAGTGCGGCTACTACTATACTCTGTTGTATGAAAAGGGTGTAAGGTCTGTAACTTATATGATACCAGTACGCCTGAAATAGTTTACTTTCTGCAGCAGGTCTTCCTGAAATCTACTTAGTGGCAGAGGAAGACCTCACGTAGCAGCAATCTCCGCTCCCGCCTGTCAGGTATCAGGTGAGTGGTACAGTGTTGAGTATATTTTTAGTAAAGTAGAACGTGTAGATTTAAAATTACTATAAATTAATATTCAAGGACGATTTTCTGCAAGCAAAACCTTGTAACGTCCCACGTCGGTGATAAATTTTATAGATACTTGACTACAAAAACTTCAATATGACAAGTCTATGGAGGGGATGATTTCAATAAAATTTGAAACAAATTATTACTCATACGCTGGTCTATACTGCTCAAAGATTTACCGACAATCTTAGTTATATAAATAAACGCACGAAACTTTTATTTTTATTAAAGTTAATAGAACTCGGAAATAGTGAAATAAGAGTAGTGAGTAACGCGTGATTCCTTTCTGGATAGCTGGTTCTGATGTCTGAGCGATGCTGTAGCCGGATGAAGGCGTGTGTCCGTTCCTATTAAGGCGCGTACACATCTGAACGAGGCAACGCACGAACGGGTACTAAGCGAAGCAGAACGGATGCCTCGTATATACACTTTGTTTTGCACGAATGCAGTTCGCAGAGGCATCGAACGAGACAGCTACCCGTCCATTCGTTTGTTCTGAAGCATAGAATAGATTGGAGCGCGGTGACGATTTAACAGTGGTTAGTGCTGCCCGTTCTGCCATTTGATGCCCTTTCTTTGGGCCGTTTAAATTGGAGTGTGTTGTCTTTCGGCATTTCATTTAGTTTTATATTGTGCTTTATCTGAACTGCTGGTTTGTCTTATTGTTGGCTATATCATTTATACTATTAGTGTGAGAGGACTGTTTTTAGTATCTATTCCAGTCGTGTATTGGCGTAATGATCTGATAATTATGTTCATTAAATTCTTGGTGGATCTGTAGAATGCTGCTGCTCTGTCTTGAAACCGTTGTTTTATTTTATATATATCTGATTTATCTGCATTTTGATAGCATGTTTAGTTAAAAATAGAAAGACGGTGGTGGGCAACTAGACTATCGGAATAGATTACTCACTGGTGGGTAATTATTTTTAAACAGTATTATCGAAGAAGAAAACAGTGGCAATTTTCGTATATTTGCAAGAATGTCGTCCACTGACTATATTTTACTAGAATCTATTCTGGAGAAAATTTTGAAGAATGATACATATTTTCAGGATGGTCAGAACAAAACTAAACAATAACCAAAAACTCAACTGAAATACAGTGGTTTTTGTTCATTTCAGCGACAGAGTGGCAGTGTGAAATTGGGTGGCAGACGCATGACTTGAAATACCCGTCCATATAAAATGCGGGGCAACCCATAATTTTCTTTGTAGTACCGACATGGAACGGATGACATTCGAACCGCCTTGGGTGGTTCCGCGAACGTCTCTAGATGGCTTACCGGGCCACGGCTACAGGTACACGGTGGCAGGTTCGCCTCACCTCGCCTCGCACACGTTCTGATGTGTACCTCCGCGGTGTTCTGTGGCCTTCGCTTAGGCCGGGGAGCCGTAATGTCAGTCGGCCAGGTGAAGATCATACTGGTTTGCTCCTTACTGTACTTAACGGAATCCGGAACCAAGATACCTTCTCTCGCCCACCCCCTCTTCAGCACCACTGCGTTTCAGACGTAGATCCGCATCCTCTTCTCGAATCCCGTCGGCTAACAAAACCTCTTACACCACCATGCAAAGAACAACACTAATGTGAGCATATATCTACTGTAAAACTCCACGATTTGCTTTTGAAATCCCTGGCCCTACTCTCGTCCACCAGATTCTGTCAAAGCTTTCCTTTTCGGTGGAACACAGTCAATTACCACATATCCTGAATCAGTTTCTATAAAACCGACTTCTGTTTAAATCACTGGAGACAAGATAAATTTTATATAAGATTTCTGTTGCGACGCTTGTATTGAAAGGCCAGCTGCGAAGTCTCCGTTTCACTTCCTTCAGTTCGGATTGCCTTCCGGCAGAGGTTCCGTGGCCAGCAACATAATCCCTCGCCGCCAGAGAAAGTCACGCACACAAACGTTTGGCAAAATAGATCGTGCTTGGTGAGTGGTAAAGCTCCGGCTTCACGTTCGGGAGGACTCGGGTTCGAATCCCCGTCCAGCCAACCAGATTTCGGTCTTCCGTGGTTTCCTGAAATCCCTCCGGGCATGGCTACTTCAAAAAGGCCATGGTCGTATTACTTCCAGTTTCTTGCACCAATCCCTTCCCGCCTCTAATGACCTTGACATCGACGAGGCATAAAGCCAGAGGAAAATATCCCTTAGTAAAGTGCCGGTGCATTTGGCACCACAACCTCTAAAACTCAGCTGAGTTACATAATGTTTGTGAATAGCAACTTTTTTTAAATACACTAAAGACTTCAGCTTTTTGTTGATTCCATTCCTGATACTAGTTCATCATAATTCTTCTATCAAAATCTCCGGAAAGATACCACGAAAAATTAGGAATTTTCCAATATTGCGTTGAAAGCCGTGTGGATGTTTTTGCATTTCCGCTCTTCGTTTTCATCTGTAGAGTGCGACTGTCAATACGTGTTTGCGTATGCCATTTAAGGTGTAATTACATATGGTACAAAACGTTTGTCTGAATTCACAACCTTTGTAATGTAGTGAAAAAAATCAGTTTAATTGTTCTGATAAATTAACTGATGAAGCGGTGTAAATAATTCATCACATGCCTCCATTGTTTGGTTCTAACCATGTAATAGCCCTAGATATGTTGTTTCAGACACAAAATGGCGTTTGACGTTGTTATATTTCATGGCCTGTAGTTTTCTTGGCGATGCCTGTTGGGAAAATTTGCTCTGATAACATGAATAACTTGCACAAAGAAGCAGTTCAGCCCAATTTGAAGTGGTTACTGGTTACTACAATTTTAATTTGTAAAGACTCTGGTCCAGCAACCGTAAAGGTGCCCACTGTATTCTATTTTATCACAGATTAGAAAAATTAAATCCAGAACGTAATGTTTTTACTCTGATCAGTTAAGTATTTCTGAACCAACTTTTTTCTTTTTAAAATTATGGGTGGGGACAAGGAGCGGGAAGGAATTCGGCGATGGTATTTTTGAAGGAAGCATTCCGGCATTCACCTGGAGTGATTTGGGGAAACCATGGAAAACCCAAATCTGGATTCCCGGATGGGGATTCGAACCGGCGTCTCCGGAATGCGAGGCCAGAGCGTTAACCGCTCACCCACCACGCTCAATATTTCTTTTACATACAATCACCTGACGCGCTAAAAGATCACCACATTTGTCTCTGTCAGTTCTGGAAACACTTTCCTTTCATAAATAGCCTCTGTTAAAACTTTCAGTGCTCAAGCTTATTTAGGTATGCAACTGTATTCCGGACAATCGTGTAATCATCATAAGATAACACGCAACCCAACTACTTCATACTGCTCTTCCAAGGGTTTTAAAATTTAGTAGGACTAAACACGAAGCACAAATATTTACTTTTTTTCTTTTATTTTACTACTTCAGCTGCTATTGCTATTGTTAGGACAGTAGCTAATGAAACTAAATATTTCTAACATTTCCAACACTTCGATAGTGTATCTCTTCACTTACACTCTTTCTGGAATATAAATTCTTAAATTCTCAGAAATACACTTCATAGATTCACCATGAAATAAAATTCTTCTCTAGTTGCTTGGCCGCAGCTGCTGTTTACATTAAACCCACGCTATCTCCAGCCGGGCGTGTTTCATCTAAACGAATACACCACGCCGGGCCCGGCAGCGCTGAGTCCGGCCCAGGGCAGGGGTGAATTTAATAAGTGTTGTGTTCGAGCTGTGGTCGTCTCCGTTGCCAATAACACTAGCAGTCTAATACAATTGAGTATACTAAAAATTCGGCCAAGACATACACCACAAAAACAATTCTTCTAAAAATAGGCCAAATCTCGGGGACATTTAGTTACGAGATATTGTTCTGAACTACGTATATACTTCACAGTGTCTGTTCACTTTCTCTGGGTGTTATAGATCGTTAATTTAAAGCTTGGCTATTATCTGGAAACTTGGCTATTATGTGTGTCATAATTTTTACTGAGATGGAAGGTGTAATATATATGATTTATTCTAAGACTTGTCAAACATGCGAGGACTTTCTGGCTTTTGTGGATTTTTAAGATTCATAAAACGCCGGCCTCGGTAGCGTAGGGGCTAGAAGTGCTAGCTCCGCGTGCCGAAGGCCGCCGGTTCGAATCCGGCCGCGGGCATGGATGTTAAGTGTTGTGTGTCTGTGTGAATGTCCTGTCCGTCCTGTGGCGTCCATACACTGAATGCAATTATAATTACCTTGAGCTGGCTGTATGGCCTCCGTTGCCAAATGCCATTAAAAAAAAAAAAAAAAAAAAAAAAAAAAGATTCATAAAGCAACACATTTAAATTATTTCTATATGTTTACTAGAAGATGGCGTGCATAATGGCCAAATCACTTTCAAAAAGTTAAGTGAACACACGCTGTAAAGTGTAGACATCGCTCAGAACAAGATCTCATAACTTTTTGTCACTAAACAATCACGAGACTTGGCCCGTTTTTATAGAAAAGATTTTGTGAATTTTTTATTTTTTTAAAAAAAGTTGTTCGCTTATTTTGAGTCGTAGCTCAAATGTAACAGTTCAATTTGAAAATCGGTGGATAAGGATATTTAGAATTCAAATTTCAATGTGTATTAACATACGTCCGTTACCAACGTTGCCCACTTTTTCTGCTAATAATGGATTTGCGCCCTGCGTGAGCAATACCGATTGTCTTAGATTTAACTGCTACCTTTATTAAATTCCAAATAACTTCTAACTTGGTGTGTTTGATAAGTTTGCTGATCTCTATGCATAAAAGAAATTTGAGATATATAGCGTTATCCAGAACAAATCAATTAACACGCAAATATGAGCCAAAACGTTTCAGCTAAAACACGCTCCAAATGTCACAATTTGCTTCCAGTACGTTTGCGGAAGTGAAGATAAGTCAAAATAATTCCCACATAAAACTGAATACCTTGACTATTAATGAAGCAACTTACTAAAAAATTCCATTAGAAATCACCTGTTGATTTTAGACACATCATCTACACGAATGAAACACAAACTCGCCAATTTCCTGGTTCAGTTCTAATAGAAGTTACCGTTACGATTTATGCCAAAAAGTAGTTCCTTTCATACAAAACAGCAATAACAAAAGGGAAGTATACATAGAATATATAAAAGTCTCTTGCATTCGTTCAGCGTTCATTTTTATTGTTAGGAGCACGTAAATTACGTATAAATCCTAAAGTCGTCCATAGCTTTAAATGAAGAGGATTTCAGGCTGATAATTAGCAACCTAAAAATTGGTCTGCAGCAGTTTTCCATTTCTCTTCCCTCTTCCAAACTTTACAGTTCCATCTCATTTATGAAATAATTTGTTTCACGTATGTCATGCACGACCTTTCTCGCAGGCTTAGGGGTTTAATTGCACATTCTGCTATCGTTGTAGGAATTTATGGCACAATTGATGGCCACTCGGAATGTATCTTCTTATCTGACTGTGACGCCGGAGGCTCCGATGTTCTACAGCTCTGTTAAAAACCTCTTCATATTGTTACTTAACTTTCCATCCGATCTGTCCAGTTATACTAAGCACAAGTTTTCCAGAGCATCAAGTCATCCTTTCTCCTCAGCACCCACTGCCAATGTCTCACATGTACCGACGCTCTAAACGCAGGCACACCAGACTTTATTTTTCTTTTTAATAAAAAGTGTCAACTGCGTGGCAGATGTTGTTTAGTTTTTTACCGATTATATTATTTCCTTTATCAACATCTTCCAAGGTATTATGAAAAATTGCTTCAGCATAGATATTTAAAAATAACACATCAGTTAGTATCTTTACTTCTACAATATTGTCTCCAACTATGATCTGTCAATTTGATTCTAGATTCGGCTTTCTGTCTTATGAACATATTTTTTAATACGGCACGCGTCGTCCCAAATCAGCTCCTGCACACTGGGTATCTCTAATATTCGCTTCTAGTTTTCTCCATGATTTGCTTAGCAGGATTCTCAGGAACACACACAAAGACTGACTCACTAGAATTAGACATCTTTGGAAAGCAAATGAAAGTGGACTCAAGTAAGTCAATGAGAATGCTTCCAGTAACATACACAAGATTGAATAATTTTAGAGGGTTGTCACTATTGTATCTGTTTATAAACTTGAAATGTCTGCTCGGACCGCATTTCCAGATTTTTCTTCGGATAAATCTCTTGTTTCCTTTAAAGGGTTTCTCGATCCTCTAGTTCCCCTTCAACATTTGTTGATCGGTTGAATTTATAGAGATCGTCGACATAAGTACTAATTTTTCAATTTTTATTAAGTTTGCTACCATGCGTTTTCGGGTGGTGACGTCGTGAGACAAGAAGGTTAGTGTTATTCCAACTTTGTTCTCCGTCGGTGGAGTTTTGATGAATAATTTGGGGTTTAGCGTGAATAAACAATGCTCTGAATTAATACCATAGCTTTTTAACACTTCGTTGCTACTAAAAAGGTCCGGTTCTCTGTTAGTCCAGCGACAAATTCCACATTAGGAGAAATAATAAGATAAAAGTTCACACTTAGTATGCAACACAACAAATTAACAAAAATCAATTGTAATTTTACTGATTAATTATTCCACTGCTTAAATTTTCCCCAAACCACCATCGGAATTCTGCACTTAAGTTTGGCTATGAAATTGTTGAATAAAGACTCGTTTTTCTGAGGATGTGATCATACTTTAGATTCGATCCTACAACGACGTAACAATCGCTCCACAGATCCTCAAACCTTTAAGCTAAATTTAGTGTACGAAATTGCCAGAATCTGAAGATGCTACCCACCGAAATACGCCGAAAATTCTTCTCTAGACTTTTAAGATAGTTTCAATCAAGTTAAAACGCATTTTTACTAAATTTTGCCCCAACTGAAAGAATAAACTGGCACAGACCTCCTTCAGCAACTCACTGGCACGAACTGCCAAAAATTCTGAGGTCAAAGGCTTATAAAGGCTACAGAGCTGCACACTCATTGTTCTAGAATGGAAGTTTCCAAAGTTTTTCTCACCACGCTCCCTTCCATCATGTTGGATATCTTCTTAATAAAGCCTGATGTCAATTTTGTGAGTCTCAGGATACAGAAGGAATATGTGATCATGAAGCAGTGATAATGGATATTAGAGGGTTTAGTAAACCTGAGGCAAAAGGTGAAGGTGTTTCATGTTCGTAATGGACAAACAGGTTAATTAAAAGGAAATTAGAATATTTTATTGGATCTAGTAAGTCATTTCAGTAGCGAGCAGACCAGTCATCGCACGCGCCGAGCTGAGCGCAGAATTGTTTTGTCAGGAATGTGCTGAGCCGCTGACTCGATCGATATTACTGGTTGGAACTGACTCTCTGACATCTATAAAGTTCACCTTCGCGGTAACAACGAAGGATTAGGTCTCTCTCTGCGTGCAGTCATCGACGAGTAGATAACTCATTTACGCGGGTAGCTTCGATCAACTAGTATGGGTTTCTAACAGTAAACCTGACTTTCTTCACTCAAGTCTGTTCACGATGTAGACCCTCAAGATCATGGGGGTGGCATACTACCAGCCACTTAGCTTGCTATCCAATCATACAACAATCCATTAGTCTACGAGTTATTACTCAATCAGATGCAATTAGTATCTCATATAGGTTCTATCGGTAGGATCCTCGCAGTCTTGTTAAGGGCTGTATGATCATGGCTTTCAATTACTATTAAATGGGACCTCATAACCGTTAGACGCCTGTTGTCATTCTTATTAGGATAGAATCTCAGCTGGTCATCTAATATGTACCAGCCTTTTCCTATCCTGGTTGCCGACCCTAATAATCTGCTGGTGTCGTATTATTCCTGACGAAATACATCTTATCAATTAGCCCACAAGACGCAAGAGCTCAAGACCATCAAGACAGAAGAGACTTCTGCTGGTGCAAGAACGCCACGAGGTTATTTAAACTCTCCTCTAGAGTCTTACCACAGTTTAAGTCCACAACGAACCCAAATCTACCCCTCGGCTACCCTGTCAGTTCTGTCAGGCATATAGGACTCTTACAGGTGGTTACAGATACAGTTGTATGAAAGCACATGCCACTGAACTGAAACAATATTTTATAGAAAGACTTTTCATTTGGAAGTAGGGCGCCAGTACAATGGAAAGGGGTTGGGAAGCATTCAAGATGATAGTAAGAAGGGGGAAGAAATGATTATTCCTAAACAGAAAATAAAGAAAAGTACAGAACCTGCTTGCTATAATAGAGAGATGAGGAGGTTTAAGAGGTTCATAAGAAGAGAACACAACAAAGTACAATTGTGGTTAATGATCGGGAAGAAGTTACAAAGGATCTGAAAAAGTAAGATACTAAGTAAATGGTTTCATGGAGTTATTAAGTAATATCATTCTGGTATGGAAGGGTAAAAATCAGGAGAGGAGGTTCTCCATATAAATAGTAATGAACAGACTATAACTGAGGGTATTATGGGTGAAACAAGAAAGCTAAAAAAGAATAAGGTGGCTGATATATATATATAATATTACTACAGATGTATTAAAGATAGTGGGATATGACATTGTGCCTTATCTATTAATATTATTTAGATTGAGGTTGGAGGTGAGGCTCATGGAACTGAATATTACAGACCAATTAGTTTAACATCAGTAGTGGGAAAGTTGATGGAGAGAATGGTATGGAACCACAGCAGGAATGTCTGTGAGGGAACATGGATTTAGGAAACGAATCTCATGTGAAACATAGTGAGATGGCTAAATGCAAAATATTGCAGATGAAATTTTAGCACTGGATCTATCCAAAGCATCTGACAGGGGGAGCTATAAAATGGTGGTAGATAAGATAAAAACTATTGGAGTGGACGAAAAAGTGACTTCATGGGTGGATGAATTCTTACAAGGAAGAAAGCAAAGAGTTAGGGTGGGTAATGCGGTATCAAAAGAGGTAAAGGTTGATATAGGAGTGCCTCAGGGTAGTGTACTGGGACCATTGCTGTTCATTATTCCGATAAATGATTGTACTGATGGGCTGAAGTCAGAAGTTATTCTTTGTTATATATTGTTATACAGTAGAGGACAGTGAACAGTTACAAGAGGATCTGAAAAGAATATCTACCTGTGTAATTACACATAGAATAAAAATAAATGCCAAGAAGAGTGAGCTAATTAGAGACACGGATAAAAAAGTAAACATTTTCTATGATTATAGGGTAGGGAAGAAATTGCTTTTTGAAGATCCTAACTATAAATATCTTGGCATAACTTTTGATAGTAAACTCAACTGGGCGGGACACACTGGGTATGTGATAGGAAGAGGTTTCAAAGTCCTCCATGTATGGGAGAGAGCGATGAGGGAATGTACCAGGGAAGTGAGGTCATTGGGTTACAGAAACTTGGTCAACCACTGCTTGAATACGGTGAAGTGACGGGTATCAGACTCAGGAGTTGGAGCGGGTACAAAGGAAAGCAGCTAGTTTTGTCTGCCGAAATTTCCTCAGAATGTAATTAGTAACAGATATGCTGAAAGAGCTAGGTTAGGCATAACTATCTGGAGACAACAAAAAAATCAAGACATAGGAATGTGTAGGTGTAGGGACATTGCCGCTGAAGCGTGTATGCTCCATCGGAATTGAAAGTAAAAATTAAAAAAAAAAGGAAAACTTCCCACGGTGCACTTCTGTCAAAACAAAAGGTACCACGCTTCCCCACCTCCTCGGGCACAATTTTAATATTAAAATGGTAAATGCCTACTTCTCTGTACTAGACAATGACATTCGAACGGAAATTCATTAAGTATATAATATCATAATAGGATTTTCAACTATAAGGTGCGGTAAAGTAGACACAGTATTTCCGATGGTATAGAGCTAGAATACATCGCACCCCGGCCCAGACTCCTGACATATCTTTGTGCTTCCCTAGAGGGAAAGGGGGAAGTAGCGCGCTCCCCAGTTTGGGAACTTATATTCTAGAAGCTTCATAATTCCCCTGAATTACAAATTTATTCAAAACCATTTTAATTACATTACAAAACACGCAATCGATTCAAAATAATTCCTTTTAGTTTTCTAGACTAAACGTTCTCACAGATAGCGTCAATAAACTAGGTAGCTGCATTTTGGCCTCCTGTGATACCTCTCCCTCCACGTAGCTTGACGTAGCTTTTATCTTTAACCCCCCCCCCTCCCGACTGGCACGTAGAATTTTTCCCTATGTATTTCAGAAGATATTTTGTACTGTTTTCTCTTATCAGACTATCGTAAATTATATATGGAGATAATTAAATAAAGGAAATAAATATTTATGGGCTGTTGAGTGTCCTGTACTTTATTTTAACTGTAACAAATAATATTAATGAAACGCTACGTGGCTTACACCCGAAACCCCCCCCCCCCCCACGTAGCCATCCACGTAGCCTAGCGTAGCTTTCTACTCCCCCTCCCCTAGATCGAGTCACGTGGTTTATGGACGCTCCCTTATCCAATCTTTACTTGTTTAATAATTTATATTTTGAGCATTCCCATAGAACCGTGTTATTAAATTTACCAATCAGCTCGTTCGTTCACCACCTTGCCACTACTCGCAGGTATTTGCAAGATATTCTTCTGCTCTCTGGAACTTTGCCTGAATCAAATTCCCAAAACCCACCATTGAGCTAAATTACATATTATTCATGAAAGTTTTTAAAAAAAATGTTATAACTGTCAGAAATTACCAAAAAAATGTCTCAAACTTAAAGATTTTATTCATTTTACCACAAAAAAATAATAGAGGAGTATACCCATAAATCACTGTCTCTTTGCAACCTTCCTTAATTTATCTTTGATGTTTAAACAAAATGAGAGCAAAAAAGAAACAGGAAATTCCATAAAAAAAAGAATCACCCAGGATATGTCATATGTCTATGTCAGCCACATCAGGCTATATAGGGGAGGGGGGTTCAAAATAGGCCAATATGGAGCCACGTGCTTTATTGGTGCTCCCTTACTCGTACTTCTAAAATTCACCAGTGGTAACCTTATAATTAGATCTTGCATATTGTCATCATTTTCTTTACCCTCCTTTTTGTGATACCTCTTTTAGTTTTTTTTCATTTCCCTTAGCTACTTCTCTGATATTTATGGTTTCTAACACTAAGATTCTTAGATCAGGTTTGTTTATACCTTACTAGCAGCCTCTAACATGACACAATCATAAGTGATACCGGTACTCCATTACAGACTCAGAAGTCTCCTCTTCCAGCTGCTATTTAGGTGCAGAACTTGCCTAAAATACTCTATTTACTCTCAACTGACGGCCCAAGGTCACATTCCCCTTGTCACGCTTCTGACCTTATCACCAGGACCTTTTGCCTTCGAGATCTGTCCATCTAGGAAAGGGAATGGTAAAGTTTTCAGAGGGCACTCTTTTTCCCTTTGCATGTAAGGGTAAAGGCAGCGAAGTGGGGATAGAGCAGAGTGGCTTTGATAACGAAACGCACTATAGTGTCAACCTACCAGCAGTGTCCTCAGGCACAACCACAGCACCTCAGTCTCCCTGATTATCCACCTCAATGCTGGGTTCTATTGTAGCAGATCATGACGATCCATTATCTACCTGAGTTCCACCCTGCTTTAGCACCTTCCTCAGGTCGCTTTCTACACTATAACCCGCATTACCCACTACCATTACCGTATCCTACTTGGTGAAACCCTACAAAATGGATCCATATCCTCTACTACCTGATCAAGCGTAGCACTTGGTTTGAAAAGGATTATGAACTGGTAGCCTGTGTCTAGCTGGTACTGCGGAAGTGGACCTACACCTCTCCCATGGCTGCTACCTAGTTGCAGATCCTTTACCTTCATATATACAGGGTGGTCCGAAATTCACTCATCGGCGGGTAAGGGCAGTGTTCGGGACGTTGCACTAACGAAATAAATACAAAAAAATCTAGTAAAAGTCGAACCGTTTCTGAATTATACGCAGCTAAAGTTGGCTAATAAGAGCGCTGCGTGGGCGAATTCAAGCAGCCTTCCACAGGCGGTGTTGCCAAGCGTACTCGAGGCGTGGGACCGCCAAAGAAAGCTAAAAAAAAAAAAACTTTCATCGGAATAGGGGATCGAACTCGCAACCTTCAGTTTGAGAGTTTGGCGTCTTACCGACTCCGCTGACAAGGCACTAAAATTTCTCTGTTTTTAGAAGCCACTAGGGCGGACTGTTTGTTAGTAATCGGAATGAATCGGGATTCCGCAACATTTTTCGGGAAGCTGTCATGGGCATTGTTTATGAGACTGAAGTAGAAACGGAAGAAGAACTTTCTGCTAGGATAATTTAGCTTTTGATGAAATCAGAGAAAGTTACAAATTTGGAAGACTCGCATATTCAGTAACTCAGCGTTGTCGTGCCATAATTGCAGTTGAGGGAGGACTTTTTGAGCAGTTGCTGTAAAATGTAAGGGACCACATTTTTTTGTTATTGTTGTTTATTGGGATACATTTTTATTAAAAACAAGATTATTCAGAGATTATTTATTTTACGGTTACTGTCACGGGTTGACGTTTATTGTAAGTAAATCCGTGTTGGGTTTCAATGTTGCGACAGATAAGTTGCAAAGTTGAAAATGAAATTAATGTACAGTAATTTTTTTATTATTATTACTTTTTTTTTTTTTTTTTTGTATCAGTGACAAAAGGGCTTTCAATGAGTAATTGCTTGTTTACCTTTTGCGGCTTGCCACACGTCAGCGAGTTGATACACGTTACCAAAATGTTTACAACTTGTTTGAATAAGAACAGACTTTTTGCAGCAGAGAAAGTTTCGTTACAAACGGTGGTAATTGGTTTATTG
The DNA here is from genome assembly GCA_031002005.1 of Vandiemenella viatica. Lineage (NCBI taxonomy): Eukaryota > Metazoa > Arthropoda > Insecta > Orthoptera > Morabidae > Vandiemenella > Vandiemenella viatica. The sequence continues at coordinate 304,880,678 of CM061921.1, read as the reverse complement.
TTTTTTTTTCTTCAAAAGTTTATTGTTTTTTGTTTTATTGTTGCAGAATAGTAGCACGGATATTCACGTTAACCAATAAAAATGTTGTGATTGAAATCTAGAAAAATACGATTCCATGGAATAAAAGAAGCTTCTTTGCAACAAATAAGTTAAGTTTGCAGACAATTTTCTTTTTTTTGTGCCAGTAACTAAATGATTTTTGTACAAAAATTTAAGTTTAATCTAGCAAGAAAATCAACTAATTCAAAACCAATTCCTATAAAAAAATAATCCCTTTAGCACCACCACCGACTTCCCGAAAATTGCGCGGTTTACCGATTAATTCCGATTACTAACAAACAGTCCGCCCTAGTGGCTTCTAAAAAGAAAGTAATCGCATTGCTTTGGCAGCGTAGTCGGTAAGACACCAGGCTCTCAAACTGAAGCTTGCGGGTTCGATCCCCGCTTCCGAAGAGAGTTTTTCGTATCGCTTTCTTTGGCGGTCCCATGCCTCGAGTACGCTTGGCAACACCGCCTGTGGAAGGCTGCTTGAATTCGCCCGTGCAGCGCTCTTATTGGCCAACTTTAGCTGTGTATAATTTAGAAACGGTTCGACTTTTACTAGATTTTTTTTTTTTGTATTTATTTCGTTAGTGCAACGTCCTGAACACTGTCCTTACCCGCCGATGAGTGAATTTCTGACCACCCTGTATATATTCATACCTCTAATCCTGAAGATCTGCTACAACTTACCAAATCTTACATATACAAGAGGCTCCTCCCTCTCTCTTGTGACTCTGATAACAGGTAAAACCAATTTTTCTCAATGATGCCTGATATCTTTAATCTGTTTATCTTAACGGTATGTGCGAAGGAAATCTTTCAAACAATTGTTTGATGGAGAATAAAAACGAACGTAAGAAAATGACTTAAATGTCTGTCAGCGGTTTCTTCATGAGGATAACCGGGAGAAAAATGTTGCATATCACGTGTGCCAAATTACAACGATGGCACTTTATTTCAAGTAGGTTTCGAGTAGCGTCATTCATGGCATCTCCTAAGCTGTTATTGCAAAAGCTAAGTGAAACACTCTGTATTTAACTTTATTATTAAGACGCAGTTTAGATAAAGCCAACATTTAAAAAAAAACTGATTACTTAACACTTTCCACCTTAATTACTGGTTTAAAAATTGTCATTATATATTTAAGTCATATAGTACCGTTTACCTTATACGAGTAAATAATTTAAAAGCTCATAACACTTACCTTGTCTAAGCAAAAGAAATAAAACATTCTCTTTTTTTATCACTACTCATAAGCAGCTATTGTTAAAACAAAGCTAATGACGGAATAAACTAGAGCCATAAAGATAACTGAACATCGCCAGTGTGTAGGTACTTCTGAACAGGCCAAGGCATAAAAACTAATTACACGAATATGGATTTTCGAAGACTGAATATTTGGACATATGTTAACAAACAAGCAAATTCGACAATATTGCGCACGGAAACAGCTGCTGGATTTCCCAGCACAGACTAAAACGAAAACGCATTGAACATTCAACATAGACCGCACATAAATCGCAGTTCTGTCTACTTCAAAATTAATTTACTGAAAATCCATCGTTTATTCAACTCTAATGGTAAGATGAAAAGTTATAGTCAAATCTGACAAAAGTGTTGGCAACCAAAATTCATATTGTATTCATCAGCTAAAATAATTTCAAATTTGGGAAATATGCATTGATGGTGTAGCCTAATATCTATAGAAGCATGAGTGAAGGGAATAAATTAGACAATGTAATATTGTAGAAGACATGATCATATGTTCTAATGACGAAGTAAGTAATTCTGGTAGAAGTTACTGAATTTTAACGGTTTAATGCAGTATAGAAGATAAAATGAAAATAAAGAATTACATTTTTAAGTTTACATATTTTTTATATTTATTTTATCTTAAGTATTGCATTACACTGTTGAAATTCGCTAACTTCTATTAGAATTAGTTTGTTATTAGAACATATGATCGTGTAAATTACAATGTTACATTGTCTAATTTATCCACTTCAGTGATGCTTCTAACAATATTAATCGTTCAACGGTTCATTTAGTTCTGATGACAGACTGATTGGCGTGTTATTTATTTTTTTTTTTTTGCTCCTTATGAAGAAAACGGTATTACTGAATGTCTTCACGGTCCAGGGCTAACCCGTTCCTAAAATACGATTTCTTACATAATCAGTATTAAAATGAGCCACTATTTGATATGCTCTGATTCCGATGATCCTAATTTTAGAGTTTCTTTGAAATTAGTGCCATCTCTCTCTCTAGAATATTATAGAGACCATCTGTCACCATCGTTAAATATTAATACACAATTCTCTTTTAACTTCAATATAGAAGGATTCTTAAAATTATTGTGTTTAGGTAGTCATTGCTGGTGAACTGTGTTAAACGCTTTTTTCCCCCGAAATTGTGCAGTTATGAGTTATTGTTTCCTGCTCAACTTAGATATGTGTCTTTGATGCAGACTCTAGAAGATCAGTCAGAGTTGCAGCAAAATAGCAATTAAAATATAGAAACTGAATTCGAATTTTGTCTCGACAAAGAACCAGCATATGCCAACTAAAAAAACACACATCTGAAAACACTAAACGGGAATAAATCAAGGATAGAACACGTACGACGACTGCTGTTGCAATACAAGTTCGTCTAGGAATAAGATTCTGGGAAACTTAATTTGAATATTACTTTATTGATCGCTTCATACTGTAGCAAATTAACAACGAAATGGGTGTCTTTTCTTTAAAAAAAAATCAATTCAGAAAGAAAGTAATTAATCCATTCTTATCAACGACCAAATTTTTTTAATATTCATAAGCGGCAACTCTGGCATTGCATTCGGGAGGACTCGGGATTGAAACCCCGGCCGGCCATCCAAATTTTCGGTTTTCTATAGTTCCCCGAGAGCATTCCAGACGAAGTGCTTTTTAAAAAGGCGATAGCTGAATTCTTTCCCATTCCTTGTCCACATTCCTTCCCACCTCTAATTACCACGCCATCGACGTGGGGTGGAACCATAAAAAATATAAGCATTAATATAAACATTAATATAAGCATTAATGTGCAGTAGCTATTGTAAATTTGATTCGAATCATCATATCGGCATTATAATGTTAAGCTCACTAATAGAATTATAAGACACACAGTTTTAGAAGTTTAAAGATTATGAAATCTATGAGCAACCATACGCGAGTTACAGATCTCAAAATGTTCAAGTAGCGGCTTGTTTCGTAAAAATTTATTCAATATGTCACATCTGTGTGAGTTTACTTTCAATCTGTAGGTTTAGGTGTCTGACAACAGTTCGAAGAGGAAAAATATCTGACTCCAAATGTATCTATGCTTCTCGATAGGTGAGATGTATCCGAGTGAAAACGATGGCTCAAGATTTCGATAGTGATATGGTGAGATCTGTCTGCTGCAACCATTTGAACAGTTTTTTAGCTGCTTCATCCAGTCTCCAATAATTTAACCGTAGGGAGGAAGACGAGGTTTACATGCACACCTCATCTGCATATTGAAATATCTTTACTGAATGGTCTAATATCGTCTCTATATCAAATGTGTAAAACGAATACAGAATGGGGCTAAGAATTGCCCCTTGAGGGAGTCCCTTTGAGACAATGCGTGGTCCATATAGAGAGTTATCTTGCCGTCGAATGTATAGAGTTCGGCGATAAAAAAAGATTATAAATTCCACTCAAGTACACTTCAGGACGTCGTAATGCCATAAACGTCTCTACTAGGATTGGCACGTGGACGTTATCATATGCTTCAGATATGTCAAGGAATATTTCACACAGGTAACCTTTATTTATGTAATACTGTTCCATATTTAAGGTAACAATGTTACCGTTGTTTTGCGTGGCCCTTTCCTTTCTAAATCATAACTGTGTTATAGGTAACATGTTGTGATGTTCCAGTCACCATCTAAGCCTTTTTTAAATGTTTCGAAAGCTTTTATTGACACTAGACGGTGGGAGCTTGCATTATTACAATTATAACCTGCCTTCAGCACTGGAACGATAATCTGTGTGGTCCAGTTGTTTGGGAACTCCCGTTTCGTCCAACTGTTCGTAAATTTTTTTAGTAGAACAACCTTAGCGCGATATGGCAGCTTTTGGAACATCGAATAGGGCCGTGTTAGTGCCAATCTGAGTGCTAAGCGTGAAGTCGTGTAATATATTTTGTCAGTAATCAGCCTTAAATGGGTTTAAGGTACTTATTGGGCCATATGGTACAGACTGAGGGACAACTTTACTTGCAAAGTCTGCAGTTGAAATACTGGACGATATTTTTTTCCGAAGTCGATTAATCGTTTTCCATACTGTAGACATAGGCATTTTTTTGGTCAGATTCTGGGGAAAAAAATCATCCAGCATGTTATTTTATCTTCTTTCAGAAATCATTCAACTTCGGCATCTAATTTCTAATAACTTAAATGATTTTCTCACGTTACTATTTGTTTATATTTAGAGAAGGTTTGCTTACGTTAGCTAACATTCATTCCACAATGGTATGGGATTTCTTCTGATACCTGTTTCTTGTTTGTGTTGTGGTGTAGATACTAAAAAGAGCTGGTATTGTTGCATGGTTATCTTGAAGCTAAAAACGCGTGTTATGCTGGATTCAATGGATTTTATGTATTCACAATTCTGACATATATCGTATATAATGGGGTGTATACTTCCAAACGAGTTTCTTTAAATGATTCTAATGTGACTAGATTTGCTACATCTCCTGATTTGCATTTTATTTTAACCCTGTTGCGGCTCGGACAGATGATCCAATCTGTCACATTTGCTGTCATCTGGAGTACTATGACCCTCTGCCTTCGCTCTCTTTGTCACGGATTCTTCAGGTTCTTCGGTTACCTCCAGTGTGGGAGGTGAATGTGGGTGATTCATTACTGCTTGCTGACGGTATAAGATCTGGTGGTATTTCGTTGCTTATGTCTGTGAAAGAGGCTGAAACTGGTTCTTACACTAAAGTATGAGAGAATGGTCCGGGGCAACAAATTTCTCACTCGGTACAGTTTTGCTGTAGAAATTAGTGACTGGTTGCAGGTCGTTAACATATCACGTTTGAGGTGCTGTATCATTGGTTTAACCAGTACCGTAATACTGCGGAACGCCCATTGCTTGTGCCTAAACTGATACTATGTCCCAATAATCTTCTCATTTATCATCTGACTGACTTAAAGTCAGTTCTGGTCGACTGTATGTGACTGTTAGCAAGTATCAACAATGAAACGTTGTGCGAATATGATGAAGAATGCTGGTGCTCACCCTTCAATAAATCGCTGTGAACCATGGCTTTGGCCGGAAAGCCAGTTGCGTGCAAGAAAGTACTGGACAATAAAACGCTCTGTAGAAACATTTTAATTTCCACCTGCCCTGTTATTTCTGTCCTGCTCTCCACATTGTATTGGAACTCCGGTTCAGGAGGGGGGGAGCCAATACGTTGATGAAATATAAATATTAATAATATATATGACATCCAATAAGTTGGTTATTTGATTAAATAGTGAACTAGAACCATTATTATTTTACACAAATATTATACTCAATTTATTAAGTCTTCTGGCTTATACAAGGCCGGGTATAGTTAACGTTACGTTAAACATATTCCAAAGACAAACAAACAAGCAGTACCCGACATTTGCAATCCGCCGGATAAAAGCAAACATGAAACTGATTTAAATATCTCAATAATTTGCAAAGTCAACATGATACAAAGTGGCATCACAGGCCAACAAGTTGAAGTTAACATTCACAAAACAAAGAATCCCAGGGGCGCCGTTTAAAGTTAAAGCATCGTTTGAATTTAAAACAATCAGCAAGATGCTCCGAATTTGAAGTTAAAACATGAAATGTTTGGTTAGCTCAGTGATTTTAGGATGAGAGCAGAGTCTTATCTCAGGAGTCGTTTACGGGTTAGCAAGCCTCGTTAAAACCCAATGGAACTGTGGACCCATGCGTCGGTACTTTACCATAATAGCATCTTCTTGATGAGGTGTGGCAACGAATGCCAAGTAAGCGGATATGCCCGCGTTAGCACATCAGCTTCCAGCCCATCAGCAAGAAATGCGATCAGCCACAGTCACTGATCAACAGCCACGAGCGTATCGGGAGATACGTCCGCTCAGCAGCTCGTCTCGGCAGCAAGTGTCGTTGAAGATGGCGTCGTGTCCTCTTCTCCGGCAAAATCAGCTTCCTCTCCGCTCATGAAACAGAAGCCGTGAATTAACCACTGTGAACCCCTGTAGCCGTTCACGATTGGTGCATTGATATATGTCCATCATCACGTGTTTCGTATCGCAGCTAACATTCGCTACGCGCTTCCAGCACATTTTGCTTGACCTTGTCGGGCCACTGGGAAGGGTTGAGGTCAGTACACTCGGGAGCTAACGGTTTCCCGCGCTACCCCTTTTGTGAGCCATAGGTGTCGGCCTGGCGGCGACACTGGGCATTGTCCCGTCCTCTGAGCGTTCAAAACTGCCGTTCCAACTTCCTACATTCAATATATTTTCTGAAGAGCAAGTTTTGCAGAAACTAAACCATATAACAATAACTTTGGCTGACCGGGTTTAATATATGATTATTCACCTATGAATTAACCCTATCATTTATAATATTTACAATTTAATAACTGAATATTACCAAGAAAATCTGAATATTAATTAATTACTTAATAATATTCATTGTGGATGACTCTGTCATACCACAACATGTAGAGAGTAATAACGTTAAATGGTAAAATTTATAATGGAGTTCAGTATTGTTTTGATTGTTATATCTCCTTGCTAGCTAATATGTGTAATATGTCCAAAATGATGAACAAACCGTTTCAGAACATTACAAAGAAGTAATCTGCAATCATCGCTTTTATAATTTCTTACTTCTACCAATGTTTCCTGTCACAAAGTGCAGTACTGTATTAACGGAACTGAGCTGTTTGATCGATCTGAATGAAACGTAAGAAGATTTGCAATCGATCCATTACCATATAGATAACCGTGTATAATTTTCTATATTTATATTTCAGATGTGTAGTTACAATAGTAGAGCTATGCAATACTACCTTTAAAATTACAACATATACAAATACAATACCTAGGCACAAATTGTGTTATGGTTATGAGTTCTCCAATACACTATAAACAAAATACAGTATATAAAGTAGAGCTTACATTCTAAGTTATATCGTTATTCTCATCAGTCTGGAAAGATATTATACTAGCTCGTGGAAATGTCTCATATTATCCAGCTTTTACATTTCTATGAAAAGATTCTCAGTACATTATATCGCATATACATTTATGCTGGCATGTAATATTTCTATTATTCAATGTTTCATAATTTAATATGCAATCAAGAAAGTAGGAATTTTATTCTCAACATAAATTGTACACTCCTGGAAACTGAAATAAGAACACATTGACGCCGGTGTGTAAGACCCACCATACTTGCTCCGGACACTACGAGAGGGCTGTACAAGCAATGATCAAATGCACGGCACAGCGGACACACCAGGAACAGCAATGTTGGCCGTCGAAGGGCGCTAGCTGCGCAGCGGTTGGGCACCGCCGCAGTCAGTGTCAACCAGTTTGCCGTGGCATACGGAGCTCCATCTCAGTCTTTAACACTGGTAGCATGCCGCGACAGCGTGTACGTGAACCGTATGTGCAGTTGACGGACTTTGAGCGAGGGCGTATAGTGGGCATGCGGGAGGCCGGGTGGACGTACCGCCGAATTGCTCAACATGTGGGGCGCGAGGTCTCCACAGTACATCGATGTTGTCGCCAGTGGTCGGCGGAAGGTGCACGTGCCCGTCGATCTGGGTCCGGACAGCAGCGACGCCCGGACGCACGCCAAGACCGTCGCATCCTACGCAGTGCCGTAGGGGACCGCACCGCCACTTCCCGGCAAATTAGGGACACTGTTGCTCCTGGGGTATCAGAGAGGACCATTCGCAACCGTCTCCATGAAGCTGAGCTACCGTCCCGCGCACTGTTAGGTCGTCTTCCGCTCACGCCCCAACATCGTGCAGCCCGCCTCCAGTGGTGTCGCGACAGGCGTGTATGGAGGGACGAATGGAGACGTGTCGTCTTCAGTGATGAGAGTCGCTTCTGCCTTGGTGCCAATGATGGTCGTATGCGTGTTTGGTGCCGTGCAGGTGAGCGCCACAATCAGGACTGCATACGACCGAGGCACACAGGGCCAACACCCGGCATCATGGTGTGGGGAGCGATCTCCTACACTGGCTGTACACCTCTGGTGATCGTCGAGGGGACACTGAACACTGCAGGGTACATTCAAACCGTCATCGTTCTACCATTCCTAGACCGGCAAGGGAACATGCTGTTCCAACAGGACAATGCACGTCCACATGTATCCCGTGCCACCCAACGTGCTCTAGAAGGTGTAAGTCAACTACCCTGGCCAGCGAGATCTCCGGATCTGTCCCCCATTGAGCATGTTTGGGACTGGATGAAACGTCGTCTCACGCGGTCTGCACGTCCAGCACGAACGCTGGTCCAGCTGAGGCGCCAGGTGGAAATGGCTTGGCATGCCGTTCCACAGGACTACATCCAGCACCTCTACGATCGTCTCCATGGGAGAATTGCAGCCTGCATTGCTGCGATAGGAGGATATACACGGTACTAGTGCCGACATTGTGCATGCTCTGTTGCCTGTGTCTATGTGCCTATGGTCTGTCTGTGTGATCATGTGTTGTATCTGACCCCAGGAATGTGTATATAAAGTTTCCCATTCCTGGGACAATGAATTCACGGTGTTCATATTTCAATTTCCAGGAGTGTAGTTACAATTGTTATTAAGAGGTAATAAATCAATTTGTATTTTCTGCTGTCTTCTGTCGAAAGTATAGAGTCGCGGGAAGGTACCATGTATCGCAGACCTTGTAATCAAATCCAAAATTCCTGTTTCTTTTCACCTTTTCATACGTAATAATATGAAAATGTTGCTATCCACTTCTCCATATTCGGAATTCAGCATATCATACTTCCAATTCGGTTCAAGTATTACCTTCTATTTTTTTGTACTAATAGAATTTCGGTATATGCTGTTTGATTTTCCTGTTGTACCTTCACCAATCCCGGTTGAAGAGCGGTAACGCTCTGGCGTTGTATTCGGGGGAACGTTGGTTCTAATCCCGTTCTGCCATCTAGATTTCGGTTTTTAATGGTTTCCAGACATCACCACACTTTGTTAAGTATATTCAGCGTTAGGTGTTCCTCTGCAACAGATAGTCTTGATATTATGCTACTAATACTGGGTTGGTACCTGGGAAAAGCAATAGTGCCTTTTCAAATTCTTGTAAACCGAACTGGTTCAGCAGCAGTTATTGATTCATGTCTTCATCGGGTAACAGTTGTTAGGGTCAACTGAGGGAGTTGTCATCTACTTTATGACCTTTTCCCCCAGTCCTTCATACAAAGAACCGGCGTTTTGTGGTTTAATTTGACGCCAAAATTCTTGTAACGGTGTGTCCTTTCTGCTTCAATACCAGCTACTCTGTGTTTCACGGAGAGGTAATTCTCCAGGGCTATGTTTTATTTATATTGCTTTAACCTTTGTTTCAGCAAAAAAGGCTTTTTGGCATTCCCCATCCCACCTTGATTTTACCGCTTTGCTCCATATACAGGGTGTTACAAAAAGGTACGGCCAAACTTTCAGGAAACATTCCTCACACACAAACAAAGAAAATATGTTATGTGGACATGTGTCCGGAAACTCTTACTTTCCATGTTAGAGCTCATTTTATTACTTCCCTTCAAATCACATTAAACATGGAATGGAAACACACAGCAACATTACGTACCAGCGTGACTTCAAACACTTTGTTACAGGAGATGTTCAAAATGTCTTCCGTTAGCGAGGATACATGCATCCACCCTCCGTCGCATGGAATCCCTGATGCGCTGATGCAGCCCTGGAGAATGGCGTATTGTATCACAGCCGTCCACAATACGAGCACGAAGAATCTCTACCTTGGGCCAACTGGCGGTGAATCGAGGAAGTACAGTACATACTAACGAAACTAAAATGAGCTCTAACATGGAAAGTAAGCGTTTCCGGACACATGTCCACATAACATATTTTCTTTGTTTGTGTGTGAGGAATGTTTCCTGAAAGTTTGGCCGTACCTTTTTGTAACACCCTGTATATGTTGACTTCTTTTGTGGTATAGAATTCACCGCTGCAATTTTAATTTTTGAGATGAGTCTTAGTTAGTCTTCAGTCTTACTGCACTCCTCATACTATTCTATTCTTTATTATACATACTTATAACATTGTGCTTCAGATTGCTTTCTTTACCTTCCATCTGTGTGGTGACCGTAAAACTTCTGGTGCAATTTCTCTGGTTGGCAAGGATAACATTATCAGTAGGTGGTGGTGAGGTACCAGCGATTCCTATGTTACCTTTTCTTTATTTACCCTTCTTTTATCCAGCCTAATATTTAAGTGACTAAATTAGGCCCTACATATTAATTTTTACATTGTTGATTACATAGTGTTTTGAGATTTGTACGAAATTTTTGCATGCAAGGAATTTGGCATATAGTTCCATCACACTTTGACTTACTGTCTAATTAATTCTGTAATATTACATTTTGTCTTGCTTACAGTTATAATAGTTACAGCTGCTAATGCAAACTTTAATATTATATTGAAACACAAATACCGCTTATTATTGTTATAGTGCTGGTGGTTTTTATTGAAATATTCCAATTATTCTTAAGAGTATCCCATTATTCAGTTAGTTTCAGTTTGTACATATCTTTCTGTAAACTATCATGTAGTTATACCGGATTACTGGATAATAACAATTGCTTATAAGTAACATTCACTTAATTTTATGTTCTCAGCCACTACAGTCCTGAGTCAGTTCGCATTTGCAGCATCCCGGCTTACCATTAATATGGAAATTAACTCCAAATATTGTTATGATTCATTGTTTATTTGTGCAAAAGTCAATGATATATTCCCTCTACATTACAAACAATATTGTTTGCTGTAGGTGGTATGCTAGCGATTGCTCGTTCTGCCACGCCATCGTTCTGACTCATGCCTGTAGTAGGCTCGGTTCCGCTTTAACAATGGTAGTATTACTTAATTTAATAGTTATACATTTGATTTGTTTTTGCAATAATCACCGCTGGTATTACAATCTACTTATCCCTTATAAGTCCTTATCCGTTTTTATGTTACAAAAATTTATCTACAACGTCTATACTAATCAAACTTTAAACCTATACTACTCTATCAACACTAATCTACCCACCACCATCATCCCAGAATTGTCTGCCAGCCACTACCCATCTAGATTTCCAGTAGGACAGGATTGACCGACACATCGAGACAAAACTTCCGGCTACCGGATGTTTCTGTAGAATACTCTTATCCGTAAATAATTTTCTATGCGCGTATGTTTGGCCGTGCGGCTTCCCTTGGCCGGTCCCCATGCCCGACTGCCGCTCGGTTCAGATATCTTTTTTGTGCGGTTGAGATACTTTGTTCGACAGATTATCGAGAATAATCCATGATCGCTCATCTAGAATTATGTCTCGCGTTTACCTACTCCGTATTATGTTGATATCGGGCGTCCTTACTTCTTCTGTTAGCGGGCAGGACCACATTACATCTTCGGGGTTTCCTTCTTCCCCGCACTCACGTAAGCTTGTTTCTTTCAGCCCTCTTTGACATAGTAGGCCGGTATTTGGCCGTACCCAGTGACATAATGTATGTACGTTACTTGAAAGTCTACATAAAGTGCTAAATTTATCGACACTCTGACAGATCCCCTGCCGAATTTAGTTGGCTGGGTGTGCCAATTCGAGTGGCGGAGTCGTCGATAAAAAGCATCAATTATTCTTCAACAATCATTTTCTCCAGCTAGGTCTTCATGTATCTTCATACCATGGTGAGCATTCATGTCTCCGAGGAATAATTTCTGTGACAGAAGTTGCTCCATTAACTTAATCAATGCCTGCTTTGAAACGACCATCAGAGGGACGCTTTATAGTTAAATAATTGACAGTTTTGAACCTGCTGCGTCTATCACTGCCACATATTCATGTAATCTAATAATGAGGTTATTAAATTTAATCTCTTTATAACTGATGCCTTTCCGAAGAACGACTGTCGTTCCAGCCTAACCCTTGTTTCTATCTGCTCTTATTATGGTAATGTATTTATTTCTGTTCTGTGGACTGTGTCCAGGGTGGCTGCATTCTGCATTACACAGTAGTATTCTATTAGCTGCTTATTCCATTGTTGAGTGGTTTGTGATTAACTAGGCGGAATGTCATCTCTCTTTCTAGCAGTTGTCGAATTCCCCAACTTATGTTCGTTCTACTGTCCTTGTGATTAGGTCCACTAATTGATTTATGATACAACGGAACGCTAATGTTTTCCACTTTGCGAGTAAAACCAGGCTCTGGGGACGAGAACAGCTTATGTTATGCGAGTATGCTGGTGATGTTTCATGTTAGTATTTCTGAGTTGCGGCGTTGTGCGTGTGGCTACGGACTCACTCGCATGTAGGGTGCACCAGTTTGTTGTCATTGCCACCAAATACTTCAATAGCTCTTTTCGGCTAATGTTTAGCCAAGTAAAAGTCATTTGGGATACGTTAACATATCACGTGTTAATATTTTCTGTCGCATTTCCGGCTTGTCTCTAAAGTAGTTATAATTGCAGATTCATTAATATGGAAGTAAAAGGGTACCTATGTGTAACAACTACTTTTATTTATAAAGACACATCTATTATTTGTATCCATGTCAACCATTCAGATCATAAGAATCCATTGTAGCTCACAACAAGAGCAGAAGAGTTCAATGCAAGTCTTTAAGTGTCACAGTTTAAGTCTAGAAAAAAATAGAACATCCCAAGTCTTAGGTTATTAATAAGAATTATCGACAAAACGCATCAGACCACTCCTACAAGTGTTTCCGATTCAACTGCCTTTTTTGTTGTTTGTGGGTGATAAGGGTTTATGTCCATCTGTGTTTCCGGTGTCATCGTTGAGTTCTCCATATACTGAAGCATCATAGAACATGTTTATTAAGTCTGTCACTGTATTTTGGTGCCCTCCTTGTTGCTTACGTTCTACCCGTCGCATCGGCGTCAAATTGTGGCTCTTCTGCTTTTCTTCCGTTTGATTTTTTTTTAAGTACTGAGGTCTTTAATGGCTAACGCTGCTGCCAGTTTACTGCCTGAGTATACGCTCCACAAACTTGTATGCTGCGTTGTGTGGTCCGCGCCAATTTGCACAACGTACCACATCCGAAGTGCACTCCGTTTGGCGTGCCTCACCACAAATATCACGGCGGGGATTTCCCCGGCTTGTATCCCTATATGTCTGTAATGTAAACAGTTATAGCATATATACACAGGTACAGTATGCGATGTTACCCTATACTTCGTCCCACAATATGTGCAAATTGTAGGAGTGCCCTGACCATCGAACGTTAATATTTACGTCTGTAACTTCACTTCCATTCAACTATTGTTTTAAAAACTTTATTTAGTTAGTCTTCTTGCTGCGACCGGATTCACTGCTGATAAGATTTCCACCAGAATTTACTGCATTTCTATACCGATATCCACTCTACATATTAAACATTATTGACGGTTTAAATACGCTGTAATATATGGTCCAAGATATCTCGCCGCAACCAATCCGCATGTCACAATATTGTTAATCGCTGTTAGTGAACTTTCTACTTTTAATCTGCTATTACCTATTGATACTACATTAATTATTTCTCCACCTATTCATGTATATTTTGTTGGTTTGAAATCGTCCAATGTGTCTGATCTTCCTTTCTATAGTTAATACATACAGACTTGAGTCAGACATTCTGAACATTCTGCTGTGTTTTTCGATTCATATCCTTGAAACTCTCATATCTACATGCTGCTCTGCCCTCATTTGTTGTTGTTCCAACGTTTAGTATGCTGCTATTGTATTTCGAAGCTCCTGAAAACAACCCTATCCGCCTGTCCATATTCAAAATCACGTCGAATTCACCTGAGCGTTTCATACTTATCTCTTCTTCAATCTCTAAATTCACCTCACCTGCCATAAAATAGTTCTTTACAGAACTCATTGCATGTATGGTGTCTCTGCCATTGCTGAAAATATTGTTTTCTTCGAACATGAGGCTCAATGTAAGCGATTGCAGACGCATTTCTGCGATGCGACGCGACGCGATGCGGCCCGCCGTAGTGAGCGCGGACCTTTAGTGGTATTGGTGGTGGTATCGGTCCGCTCCCTTCCCTATATTTGCAAATTTACATCTGAATGGTGTGTTCTAAATACACTATTTAGCAATCGATAGTTTATTTAACGACAGTTCATTCGTGTGCTGAAGTCAAACATGGGGAAGTTTGATACCAGGTAATAGGAAACCGACCTTTGCTACCGGACTGAGCTTGGGAATGATGCTACATCGGCTATGTCTAAAGCAGGGGTCCCCAAACTTTTTATCACGTCGACCCCCTCATAGAACATTTGTCTTCTTATCGACCCCCAGATTAAATGTTTAATAAAAACCAGTGCCTGATCTGGGGGGGAGGGGGGGTGTAAACCGGGGTGCCAACTTGAAGGGGGCGGAAAAATCAAAATCATGTTTGAAGGGCGGCGATTTACAACAATCGGGGTGGCGTCAATAATGTGTTTGGCTGACAGTTGGGATGGCGACAACAAGGCGGCGACACTTGGGGTCAGAGGGCAAAAATGGGGGCTCCAAATAATGTTGCAAAGGGCGGCATTCCCACAGGTTTTGTCCCGGCTCGAAAAATTCCTGGATCCGCCACTGATAAAAATTATTTTTAGCATTTCTGATGCTAAGCAATAAGCAGACTTACATAACAACCCAAGGAAAGTATTTATAGTTCCCACACCTTAAAAAATCCTCCCAACAACACTAACAGAAAAAATGAGATATTTACACCGTTATTATAATCGTAAAAAAATAATAAAAAATTATAGATAGATGGAAAGTAGCCTATAGCTGTAAGTGACATAAATGTAAAACATAAAATGTAAAACACAAAATAATCATTGAAAATTTAAATAAATTATATTCGATGAAAAAACATCTGCCATTTTACGACTGCTATTGAATACATTAAAAATATGTTAACATACCTTTTTATTAAAGTAGTTGATATTAGTGAGATGGATGGATCTGAAGGGCAGCAACAGGATTACTGATATTTGGTTGAAAATCACCACGGTTTTCCAAGTTCAGTCTGTTTCTCTGTTTTGTCAAAATAGCGATCACGAGGCTAAAGCCAGCTTCAACCATGTATGAAGTTGGGAATGCAAGTAAGAAAGGTTCGGCTTCTGATCTGAGCTTGGGGTATTTTGTAGCAATATTTTTACTGCTCCAAATTTGCTGAGGTTTTAATTTTTTTTTAAATGCTTTAGCTTCCAGATCTACGCATATTTCAAGCAGTTCATCTTCTAAGCCAGGTTCATTACCTTCATTATCAATTTTAACATCAAATGGAGAAGGGAACAGGAACAAGCATGTTCTCCAAGTCTTTGCTTTGAAGTCTTCTCTTAATTTATCGAGATGTTTAATATATATCTCCAAATCACCGTCAAGTATCTCTTCATTTTCTTTTAGTAGTCAAAAGTTTGAAATATTTAAAATCTTTACGTACCAGTGAAAGGCTATTACAATTGTTCGACCTTGAACAATTGTAACATTTTTTCCTTGCAAACGCTTCTGTACTTCGTTAAATTTCGAATAAAGATCTACCAAATAGAACAGATGGTTCTTGCACTGTTTTAACTCGTCACATAATAACGGATCCACATTTTTAAGAAACTCTGCAGACGAGTCAAACAAGTCAACAAGCCTCTGCAAACTATCACCTCTTGACAACCACCTTACCTCAGTGTGCAAAAGTAATTGATTGGAAGGTTCATCATTTTCTTCACATATCTTCGCAAACAATCAGGAATTGAGAGGATGAGATTTAATTTTATTAATTAACCTAATGCATACTTTTACGGTATCTTGCAGCTCGTCATTCAATTTTTTGGCTCCAAGATGCTGCCTGTGTAGGACACAGTGAACGGTACGTACCTCAGGAACCTTTTCCTTCAGAAAGACAAAACATCCTCTATAACGGCCTACCATAACAGGTGCACCGTCAGTAGCTACTGCAGTAATATTCCCGAGAGTAATGTTGTGCTTGTTCAAATAATCTTGCAAACATAAAAAAATTGTGTCACTTTTTTAATCAGTTTGAAGATATTTAGCAAACAGAAATTCATCAACAGTGTCATTCAGGGATTGACTATGGAACCTAACATAAGCCATGAGAAGATTTGAACTTCCGAAAGTTGATTCGTCAAGTTGAACAGCAAACTTCCAATGCTGTATCTCAGAGGTCAAAGTTCTTTCCATATCATTGGCCATTTCCTCTATAAGTCGCTGCACAGTATTTGCACTCAATGGTATGCACTTTAAAACTAGTTGAGAGTCTTTCTTCATAACATTTTCAATTACATCTTTTAGAGCTGGTATTATATAATCTCTTCACCAATAGTGTACGGTTTACCTTTTTTGCTATGTTAGGGTGATCTTCTTAGCACTGGTAGACGACATTGTAGGTATTAAACTCAGATTTATAATATGAACAACACGATACGATCGCAGCACAACAAAACAGCGGCAGTAAGAGATGCAACTTATTCCCGCACGAGCTATAAAGAACTGCCTGTTCTTTCTCAGAGTGCATTGTTGCTACTTTTTGCTAACAATAGATATCTAGACTTGGAAGGAATAATAATTACATCTAAAAGTTACCTATTCAATAGAATTAGATAGGAAAAAGATAAAAAAGAAGTATCTAAATTTAATGGGTTTCAGTATATTACGATATTTTCTATGTGAAGGACAAACTCTACATTTAGATATACAATACAGAGTGGAAACCATACTAGCGTTAAACAGTGCAACTTCTGTATAATGAACCAGCAGCGTTCATCCCCCCCCCCCCCAACCACTGTGGCTTTACAACTCGTCGACAGCGCGGTGGAATTTGGCCATGGCTTTTGGAGGAAGCATCCCGGCATTAGAGCCTTGAGTGATTTGGGGAAACCATGGAAAACCCAAATCCGGATGCCCGGACGGGGTTCGAACCGGCGTCCTCCCGAATATAAAATGTTTAAATAACCGAAGTAAATAAAAAATAAAGTTTTAATACTTGATGAGTTCATCATGTAGCTTAGCTAAAATAAAATAATTGTGATGTTGAACTTCTTTCTTATCCCAAAGACGGACCTTAGAAGAGACACAATTCATAAATTGGTCTACATTCGTTTCTCACAGAAATAACCGCTAGCAAACCAGCAATGGGAGTGAAGACTGAAGAGTAAAGCGGCGAAATCAAACAGTTTGAACCCTAAGCTTTGCTCCATTATTACCTCACCGCTTTGCACCCCAGTATGAATCACCGCAACAATCCAATAGGTTTGTTTGTTTTCGCTGCTTTGTTCTTCGCTCTCATCGTTGCTATGCCCTCCGCTCCAGTATGTTTTCTCCTTAACACATACCTAAAGCGACGCAGGCTTCGGTAAAACTCAAGTTATAATGGGGGTAGTCAGTTATTTTGAACTTTTATTGGCATATTCCCATTTTTTTCCTAGACAATTTAATTGATACTCTTTATTATCAATCGACCCCCTTTCGACCCCCGTGTATTAATCGACCCCTGGAGTACTCTTATCGACCCCCAGGGGTCGATACCGACCACTTTGGGGACCCCTGGTCTAAAGCAAGGCTGTGTAATGCTACTTCAGTATACAACGGTGTAAATATAAAAATATCTTCAGACAGAAAGAGGTGTGAATTGAATTTTGTTCTAAATATTTGTCAGTAATTTTGTCGATAAAATCGCAAATCGATTTCGAACAGGAATTAAGAGCATAACATAATGAATGTTAACGTTTTACCTTGGCATGGTTCGACATTCCAGATTTCGGTTTTTGTTGTATTCACGAATTAGGTCAAGGCGAAGAGAATAAAGGTTCCTTCTTAAAGAACGGGGCCGAATTCCTCTCAATTTTGTTGTCATCTTTTCCGAAACATTTAAAGATACTATACATAATAAGGACTAAATTAAAAAACAAACAAAAAGAAACTGTGTTTATTTAATAAATAAAGGTGGTTATTGTGTTGATTTAAATTACTATTTGGTGTATGATATGCATTAGTGATAAAAAAAAGTGTAAAAATCACAATAACATAACATTTTAAATTGAAACCAGTCATTCCCGAAGCCAGACTCAAATACCTGACGCTCGAAATGCGAGAGCAAGCCACTGATCACTACGCTTCCGGTATCGGTGGGGTGTGAGAACTGCCAAGTATTGCTCACTTGGCAATAACTATTCCTCATTACGCAAGAGATCCTTTTTAATTCTACGAATTTCAGTCTCAGTAACAGCTTGGAGTTATGAAAAAATGTGCGTCTAGAACTAGTTTTTAATTCTTTACCGACGTTGTATCTTAGTGTAATAATTACCATAGAATAGTAAGAGGTTGGTCTACAAGAATAATTTCATGTCAGAAATAACTCTACAAATACATCAATGATATCATACGTGGCTACCAACAGGTCCAGAACTTTTTACTCTGGACAACCTTTTATCGCATGTCTTTAGTTAATTATCATTATTTCTGTTTGGAAATAACAACTACTCATTGTTTAGATGGTCATTGAACAGCAGCAGTCAAAAATATCACAATCTCGCAAAATAAACTTTTTTCCTATTTTTTAAAATTACTTTACTACATAACATCAGTCTAACATTTAATTATAAATCTTCCTACCTTCCACCTTGGTCAGATGAGCTATTTATAAAATTCCCCAGTTTCTTTAGTAAAGATGTTTTTTCTCTTCATGTTGTAGAAGACTCAAAGTAAGAGAAAATAAGATTCATTTAAAGATACATCCATAACATTCAGTGGCTGTTTCCACTGAAATGTGTAAACGAAACACATTGTATGATACTCAGTCCACGTGCAATTGAAAATCATATTGCTGCCACCAGATTAGGAACTCATACGCATTTATTACACGAAATCTATATATATATAAAGATGAATGTATGTATGTTTGTTTGTTCTTCATACAAATCCACAGTTTTCATCCGATATCAATGAAACTTTGCACACTTATCCTTTGAAACAAGGAGAAAAATACTGTCTACATCTGGTTGAAAAATTATCTGTATAATTAATACATGTTGTCTTATAATTTCGAAAAATTACTGAACGGCGATAGACAGATGCGTTGAATGTCTAGGTCTCTGTATTGCCTTTCGATACAGCGGTCGGGTAGCTCAGTGGTTAAAGCGCTTGCTAATTGATGTTTGGATTGTGGTCTCGGGTTCAAATCTCGGTGGAGGCTGAGATTTTTAAAAACTGTTTTTGATCTTAAGAGTCACGCCTGGCCGTCGGTTATTCGGATTGAATGTTAAACTGTAGATATCACAAAGTTAGGCGGGCAGTGAGAGGCAAATCGCAGGTAGTCTTGCAATGCTGTAGGTGTACACTTTATTACGTTATAATAATCCCTCAGGGGTGATTCGCAGTCAGTGTGTGTGTGATCTGCAGTAATAATACTATAAATGTGGAAGCAAGTCTCTGTCTTTTGTTACTGCTAAATGCCTATACCGATATTGACTGAATTTGACAAGAAAATCTGTAGGGAGGGCACAGGACATCTTTTTTTTTTTTTCGGTATGATTAACAGTTGTAGTTACGAAATTTTAAGAACTTATCGAATGGTGACAGAGAGACGGATGTGTGTGTTAGTCTGTAATGTTACGTTGCTTGCTCAAGCTATGCTTCTCGCGCATTATGTTAGTGTACAATTTGTTGATAAATTTCTTTTAGAGAAAAAACGTATTATTTAGTGTAGATGTCGATATTTTCTGTCCTATTGCTTTGTGTCTGCTTAAATTTTTCTGGCACCAGTTTTTTTGCCTTCTTTTTTGACATGCCTTGCGGGCGTAAACTGGCCTAAGTTGTAGCTCTAGCAGAGCAAGAGCAGCTAAAGTTATTAGAACCCAAGAATCGGATGCTCATGCTGAAGAAAGAAAATAAGACCAATCTGAAATAAACCTGCCTTAGTCAACACCCCCCCCCCCCTCCCCTCATCCTCTCATCTTAGTTTGTGTTTTTAAATATATTGGGAATTGTTTCTCTTCAAGAGACAGGTTCGACGATAGAATGATATAGTGATGGCTTTCCTGTCATATTATGCCGACTCGGTGTTGTGTGGCACCAATCCTTCGTTACCAACAACTTTCTATACTCAGTTCTGGCAAATAAATTCGTAATCCAGGCGTACGAAGTCGCGGGTATCAGCTAGTAGCTGAATAAAAGGTAACACCTGATTCAAAACTTCAGTTAAACGACGCAGGTAATTGCGTTGGATAAATTTTTATTTCAGCCAGTCAGCTCACTTTTTCATCTTTTCTGAGAAGTAATGTTCAGTTTACTTTAAGAAGCTTTGTAGTGTAAATAAGATATTTGATCCTAAAACGTATAGAGATACTAACATTTCAAATTTTTGCTAACGCATGTTGCGTTGACGTCGTCTAATGTCAGCGATACCAGTTATTAATTGTTCTTTCTCCTGAGTTTTTTCGCTTTATATTGTAACGAACTCCTTTGAGGGTTTAAGGAGCCAGCTACTTGTTGTGTCAGGATGGCAAGGCTTGGTGGTTGATTTCGGGCTGTATAAGTATTCACTTACATGATTGTGACTTCTTCATCAGCTGTCAGCGTCGCTTAAAACTAGACCGGCTCTTGAAGCTAGGTTTAATAGTATACACAGCGTCAATCAATGAGTGAATGTTTGGGCTGTCTCGTAATTGAAAGAAGCCACTTGCATTACTGAATTTATTCTTCCACGAGGCAGGGCACTGAAAGTTCCCTGCCTCGTGGAAGAATATCGTCTACCTCGAAGCAAAGTTCCAAGGCGCTTAGCAGTTCAGGTAAAAGTCACTTACGAATATTTAGTAGACGGGCGGCATGAAATCCGCTAGCCTTCCGGCTGTACTCAGTGCAACATATACAATCATGTGCCGAGATTGAGCTTAACCATGCTCCCCGTTCATATACCCGACTGTCACACGTTAATCCGCTTCATCGGTATAATAATCTATGGCGTCTGCAAAGTTCAATGGTATTTCCAGAAACTTTTAGGCGTGACCACTGGCCGTCAACCCGTGCCTCAAGCGTCGCAGCAACGTGACTCATGAGTGATGAGTGAGGCGAAAAACATTTCACTGCTTGGGCACTGCACTGAATGCTTGTTGTTTTAATCACTATCTCGTGCTTTCATAATGTATCTAAAATGGTCTATTAAAATATATTTATAAAATATATTTAAGGCAGAACTATTGTATTATTAGCGCTGTATTTGAGAACTCACTCAGATTTTAATACACAATTTCTCCAAATTGTAATAAAGTGCAAACGTTGAATTTTATCACGAATTTTTGGTTATTTTATGTTAGTTAAGATCAGTATACCAACTACACTTTTTCGTGTCCGGGCACAGGTTTATTCTTCGAATTTCAATTCAAAAGAATACTTTTTATTTCACTTAACAATTCTTGAGTGTTTGACAAATGTAAAGAGAAGTGAATTCGATGGATGTAAAACATTCATATTGCTGCGATATGATCTATTTTACTCTCTGAATCAAAAAGTTGGAATATGATTCGTTTTGTGAGATGCGCTGTTTTCAGTTTTGAATTGTGCGTATTGTGCTCTCGTGGTATTTAAATCTCACAAAAAACGATTCTTGTAAAAATAGGACAATTCTCGTGGTTGTTTAGTGACAAAAAGTTATGAGACCTTATTCTGAGCAACGTCTACACTTTACAGTGTATATTCACTTCAGTTTGTGATACGTAATGGTTTCTCTCGGTGTTATAAAGCGTTTACTTAGGATAAAAATATTCTCCTGACTTCGCCATTATACTTACCATGTTTTCTCGAACCTACATATAAACTTTAAATGTGTTGCTTTACCCAACTTACAAATACACAAAAGCCAAGATATCCCTGGCGTGTCTTTCGGGTTTACAAGTCTTATAATAAATCACATATATTATACCTTTCATTTCAGTAAAAGTTATATCATGGATAATGGCGAAGTCATCAGAATATTTTTGTTCTAAATAAACGACCTATAACATTAAACCATTATGTTTCACAAAGTGAACACGCGAACGAGTAGATTTGGCTAAGATCTCATAACATTTTGTCAGTAAACAACAACGAGACTTGGTCTATTTTTACAAGAATTGTTTCTGTGGGATCTCATTTCTTTTTGTAAATTGATCTTTATTCTAAGCCGTTGGTTAAATGTAACAATTCGATTTGCTACTTGGAGGACGAGAAAATTTCAGAATTCAAGACTTCAATATACGCTGCCAACAATGGCCACTCATTCTTCAAACAATGGGTGTGCGCCAGGGCCAAGCACGACAATTATCCCACATTCAACTAACAGAATAAGTAAATAAGGAGTAACTTCCTAACTGAGAATAGGATGGAAGTAAAATTTAAATTATTAGTTACACTTTCTGATCTCTGTGCATAAAAGGAATTTCAGAGATTAGGTTTTTCTTGTAATCCAGAGCTAAAACTTTATCTGTTTACTAACTTTTAGCTTTATACGTCTACGGGAAGTGCGTTAGAGTTTTATGGTCATCAGTCAGTCAGTCACTCATTGAGTGGTATCAGTAAATTTTGCATATGAATAAAATCCAAACTAAGATCAGGAAGGAAACAAAATTTAGTGTGGTTGTTAAGCTTGCTTATTTCTGTGAATAACTAAAATTTGAGGCAGGTAACTTTACTAAGACCACTAAAATTGAGGTATAAAAACGGCCCGAATCCCTTCGAGAAAACGGTAGGCAGTAGCCACCGTTGACTTGACTTGGGTGCACTGCCTTGCACCCAGATAGGGATGGTTGAATAAGTTGCGTGCGGAAATGTAGCGATGAGTGATTAAGGTAGATTTGAATACAGATGAGCATGGTAATGCAAGATAGTTAAACGCTTTTACTCTTTCATTTTTGTTTATGATTATTTAAGGGTATTCTTACTACATGCAATAAGAATCTAATAATGAGCAAGGAGCATTGTCGATACATGTTTTCCTTTATTGAGGCCAGGGGTATGCATACGCGGGATGTTAGTATCTACTGCAGTTAAGATTCATTTGTGTTAATACGGAAAGGAATGGGAGCCACCCGTGTTGGAATTGTTTGAGGTGTTTCTTTTTCAGTATAGTCAATGGCTATTAGGAACCAACACAAGTAGGTAGACAAGGACAGTTCTGGGAATTTTCTGGTTTTCCCTAGGCTCAGCCAATGGGAAGTGTTGGCGGGCATTTGAATCAGCCAATCAGAGTGCAGGTGGGCGTGGCCAGGCCCCAGGGCGCCGCCACCTGTCAACCGCACGGCTTGTCATCACCGCTAACCTCAATTTGCACGACTATTTCTGGGATGTACCACTAACCTATGACGCGACAGCAAGGACACTCAATCTGAGTGTTCCTGACACAACGCCCCCGCGGGCGAACAGCGGAAGTATCACACGCCATTTTAGTTTCAGCTCACAATTAGCGACGTCACAGGACACCGCAATCAAGAATAACATTAGTAAATCCGCTTGCTTGCTGTTTAAGTTCGTTATGAAATTTCTTCCTAGTATTTTGTCATGTGTTATTGATATATTGAAGTATTTTAATTCTTTGATTGTTAAATTACCATAAATTAACTTCTAAATTTATTTTTTTCATAGTTTTCGGGTAAAACTTATTGTTTCCTTCTGAAAATACTATTATTTGGCACCACTAAGTCCTTATTTGAAAATCTCCCCCCCCCCCCCCGCCCTCACTCTTCTCTTTCTTATATCGCATACACATTTGGTAAGGTCATTTCCTTCTATGGATCTAACAACCATTTTTTTACTACTCCAATTGTCTTATTGCTCTTAACATTACATTTAATGGAATTTTCGGTGCTATTTAATGGCTATTTATTTCATCCCAACATCCTCATTACCAATGTGTTACTTATACACTCACAGAGCTCTATTTCATCTGCTTCCTGTCTTTCAATGATACCCAACGTGACTCTTGTGATATGGCACTTATAAACTATGTTCTCTCTCCATTTGTAGTATTTCATACTCGTGATAAGGGTACAAAACTATGCCATCTTACTCAAGGAAATAAAAAATATAATTTATTGGTAAATCATACAGATTTATTGAAATACATTTTATTGGATAATAATACATAATTCAGTACTTATAGTTTTATTTCATGTGCGTCATAGGCCTTTCTTGCCTTCACATATTGCCCGCCCCTCCCCCCCCCCCGTTTACCTAATTCTTCACTTAAGGCCCATTTATTGCCTTACATGTTAAGAAATTCCATGACATTCACACACACACACACACATAAGTGTTGGAAATGAACTACACATCCTACATGTGGGCAGACGAGTGAAAGAAAGGTATCACCATATTTACACTACATTTCCAGTCCAAAATCTATGGACCCCATGTGACGTCACAGCCGTAAAGCGCAAAGCATTGGTCTCAACGGATCATCGGACGATACCGTATTGCTCGTTAATTAGCATACACCTTTTTTAACATTAAGGACGTCACAGGCACCAGGCATCCAAGTACGACGCGTCATATTATTTTCATCGCAAAAGAATACATATGGTAATCACACAATTCTATTGACTGCTAAGTTCTATGAACCTAATTTTTTACTGTATGTATGTATTTTAATTAACAATCCTAACAGTAGTCAGCACCGAGTGTGGTAGGAGAGCTTTCGGGAGGACATGGGTTCAAATGTACCTTAGGCCATCATGGTTTCCTGAAATCACTCCAAGAAAAAGCTTGATATGCTGGAAATACAAGAATTTTAGAGTTAACTTGGGTATATTGCTTCTCTCGAAAACTGTCTCTTGGAATTAATGTGAATGCGTGATAAGTTTCCAGGCGCTTTTATTTTATATACATGCGATTTGCATTATTCCACCAAGTATGGATCTGTCTGAGTATTCAGCGGAGCTCGGCCGCGATCCCCACGGCATATAGCTATTTCTAGGTGTACAGCTAACCAGCGGTCGGCTGTCCGCAATTCTGACGCATCCCTGCGGTAACAGTAGTCAGCAGTGAGCGTGGTAGGAGAGCTTTCGAGAGGATATGGGTTCGAATGTACATCAGATCATCATGATTTCCTGAAATCACTCCAAGAAAAAGATTGATATGCTGGAAATACTAGAATTTTGGAGTTAACTTGGGTATATTGTTTCTCTCGAAAACTGTATCTTGGAATTAATGTGAATAGGTGATAATTTATTTTATATACATACAATTTGCATTATTCCACCAAGTATGGTTATAGAATATTATAATCATACACCAATGCATTCACATTCATTATATTAGTTACTATGTGGGGGAATATTAGTACACAGCTCTATCTAATTCTTTATTTGACACTGTTTTCATGTGGATTCATTCACAGACAAAGGTATGGAAAAACAACCACTTTTTGAGTTCTAGAACATGATACATACTTTAACTTTATGAATTTTCTAGAGCTGAACAGTAGATTGGTTGATAACATGTTCTGACATTTGGAGCAGGAACAGCACTAGCGGAACACAAAAAATTGTTCTCATTGGGCATTAACCATGCGACATATACTCATTTAACATAGATTGCGACGTTTCTCTCAAGTGATCCTGAGACAACGAATACTGTATTGTCAGAACAGCGTGATACAGGTCTTAAAATCCGGTAAAAAATATGTATGAAGCATAAGAGCCTACACCAGCTCGAAGGCTAGAAAAACCAGTTTCTCGATGACGCCCCTCTTATTTCAAGTTTACAGTACCACATATCAGGAGGACATGGGTTCGAATGCCCACCCGGCCATCCTGATTTCCGTTTTCCGTGGCTTCCTGAAATCACTCCAGGTGAATACAGGGAAAGAGTCCTTTAAAACTAATTCTATATTTGACGATGTGTCATGTGAGAAGCAGGACGACACGAATCCCAAACACATTTACACCCGATAGAGTTTAAATATCTATGTGGAAGTAAAAATCCCCTAGGTTTTATTTTGTACACATGCAACAAACATAATTTCTTGATAAATGATACAGATTTATTGAAATTTTAAAATACATTTTATTGCATAATTATACATCACTCAATACTTATGGTTTCATTCCATGTGTGTCATAGGCCTCTCTTGCCTTCACGTACTGCCGCCCCCATTTTTACCTAATTCTTCACTTAATATCCATTTATTGCCTTACACTTTTTGAAATTCCATGCGAAACTATATATACCTTCAGACGTTGTTAATGTTTATAAGATGGGATTTTTTTATATGGGTGGCATATACATTACTGTTAATAACACAGACATGCAACTTACGAGGGTATCTCAAACTCGAATGGCCCGAGGGTGGGAAAGATTTCATATAATCATCAAATCTTAGCATCTCGACTATGGCTCAGCGGGTAAGACTTCTGACCGGAGATAGATAGATCCTCCATTCGAATCCCTGTCAGGGTGGTGATTTTCATAAGCCCTTAACCCAACTTCACCTCTGGCACAGATTACTGTGTAATGTAAAGTACACCAGAATGCTTATATGGGTCGGATTCTACGTTAAACTGTAGGTCTCTTCTAAGGATAACAACTCTAGTTGTGTACACTTTCAAAAGCAAAGATTCAAGACAAACGAAGGCCTAATGTGACCTAAACGAGCATTCATACTGGATTGATGGGGTGCAAACAGTCAGTCAGTCAGATGAAAAATTTTAATAACATGCTCGTCTCTTGTCTCTGAGCACAACATATTGATATGTGCATAAAAAACACACCCTCACTCATGAATAGGATAAGTTTTAAAAATAATTTGTGCAGGTATAAGGCAAATGGATGTAGGTGCGGACAGTGTAGGTAAAACCATACAGCAAACAGCGTAAACAATACCTGATAACGAGGTGTGCACACTTTTTCTATAATTTCATTAACACTGGAACCAGAAAAAGAAAACCATCACTAACAGCTACCCCCAGGTACCAAAACTATTCACATTAGCATCGCCTCGCCTCTCACACTTCTCAGCCATCTAGTAGCATGTGCACAACAAGCCATCCAGTAACATGTGCCCCCTAGTACCACAAAGGCATGAGTAGATTCAAGAGCATTTCCTAACAAAGGCTGCAATGTCGTACTTTGGATGTTCACTCACAGCTCGATACACACAAATTAGTGATGGAAATGAAATACACACACACATTAATGATGTAAATGAACTACACACCCTACATGTGGGCAGGCGAGTGAAAGAAATGTATCACCATATTTACACTCTAGCAGCATTCCCTTGCGCACTGCCTTCCAAGCCCAAGAACTGTGGACTCCATTATACACCATTATATGCACACAATGGTCTCACTTTGGGTTTCTAACACAAGTTCTTCGCTTCTCTTGTACATCCACTCATCACGATTTTTGCCCCAAAGGACATGTAGTGAACAACGTGAGAAAAACAGTTCATACACAAAACAAATGGCAGCAAACTGTAAACAGAACAGTGAAATGGAAGAGTGCCTGGATTCCTGAAATCACCCCAGACAAATGCAGGGAAAGAGACCTTCAAAAGTCCATGGCCGAATTCCTCACCATTCCTTGCCATATATCCTTTCACACCTCTAATGACGATGATATCGACGAGCCCGAAAAAGAGTCTGATATGCTGGAAATACTAGAATTTTGGATGGTCGTTGAAATTTGTCTGTGTAACGCCAGCACTGCGCCCGTAACAATACACGGTAGACTGGGAAGTTAAGATAGCTGCGACAAACTCCTAATTTAAAAAATTCATTCACATACAAAGGAATGGAAAAAACACAGCACACGCGATAAAGTTATCACAATGCTCTTAACTAACTGATAGTTTCGTGGTCATTAAGCAGACATCATAAGCCCCATTTTTTATAGTAGACCCCTACACATTGACAAATATCTAAAACGTCACCATAGGTGCAGACAGTAGTTCTATTACGCCGAAGATAGCGCCCATACTTAAACTGTCGTAAATTGTTAGGTCATTCGTATGTGAAAGTGCGTTTTTGGATATTTTATCCACTCAGACCTCAGCACCTAAAGTCTAATGCCAGATTGTGGTCATGGTCAATTTAGGCTCCATACACCACTCAGAATGATTCTAACATGATCCATTCTAACATCATTATACGCCATTATACAGCTCTACCAACACACTTCATATCTTCCAGTCACATCCAGCCCAGCTCCATTATTATGCCACTTGTTGAATGTTTTCCATTAATAAATTTAGCTACTCTCCTTTGCACCCTGCATTTGATGTACAAAAAAAGTATGGACTCCATACTACACCACTATAGCCTGACTGTGGGTTTGTAGCAAAGTACTTTGCTTCTCTGGCACACCCTCTCAGCACCCTTTCCATTAAATTATTTTTACCCCGAAGAGCATATAGTGAAAAACGTGAGAAATACAGCTCGTATGCCAACACAAACAGCAGTAAACTGTAAACAGCACAGTGGAATGGGATAGTGCCTAAGCCCTGAAACCATGGTTAGAAGCACACATTGATGGTCAGTATAATTCTATAACCAAATATGATATACTCAAATCCACAGAAGAATCGTGCACACACGCACATTTCCATGCATACAACGAGCTCGATACTTCAGCACCAAGATAGAACTCACATAAAGGAATAAGACGCACACACACACACACACACACACACACATTAGTGGAGGAAATGAACTGCACAACTATATCCAGACAAACGAGTTAAAGGAAGGTCTGAAGATATTTACACATACATACCAAGAGAGATATGTACACACAAAAACACACACACACACACACACACACGTACATGCATACAGCGAGTTCGACATAAACAACATCAAGCATCATGGAAACGATGAAGTGGGGCAGAATTGTGGACAGAACTCTCGTTACAAAAATCATCAGACAGGCGAGTTAAAGTCAGGTATCACCATACAAACATACGCTTAAATGCACAAAGAGAGACGCAGATACACATGTCCATGTCTACAGCGAGTTCAGCACAACTACCGGCAACTAATAATGGAAACGAAAAAGTGGTGCTTGCCTCATAACTGACTGAAAAACAGAACTCTTCTCACATATCATCGGCCTGACGATAGAGAGGGTGTGCAAAAGTTGTCATGTTTCGCCACACACCTCAGTGTTTATCCCATAAATAGTGTTAATCAGAGTCAATTTATTACATGTACCATCAACACACAGATCACCACCGCGTCTCCTCCACACCGCAACCCTTTCCCTCTGATGGTGAAGTCTCGATATGGAGTAGACTCCTATTAATATAATTACACACACAACCACATAGGAACACGCACACACACATATGTCCATGTATACACCACAATTCTATACGTTACCACATACATACAAGTAACTGGAGGAAAGGAACTCCACACCCCAACGTCCAGACTGAGGTGTTACGGGATGTGCACAGGACAGCATGTCTTTTCAATAAACCTAACTGCTCACCACACTCACTTGATTTCATGCGCCATCATTATAGATGGCTACTGGAGCTAAACTCTTGTACACTGTTTGGTCAAAGTCATTTCTTAATAGCAGCTTTTGAGAGACAAATGTGTATCAATCTGCCCAGGCGTCCGCAGCGAGAGGGGAGACCCTACCCCACTGCGGACAGAAATACTGTTATACGCTGGCATAAAAAACGCGGATAGTGATGGATTACCGGATTTTTTCGACCTGTGCGTATTGCCGGTAACCGCACCGAAGACCGGAATTTCAAAGCGGGCGAAACCGGTTATGTATGCCGATATACCGTCATAGTAACACGACATACGCGTCCGCTGTGAGGCAGGTAGCTATACTAAGACCGTTAAAATTGAGGTATAAAAACGGCCCGAATCCCTTCGAGAAAACGGTAGGCAGTAGCCACCGTTGACTTGACTTGGGTGCACTGCCTTGCACCCAGATAGGGATGGTTGAATAAGTTGCGTGCGGAAATGTAGCGATGAGTGATTAAGGTAGATTTGAATACAGATGAGCATGGTAATGCAAGATAGTTAAACGCTTTTACTCTTTCATTTTTGTTTATGATTATTTAAGGGTATTCTTACTACATGCAATAAGAATCTGATAATGAGCAAGGAGCAATGCCGATATATGCTTTCCTTTATTGAGGCCAGGGGTATGCAAACGCCGGAATGTTACTATCTACTGCCGTTAAGATTCATTTGTGTTCATACGGAAAAGAATGGGAGCCACCCGTGTTGGAATTGTTTGAGGTGTTTCTTTTTCAGTATAGTCAATGGCTATTAGGAACCAACACAAATATTCTTTACTATTTGTAATAATTGTTTCTTGAATCCTCCTTCACACTACAGTTCCGAGTATTGTGTTGCCATTTTAATATATACCAGCGATCCTCAAACTTTTTTAAATAAGGGCCAGACAGTAAAAAATCTGATTCTGCCCGCCAGGCTACAAACAAGTAACTTTTTTAATAGGTACGTCTATTTACGTAGTGAAAAACAATGAAATAAAATTAATTTTTACTAGGAAGTGATAGCTTGACAAATATGATATTAATAACCATTATTGCTGTACATAAAAAAAAAACAATTAAACATTTTAAATGAACTTATTATAAAATTGTGAAAAATTAAATCGGTTTGCTGGATTTAAACAAGCGGCAGATCTGATTCATCCTACAGTCCTGAGAAGTTTCGGTTTTTAATAAATCATGATTATTTGGTACAAATAAAATTATAAACGAAAATCGGGGATAAACTCAACAAAAGAGGATTTGTGAATAGAATACATGTAGCCAAAAACCTTGGAAATTCAAAACTGGATGCCCCGACGGGGATTCGAACCACCGTCCTCCCGTTTGCGAGGGCCAGAGCGTTAACCGCTCATCCACCACGCTCCGTAGCTAAATACGCAAATTCGTTGTGAACTCACATCAAAATTTATTATCATTGAACTAAGTTAGTTTAGTGCCAGCAATTCTGGCATCATGCATTGGATTAAGTTATATTCAATCGTTTTGCAAATATTTGGAATGTGAGAAATATAGGGAGGCAATATTAAATGGACAGCTTCTATCATGGAATAATTAAATTTCTGGACAGTTTTCTTAATTGTCTGCTCTAACATAAAAAAATAAGCTATCACAACGTGAAGTTCAGTGGAAATGAGTGCTATCACAATGCGCAGTTTCGTTCGAAATGCCTTCGTTGGTTTTACTTGAGTCATGCACAGACATTTAAAAGATAACAGAATTATGGTTTAATGACGCTGTATCATCAGGAAGTGTTGTACTAACTGGGATAAAAAAAAGTAGCATCTATTTTAGACGTTGACAATGTGCCTTTTCGTTAAAATTAATTTTTGCATCATGACACACAAAGACTCCAAAATCTACGATTTGGGCATCTGTATCATTAGGAACTGCGTTAATAATCTGGACAAAAAATATCCTTTACGTTAACGTGCTCACATTGTTAGGTGAGTGATGAAGCACATCGAATTCTCCTGTTGAACAGATTTAAGAGGATTTAACTGATACTACTTTTGCATATGTGATGTGTTCTCTTCTTTATACTTGAGTGATAATGGTTGCTCGTTTTCTGTAATGACTAATAGATTTTAGTGTATGGTTATCCTGAACTGGAACTCGCAGGTTCTCTCTTGTCTGAAAATATGACGACCTTCACAGCTTCACTCGGATTTACTGTCAGAACGCAAGTGATTTTTTTTTTTTTTTTTTTTTTTTGTGAACAGTCACATTTCTTCTTAATTTAACATCGCAGCAAACGTGGTTGAATGTCTTGCTTTAGATTAGCGTACACCGACATGGCAAAAGTATTGGCAAAGAATCAAAAATGCAGGTAGCGCACGCATCGCATTGTGTCATATAACCTAAATTTTGTTAATATATGACCAAAGTTTGTTTAAAGAGTTGGGAGCTAGTATCCATCGAACAGTAAAGCATGTTTAAAATCATTTTTTTACAGTTTTCAAGCAAGTAAACAGTGAAATTCGATCACAATGATTTGTAAACATTGGCGGCATATAGAAAAATTCCTATTTTTGAATGGGAAACCTTACATTCATGTTCAGAGATGCAGTAAGTCATAACGATTAAAACAATATTTGGCACGTTGTGGGTAGAAAATAGTACAGACAAGATATTTGATTGTAAGTTAAAATTCCAACATAATCTTAAATATCTAAAAAAAAAAAAAGTTAAACAATTTCTAAGCTCTCAGTTTTCAAGTTACAAGAAAAAATTATAACTCAAAAGATGCGTCGGATTTTGTAATATATTATGTACAAATTTCGAATCAGTAGCTAAAGGTTAAGTAACATTATTAAGAGAAAATCAAGATTTTGGGATGAAAATTTAGTTTTCACGTTGCACAATTCAGCTGAATTCAGACGGAGGCGTAGATTTAAAAAAAAAAAAAGTAGATTGTTTTCTGAGCATAGTGAGCAAGTTTTTGCAAAATCCATGCAGTACTTTTGGGAGAATAATAAAAATTAAATTAACAAGAATTTTGAAAATATGGCGGTATCCAGTCCTGAGATTTGAACTTAGATTTTAAAGGGAGTTTTGAAACTGTATAAAGGTGACTGCAGTCGTACAACTTTATTATTAAGTAGAAAATTTTACCCTGAAGCTTTTAAAACATATTTCAACTCCGTAGCATCAATACTTTAGGAGATATAGGAAATAATAAGTTGGAACTAATACACAATTTCGAATTGAACTAAGATGTAAAATTGTAAACAAGCCGGTTTATATGCCAAAAGATCCGGAATGAGGAGTAGTTAGTTTTAATCTAAAAATCAACACTATAGCTCGCATACTGTAAATGACAGAAAATTTTAGGGTTTACCAGTTCAATAAATCTTTACAGCCAAACCACTAAAACCGTAGACAATTTTCTACGGACTTGTTTTTACATTTAGGTAACGGGCTACCTCCCACAGAATTTTCAAGTAGATCAGAGGAAAAATAAGGTTTTATGATAGAAATTCCCCCAAGAAATTGCTTAAGACCGGAGGTTCACTATAAATAGGGCCATGGAAATTGGGGAGGGGGTAGTCATTTGAATGTGATTGTGGGGTGGTTTTGGCTGGTCGCTGTGGGTTTTGAACGCGATGAGTCAAGAAGAACCAGGAATTATAAAAACAGCTGTATTAGTAATTGCAGCAGACAATCCTATCATTGCAAGGCTCACTATGTATTATAAAGGTTTTAATGTATGTTTTTACTCTGTAAACCAGTTTTTTCAATGTACCGAATGCAGTATACAATTTGTCATTTTAACCTGTACAATGAATTATGTAATTAAAACTTTAATGTAAACTTTGTACCTTGTAAACTAGATATTTTAATTTACAGAATGTAATATGAAATTTGTCGTTTTAACGTGTACAATAATTTATGTAACTTGCCACATGAATGTATCTAATTAATCATGTAAATGGAAAATGGTTAGATGGCCTGCAAGACTGAAAGGGGGGGGGGGGAACAGGAAGTTCATAATGCAGGCGCGAGGATAGCAAGTCGGCCATGTTGGTCTGACTATAAAAAATAGTGCAGAAAGTGATTCACTCCGATGTATTTGAACTTTTATTCAGTTAGGGGGTACTCCGGAGTTGCTTGTATCAAGGTTTATACCTGCAGTTGTTTATTTCGGAAAAGAAGTCTGATGCTGTAAATTTGGTTACTGTCTGATGCAAAATTTTTGAAAGAATACATAGTTTGACACTAACAAGAAGGTCTACAGTGAACATTATTCGAAACCTACCTTCACCTACTTAGGTTATCAGTTAGCTGTCGACCGAAAGAATATTTATCCTTATACCACATTTAACGGCCACAGTTTAGCGTAAGCTGTTCTGCGCACACTCCAGGTAACAGCGTATCGTCTGACAATTGGAAGTTTGTAAATAAGCAGGTGGTTGTCAGAGCTGTCATACATACTCATGAATGACCTGTGAAACTGTTATTAACTGAATAGGAACTCATAAAAAATTTACCAAGTTTGAACCCTGAGCAACAATAGGCCACTGACGCATGGGGCATAGTGTATCGTAAATAGTAGAGGAATTAAGGAATCGACGCTACATTATATCGAGGTTCTACCGATAGTGTTTCATGGATGGTATACCATACCATATTACGCAGTGACCGTGTTGGCTGAATACTTGAGGGTCCAAAAGATGAGGGGATACGAACAAACCGACAGACGAACTGCGTGAACTGGCTGCAACATTCAATGGCTCACGTCTAGAGACCAGTCTGTGTGGTACATTCGGTGACATTAGGCACAACATTGAGGCCGCAGATCCAACTTGTCAGGAAAGCTACGTTAAAACATATTATTGGTCCATAATACGTCTAGTTTCGGAGGTGGCGCCTTAAACATAATCTACAGAAATATCTACATTCCACCTTAACAACAAACAAATGAACTACCAACCAGTTATAGTGTTATGAGACTAGATGCTGAAGTATAACAGTACGCCAAAATACCTGGATGTTATATTAGACACTCACTTATAAAACGCACCTTGAGATTATAGCTGCCAAGTTTAAAAGTTGGAACAATCTACTTCAGCGACTGATTGGAACTTCATGGGGAGCTGATGTGAGTACGTTAAAAACATCCGTGGCCCTGATTTACTCCACAGCTGAATACTGCTCTAGCGTGTAGCTCAATAGCACCCACACCCAGTTGATGGATATTCAGCTCAGCCAAACAATTCACATCATAATTAGCACGCTTCTACCTACACCTATTCAGTGGCTGCCAGTGCTCAACAAATCCCACCACCTCACATCAGAAGGCAAAAGGTACTATAATCGAGAATTATGGACAACGAGGCACTTCCCATCCATGGAGATATTAGGGAATACAAAACACGGCAGAAGTCACGTCGCCCTGTCTTGAAGACTGCTGACAGTATAACATCTAATCCCTTCTGCTCTACAGATAGCTGGGCAGCGGATTGGGCGTCGTAAACACCGCAGGGCGCCGGCCTCTGTTACGTGGGGGATAGAGTGCTATCTCCACGTGCCGAAGGTCGCCGGTTCGAGTCCGGCCGAGGGCATGGGTGTTTAAGTGTTGTGTGTGTGTTAATGTCGTGTCCACAGTTAGAAGCTACTACAACGTACTAAAAAAAAAAACACCGGAGGCCAAAGTGCCTAGGGCTGGGAATTTTCTCCATACTGCGACTGCGGCGAGCTTTGCGTGCATTCCTGGAAGTCTCGAAAAATTTTAATTTGGTTACGCCGGAAGCAGTGGCCTCGTTGGAGAACCTCGATGTCATGTTATAATAGTTTTGGGTGCTGATCCTGACATAGCGGCCAGCTGCAGGCCTTGTTAACTCAATTATTTATGTATATGTATATATATATTGAATGAACTTGTTCTATAATTACAGTACAATTGTTTTTGAGGTTTATAAACTTAGCATCAAACGTTGAATAAATAAAATAATTGTTCTACAATGGCGCAGGCCGTGTTTATCAAACAGGTATTGGGTTCTCTGATCAAATTGGACCGGTCCATGACAAGACAGGGTTGAATTCAGCTATTTGATGACTATTAGTAGATCATTATGGATTTCGTGCAATCAAATATATCACCTTCACAGATTGTGCGTGTATACCTTGTGGAGCATTCCGGACCTTTCAGCACATGAATTGGCCACGTGATCACTAAACTAAAATTCCGTGGCCATGGCCAAATTCCTTTCCATTCCTTGCCCACCATCCTTTCCCGTCTCTAAAGACCTCGCTGTTAAGAGCGTTAAGCAGTAAAAAAAAAAAAAAAAAAAAAAAAAAAAAAATCCGTCGAGCATATATGCGATACGATCGATACAACTTTTCGTGCTCCAGTTGCAGCGCTAGGGCCACACCCACGCAGTTAAAAGTAGCTATCAAGACAGCATGACTTAAGAACCCTCTTGAGGATTTCCGATGAATAGTTGAGTCTATGCCACAACCAGCTGCTCCACTTTGAGGATAGAAAGGAGGCCCTACATGTTGTTAGAGGGGTATCCTATAACTTTTGGCATGTGAGATTGTAACATATTCGTGTTTTTAATTTATGGAAAGTGCAGTGCCTCAGCTGAGAAGTTCATCCCTCCTATACAGGCAAATATGAGTTGTACGAAATAGAGTTGAATTATCTTCTGCTGGAAAATAAAGTGTTTTGAATTTATAATACTGGAATTTGTGTGTGTGTGTGGTTCTTTTCTGTTTCTCGATTTAACTTGGTTTAATCACTAGACTGGTGTGATATTGTGCAGGATTCTGCACGAAAACATATGTATTGAACTTAATATTAGACTATCTTAGCATTCATGGCAGAAAGTTTTATTTTTTCCTGTATGGCCCGATAAGATAAGCAGAGTACCAGAAAATTGTTTCTGTGTATAAAGTAACTTCCTTGACTATTTAAATTTATTCGAATGTTAGAAAGATAAATACGCTTCTGTTGGATTAAAACATGGATACTGTAGTTTTTTGTTACCCAATCATCACTTAAATTGAATGTTGTTTCTTCCTGCAGGATCTTCAAAACCAGCATCAACCGGATAAAAGTAGGAGGTGGCCCCACCGCCTGGGTGAGCTGAAACTCTGTTAATTGAGAGAGGATATTTTCCACTCCAAAATGGTATACTGTGAGAGTCTCCTCATGTAGGACTTGGTTCGGTGTGTGGTGTGACAGAGCGTGCCGTTTACTTGCTCCTGCAGGACATGTTGGTGTAAACTGGGTAATAATGTGTATTGTTTACCGTTTTAAGTTCTATTGCTTTCAGGTGAGTGACAGTGATTCATACTTTATTCTGTTCGACCTAAGTGGGTAGTATGTTATTTGGACGCGGCATTGTTTGATTTTTTTCTTTAAACAAGAGCAGAACTAATGAAAAACTGAGAATTCAGCCATCAAATTGAACAGATTAATGTTCTTATTTCACTAAACATGGCTTACATGTGTTATGTAAACCATTAATTCGTGATATTATCTGAGAGATTTAAAGAATTACATTCTCACTCGAACAGTCGATAATTTAAGCCACAAATATTACACATTGTCAAATTTTTAGCAGTGTTCTTCACTCTGTAGAGTGTTGAATTGCTCCTATGTAGGGTAAATGTATTAACAGAACACCTTATGGTTCGGACTTTTATTCACGTTATTAGTTGATAGAAGAGAACTGTATAATAGAACTTTCAATGTGTATTCCCATGCCAGCCCAGAATTTATCATTGTGACACAAATAGTCCTTTGCGCTTGAACTGAGCGATAGTTTATATATATATTATTTTATCTCCCTGTTAGTTCCAGGCTACTAGAATACCACACCCTTATATTTGAAGTGACAACTAGAAGAAGCTCGTAAACCGATTTAAAATGGCGAGCCCTTCTGGTCGACGTGAATTTGACAATTCTCATGAGATAACTGAAAGGGACGCGACGCTTCCAAATTCAAGGACCAACGAGAGTCTGTTAGAAACTGGTCAAAACGATTGTCATTGCCAGCCACAGCACAAAGGAGAAGAACATTTGCAGCGTGGTTATCAAGTTCATCCGCAATCATTTGCTGCAGAACAGCCTTATTATTTTTCCACAGATATGTCAAGTTTCGAACAAAATAAACAATTGGTATCAAATTACCAAATTTCAGAAACTCATGAAAAGATGAGACATTTTTCCTTTTATATACAGGACATAGTACAAAGTTCTCTTCGTAATGCTCTTAGAGTACGAACTGCTGATAATCAGTATAGCCATAGAAACAAAATGCCAAATTCCAAAGATCTAAATTATTCTAGCCATGAATACCTATCGTCGTCAGACCAAAATTTGAAAAGCAGCACAAATGATCCAGAGAGCTGCTCAAGCCAGTCATGTTTTCAGTCTCATTCCCAAAACTGTCATAACCACCCACATTCGATTACATGTCAAACAAGCAACCGAGCATTGCCTTATACTCAGAACACTTTTACATGTTTCAATGCACCACATCAGCAAGTTGATTTAATGCAATCCTTAGTTACAAATTTTAAATATGCTTCCGTTCATGCAATTGACTCAATTAATCAATCTAAGACGTGCAGTAGAATGTCTTCCCTTAATAGCCACATTTCTACTACTACAGTTTCTGTACCACATAAACAATTTGCAGATAAAAACACATACGCTCAAGAATTACTACCTCAAAAAAGCATGATTCAGAAAACGCCAACTATAGTTCCAGTATCTAAGGTACTACTGCGTACTGAAAAAGACAAAATCATTAAATCAGTCAGCGAGAAAGTGTTGGCTGATAAAGAATCAACTTTGCATGAACCGGATGCATGTTCTGACGTTAGAGAATCATGTCCCGATCAAAACTAATTCAAAGGATAAATATTTTAAGAAATATACTTTATTATAAAAATATATGTTCAAGGCTGCGATGATTTAACTTTATGATTCTTACTTTCACGTGGTTCAATTCCATAAATTTTTCAATTTTCTATTAAGAATAGAACTAAAAGTACATTGGGTAAGAGTGCAAAAAATTAAGTGTGCTTCCATTAGGCACATAATGGAGGATTAGGTATAGAAATGCCGCCAGTACAGTCAACCTTTCTTCAATTAGATGCAGATGGAATGCTTCGTTGCTGTTATATTTATCATATGTCAGTTCGACGTCTACTCCAAAGCGGTTTTCTGGTTCACACAGTATGAATACTATGGATATTAGGTCCCACTGTTGAAATACAGCCAAACAAAAATCAAGAATAAAGGTTGTAGACACTCATGGCCAGATAAAACATAGAATTATTGTACTAATAACGATAGATATGCGCAGAAAATCAATAAATTCCATTAATTGACAAGTGTTTAAGCAAATACTACTGCCTTAACAGCTCAGGAGAGTATCTCTCATATAGGATTAGTAAATACAAAATACCATTCACACACACATTAAATACGAACATAAATACGAAAATAAGAATAAAAAACTGCATTTAATAACTCCCAATTGATGTGTTATTAAACAGTAGAGAGAAAAAGCTGGCTCGGAATGGATAATGTCTGTTTAATCAAGTAAAAAATCAGCACTATACTTGTAAAATGGGAGACATAATACGGAACATTTGACATATTTACAAGGAAACAGTGTTGGTCTGTGAAATAACAGGAATTACAGTGCACACAATTGTTTCATCAAATATGGCATGTCTAACGTTCTGCTAGTGACTATGTTGTAAGTATTTGCTAAGAAACTCTACCTATGTACAGTGCCGATAGAAGCTTTGAGATACGAA
The DNA here is from genome assembly GCA_031002005.1 of Vandiemenella viatica. Taxonomy (NCBI): domain Eukaryota; kingdom Metazoa; phylum Arthropoda; class Insecta; order Orthoptera; family Morabidae; genus Vandiemenella; species Vandiemenella viatica. The sequence continues at coordinate 304,841,064 of CM061921.1, read as the reverse complement.
GCTATAAGCCATGCATGTTTCTGTAAATTTTGGAAACAACTGAAAACATGCCTAACACAAGTCACAATTATTAAAATTATTGCTTTGCGCTTCTCTCAGAATGGATATGGAGGATTAAGAAACAATCATTTGCACAATTCTGGCGGTGAACATGCACGGCTGTTATCTCATAGAATCACAACGGACAAAAATCTTTTTAGCTAAGCGACTTCTAGGTCCTTGGTTTATACCAAACAATAAAAGACTCTTCAGCACTAGCAACAAAATACTCGTCATATATAACTAGAAATGCCAAAAGTATAAAACAATTTGATATGTGCAGATTTGTATGGAAAAACAAGAGGACTGTGGCCATTCATATAGACAAGAAGTATCATGATCTAATTGTAATCGATTGTGCGTAAGATTAGAAGGAATAACTTCCAAAGTGGTTATCAGAAAACAATTAAGACCCATCATACACTACGAAAGTATATTGAAAATTATGCTTATACTTCATCGAAGAGTATGGCTTATCGGATGACTTGTGCACCTGCAGCCTTAAAAGAGATTGTAATTGCTAGATCTACCAACTCTTCAACATTTCAGGCAGAAGCAGTAGTGTGACCATAATCAATAATTGTGATATTTACAGTATCGAGTGAGATGGTTGACTGGTTTTGCCATCCGCAGAAGGTAATAAGCATTATAAAACCATCATGATTTAGTGTGATACCGAAGGTAGTTGATATAGAAACTTAAGAAGTGATAAAAAGGACCGTTATGCATAGGAAAAATATGTTCCAACGTAAACGACATTCCGGTTGCTTCCTGCATCTGCAATTACGAAAGCCAAGGTAGTTACTAGTTCCAAATCAACTTTTTTCTAGCCAAGTAAGCAATACCACTTCTATTATTGCACACGTTATAACCATATTTTCCAGAGTACGAAGGTCAGATCTGCTTCAAGAATGAGTATTTGATAGTATGGTCGAAAGTGCCACTCAGCATTTTAAGAATAAAATTGGAGTTTCCAATTTACTCCTCATTCAGAGATCTAGAAAGTTGTATTTCATCAAAAATGTGTTTTTTTCACATTTGAGGTCACTTGACACCAAACATGTAGTTTTGGATTTGTGTCACCACCGGTTTATTAATCTTGAATATGTAAAATGAAACTGGAATATCGTATCGATGGGGCACAGAGTGTTACATATTGTCTAATGACATTTTGTTGTATCCTTCATAAGTTTGTAACAGACGCAATGGAATATATTTCTTCTAATTTTATGTACTGATCTGTGTCGTTCAGGTTCCTTGTCGCCATCTCTCATTACGGCGTTGCTTCCTCAGATCTGCGGTTGTATATGCCACTTGCCTCTTCCATACAATGCAGCAGCTGTGAAAATGATATTCGCTACAATATTACTTTCATCTGCAAACCAGAGGAGTTGGGTATTAGTACTTTTTTTGTTCAGTTAAGAGTTTAGGCCGAGATCACATCTTTTGGTTATACAAGCGACATTATACATCGCGGCCTCATGTATCCAAGTGTATCCTTCGGCTAACACAAATACACAGGTCTTCACTTTTCTTTGCCAGCAGCGTGTGCAATAGCATAAACTAATTCCAAATGTATTTTTGAAAAAACACGACGTCATTTTGAAAAGTGCCGCAGAGATTAGGAAGAACTTATATTATTTGTACTCAAGATGTGTTTATCCGAATTTTCCATATTTAATCAAACTGCTGAAGACGTGGTTTGTTATGTCATTTTGTTCCCGTCAGAATCGTCAGCAGTAAAAGACAATGGAATTGTTCTTTCACTCCTTTTTTCAAACATTTTGTTGGTTGTAAAAAAATTCCGAGACAGTTTGGGTGAGTTGCCTGCTATTTCAGGTTTCCTGCAATTACTCCAGATGAATTTCGAGATGGTTTATTATAAAGAGTTTTAACCGATTTCCTTGGTGTTTCATTGCCTCCAATGCCTCCCAGTTACCAGTTTTAAAGATGAAACGCAAAGTCTTGATTAAAAAAGTATTTTTACTCAGTATTTAAGGTGCCTTCTTTTAAAAGTTCTTGAAATACCACATTTTTTACACTGAGGCTTACCATTCATAGCATGAGGGACATAAGACTTAATTATCATTTCTTGAAAAGTTTGGCTTGCAGCTGCGTACAAGACCCTTTGCGCTATAGTGCACTAGCAGCGTAGCACATAAACTTGAATTACTATATTCATGCATACGTGAAGCAAAGAAGGCCTTGTCTTTGTCTGATGTGGGGTTTTATAGCAGCTTTATACCTTCCAACGTTTTGTCAATCCACCCTCCCCATCTTCACACTGTTCACGTCGAATGTGCTAACTTTGCTTCATGACGCTCTTACCCATTATGAACCTTATGGCCTATACGTTTTTATATAGGCTCTCGAAAAGTAGGATTTAACTTCTTCTGAAGTGATCTATACTTCATTTTTCTAAGTATTACGTTAAATAATTTCCCATTAGCGCCGTTAATTCGACGTACCTAAGGGTAACTGAGCTCTAATGAGTTGCTTCACCTGTCTGCAATATGGTCAATGCTCAACTTGACTTTCTTATGTCTCACATTGTGCAATATTCCTTCTCTTCTATTTTATTAAATAAACTAAGTGTCTAAATTGCTTCACGATTTAATCAAATTATATTTATTGACAATTAATTATCCTAATAATTATTTTAATGCTATTGATTAAGTCGCCAACTATAGGGTCCATTCTCTTCCCACTTAACGTTACATTGCAAGGTAGAATGCACGGCAAATAGAAAATCTGTCATTTGGGGCCCGAACCTTGCTAGTAGGCACCCTGTCAGTGTAAGGACTAGTACAGTGGACTTGCATTTTAAGGGTCGCCGGTTCTAATCTGGCTTAACTCCCACCTGGGTTTAATTAAGTGATGTATTCATCATACACGTAGTATATAGCAAAATAATATTGGTGATAAAATCCTATATACGCCATAAAATCAACAGAAGTGTTTGTGTTATTAAAATAGCTGAATGCCATTGACAAAGAATTTTTAGTTCTATATATGTAATCTGGGAACTGGTGAATACTATCTATTTTGTAATTTTATTGGATCGAATTTGTCATTACCCCAGCAGGTTTGTTTACACTGAGGCTGTGATTGTCTAGTTATCCAATTTGTTTTTTGGTTTTCCAATTGTTCTTCTCACATTTTGTTTCGTTTCCACATTGACTATTAAATATTTTAAGAACTTTGTCACGCACTTGCTATTACTGTTTTGTTTACTAATTCTTGATTGTTTACTAATTATTTACCACACTGCACTAGTAGATGTAGTCCAATGGTAACAACATGCTATTACTTTTTTCTCGTAAAACCTGATGTCTTGAGTCAATGAGACCAAAGTCCAGTCTGTCTCCGTTGTTAATTGTATTAACATTAATTTGTAATATGTATGAAAACCGAAAATCTTTAGTGACTGAAATATTAAGGCATTTTAAAATTTGTTAATAAAAAACTTTCAAGTAATCAATTACTTTGTTGTATACTGAGCAGAAAATGTAGTTATTTCACACACATATAGAGAGAATGGTAATCAGGTATATTATTTTCTTAAGTTTGCTTACAACAATAAAGTTTATTTATATTATACATGTAATAAGAGATGTTTACTGTGTAACTTTTTTCAGAATTTATTTTTAAGTTGTTAAGACTATTTTCCATTTATCAAAATCCCTATTGTGCACTGTACTGTGACAGTCTGATGACTGTTAATCCATGGAATCTGTAATTCTGCTTTAGTTCTAACTATGTTTTGTCATACACTAATATAATAAATTAAACTCAAAAGCTTGTAATCAAGTATGTCATTCTCATTTGAATTTATATTGAAAGAAAAATACTTCTGCCATTTATGATTGCCATGATGCTTAATAAATCTTTGAAGAATTATTTTTAATTTGTTAATAAAGAAGTTACGATTTATTAATTCCTTGTTGTATTGTTTCCTGCGACAATGTCATGCACGATTGTTAATTTTCCTATGGAACTACTATCCCTGAATATCGGACCCCTTCTTGAACAAATGACAATGCCTTGTAATCCTTGTGAAGATCATTTTTACTTCTTGTGCCATAATTGTGTATTTTACTATTTGTTTCAAACAAAGTATAATTAGTGACTACAAAGGACATCAATTTGTATATATACTCAGATGCTAATGTTAAAATCCCTAACTTCTTGAACAGCTATCTACATGACATTCTATTGCTAACCCCACACATAATTCTTATTACACGCTTTTGGGCTCTGAACACTTTGTCTCTATGGGTAGAATTGCTCCAGAATATTATTCCATATGACATTAAGGAATTAAAATAAGCAAAATAAACTAGCTGCCTCATACGGAGATCACCTAAAGCTGAAATTGTACGAATTGCAAACGTGGCTGCTCCCAATCGCTTTAGTAAGTCAGAAACATGTACTTTCCAATTTAAATTATGATCAATATACAAACCTAGAAATTTCACACTCTCTACCTCTTGAATGAACTGGCCTGCAAATTTTATGTCTATATCAGGTGTTAATTTGTGTGATGTACTGAACTGCATATACCGAGTTTTATCAAAGTTTAAAGACAAGCCTTTAGCTGTAAACCATTTATTAATCAGTTCAAAGACATAATTTGAAATATATTCTGTAGATAAATCTGGAGTGTTTTTAATTGCCTTGTTTGTGTCATCTGCAAATTGGACAAATTTTGAATTTTTAGATGAAACACAGGGTACATCATTTATATATATTAAAAACAATAGTGGCCCCAATATAGAACCCTAAGGTACTCCACATCTGATTAATTTCCACTCAGAAAACAGTGGACCTCTTAAGGCAGCCTTAAAATTCTCCATTGAGACTTTCTGTTTTCTATTTAGAAGGTAAGAACTAAGGCATTTATTAACAATGCCATCTATACCATAATACTTAAGTTTCTGTACCAGAATTTTATGGTCTACACAGCCAAATGCTTTAGATAAGTCACAAAAAATTCCCACAGGAATGAATTTATGATCTATTCCTTCTAAAATATTGTCAGTGAATGCAAATATAGCTTGTTCTGTTGAATGACCCTTTTGAAAACCAAATTGTGATTTAGTTAGAATATTATTGTTTTTTAGATGTTCATAAACTCTATTCTACATTGCTTTCTCAAAAACTTTGGAGAAGGCTGTTAGTAATGAAATTGGTCGGTAATTCGATACTGCTGCCTTATCTCCCTTTTTATAGAGTGGTTTAACTACAGCATACTTAAGCCTTTCTGGAAAAGTACCCTCAAGTAAAGATATATTAAATAGATAACTTAGTATATTACTTAATTCTGTGGAGCACAATTTAATTAATCTGCTGGAAATCCCATCATAACCACTTGATTATTTGCTCTTAAGGGATTTGATAATTTTTCTTATTTCTTATGGAGTAGCTAATTTTATAAACATAGAGTTAAACTTTTCTTGGCAGCCTTTTTTGACAAAATTCATACTGTGTGTCACTGAGCTATTAGCAGTCAACTTGTCAGCAACAGATAAGAAATGTTTATTAAAATTATCAGCAATTGAAAAATTAGATTCTACTGAATTTTCATTGACAAATATATCATTACTTGTTTGATTACTCTTTCCTGTTTCCTTTTTTACAATGTCCCATATTGTCTTAATTTTATTTTCAGAATCATGAATTTTATGTAGTACATACTTTTAGATTCTTTAATAACCATTTTCAGTATTTTGCAGTACTGTTTGTAATGTGTTTTAACATTAGCATTCTCACTGTTCCTAGAAGCAACATGCAACTTCCTTTTATTAATGCATGATGTTCTAATGCCAATAGTTATCCAAGGCTTTTGTTCTTTTTGAGAAGCACGACACTTTTTCAAGGGGTAGCAACTTTCAAAGAAATTTAATACAATGTTACTAAAAATGTTGTATTTTTCATCCATACCTTGAGCACTGTAAACCTGTTCCCAGTTTGTGGTATTCAGGCACTTTCTAAAACAAGTAACTGACTCATCATTTATTACACGCTGAAGTTTAAAGACATTACTCTTAGTGCTAGTTCCTATTGAAGTGTTGATGGTTAATAACTGGGCATCGTGATCCGAAAGTCCATTGATGGATGGCTTGATGGTATTACTGAATTTTGAGGTATCTAGGAAAACATTGTCTATAGCTGAGTGACTATTATTCATTATTCTAGTTGGAAAATTAACTACCTGAGTTAATGACTAATGATTCTAACATGACTTTACTGGGTAAGTTATTTAGTAAATCTACATTAAAATCACCACATACGACTATGTTGACTTCTTTTGTGCTTAAAAATGTTAATAATAGTTCAAACTGGTTCATAAAAACAGAAAAGTTTCCCGATGGTGCTCTATATACTATTACTATTATGAAAATTTCATTACTGAAACTTAGCTGTGTAGCACAGGCTTCAAAATGTTGGTCAACACAATATTTGCTAATACTTATATCCTCAAAACTATAACCATTTCTAACATAAGTGACAACTCCTCCTTCCTCCAAGTTCGTTCTACAATAATCAGAAGCTAAATTAAAGTCAGTTACATTTGACATACCTATTCCTGAAGTTATATGGTGTTCAGACAAGCATAATACATCAATTCTATTGATATCATTTAATTCATTGATGTGGACTAGCAATTCATCCACTTTATTTGTTAATCCTCTGATATTCTGATGTAATAAATTAATTCCTACACAATTTTTAATTTTGGTATCTGAAAACTCATTATTGTTTAAACTAATTTCTTTTAAAACTCTCTGCCTAATACATGATCATAATCTAAAAAAGGAGCTGCCCTAACACCATTAACAACAGGAATCTTTTCATGTGAATTTGTGGCCCCAATTAATTGTTTTGCTATGAGATCTGAAGAACCCCCTTCCCTCTACTATTGAGGTGTAGGCCATGCCTAGTATAACCCCACCTATTAATAGCATCTACAGGTACCAAGCCCATGCCAGAGCCAATATCAGACATAAGATACCGTTCCAGTTCCAGATTCACTCGCGTCACAGCAGAGTTCATCTGGGGCCGATCATAGCGTCTCAAGACCGACATCACACTGACCCGAGTGTGGCACGTTGCTTTTGCTATTTTCTCCTGATCATCTCTGATACTATAACTATCATCCCTGCCCAAACTATTTCCCGCTCCTCCCACTATCACTACATGATTCTGATCTGTGAAATCTTTATACAAAGAACCTATCCTTCTTCCACTTGAGCATTACTAGCACTATGTTTGAAGAAGCCCATTACCAGGAATCCTGAACCTAATTTTACCTGCACCAATGGGACCACACCTCATACATTACTACTACCTAGCAGCAAAACTTTCTTTTTCCCTAATCACTGCCTACCAGACTTAACTACACAGCTTTTCCTACCTTCTGGTTACCTGTTGAGATCACCGATGGTGTTGCAAAGTGGTGGTAAATGCATGCTTTCCAAGATTGATATACGAGGCATCTTTTTTTAAGTAAGTTCCGTCTTCTAATTAAAGAAGACGTGTAAATATATGTCAATAATTTTATTTTTACATGAAAGCCTGGACCTTACTCTACTTTTCTACATAATTATTTCAATATTGAGGTACTTGTCATAACATAGTACCAGTTTTTGAAAACCGTCCTCATAGATGTCTGCCACCTGACTTGTTAACCATTGCATCACAACTGTTTTGACTTCGTTATCGTCTTCAAGACGCTGACCGCCCAGGTGTTTCTTCAAGTGCAGGAACAGATGGTAGTCACTGGGCGCCAGATCAGGGCTGTACGGAGGATGATCTAGAGTTTCCCATCGAAAATATGTGATGAGATCTTTGGTCTGATTAGCCACATGTGGACGGGCATTGTCATGCAGCAAAACGATGCCCTTGCTCAACTTGCCACTTCTTTTGTTCTGGATTGAATGGCGCATTTTATTCAATGTCTCACAATAATCTGCTGCATTGATTGTATCATTACGAGGCAGAAATTCCACAAACAATACTCCTTTTCTGTCCCAAAAAAGTGTGCACATGATTTTCCGGGCAGAAATCGTTTGCTTGAACTTCACTTTTTTGGGTGAATCTGAATGCCGCCATTCGATGGACTGTTGCTTTGATTCAGGTGTGACGTAGTGTTAAGGTTCTTTGGTGGGTTAATTTACTGCATTAATTAAAAGTCCACCAAAAAACAAGGTTATGTGAAGATGTTCGTTTATTTTGAACAAATCAACAAGTCAGTGATATTCACAAGCATAGTTGTTACAATCCAAAGATGCAATACTGACTTACTGAAAACTTGCATGAATGTCTCTGTAACACTGAATTAATACTTAATGCAAACTAAAAACTCTGTCCAGGCGATCTGTTTATATAGAGTCTATCGAATTTACGAGAATTCTTCAAAGGCATCCGCCCGATATTTCTCGATCATTAACAATCACTCAAACAATCAAACATATTAAAAACAATCGGAATTGATACAAAATTAATTAATAACATTACAAAATGATTAGAAATGGTAATTAGAGATACTTAAATACAAAATTATTTACAGAAATCCTTTCAAATGGTGGAAAATTGTCCTGTAGACATCGTAACTTACATTTATACATGGAATTACAAACTTTTAATAAATTCTCTTGCATCATTCGGTTCTTAAACATATTAAATGGTCTTTAAATAATTTTCTTACCTAAAACAAAGTCTATATACACTTATTTACAAGAATTTACAAAATAAACATATCAAATCACTTTCAAGCAAACTTTGGCTCACTACAAATATTTCACACAGTCCAATACTATTCAAAATACAGGTATTAGGGCTGTTACAACCCCTCCCCAGGATTCACTTAATTTTACACAGATAAAATTGATTGAATCCGTCACGAATCTAAGCAGGTTGAATGTACACATAATACAGACACGAACAGATTACAATCAATCAACCATAATGACTTTTACAATGAACAAATACAATTCTTCATACAACATCTGCACATAGTCCATGACGCTGATTTTGTTTACAATAATTGTCTTTTCTCAGGTCCAATCATTTTAATATTTACTGTTTTTACACAACAAACGTTCAATGCCATCACCTAAAGTTACAATTTTTTCACTCCAAATTACACACTTGATGTCTGCTTGTTAATTACACCAGTCTGTTTACATTTACAGCTGATAATTTGTCACCGAAATGTAGAAAGTCACAACATCATGAAAATACCAAAAGTCTCTACACAAAACTGTCACAAATTATACATTGAAATGCTTACATCTGCATCTGAGCTTAAGTACTCACACAAACTATTTACATGCATCAATTGACATACTCATTTACAAATTAGACATTTACATGTAGGGACCCCTCCCCAAACCATGCATTTCAATTAATTCTCATAAGTGGGTTCCAGGATTTCCCTGGAAACCCAGAACCATGTAAGTTACTTTTTCCTAACCTTCCAGTTTTCTTCAACTTTTGTATACACATTTAATATTACATTTCTATTTTCACAAAGCTTCATTATATACATACAGAAACACAAACTTCCAATCATCTCAGACAACAGAATTTGGTACAACCACGCAACAGCTGAGACATACAATGGTTCTGTTTTAGCAAATTGATTGTCACTTAAAAGCAATGTTGTTGACTCAACTGGCAATACAAATTTATTATTCTCACTACTACAGTTTTGTCCATCATTACTCCCAACCTCACTCTTCATCATCTGATTACTACTTAAACTTACCAACTTATCTGAATCAGTACCTAAAACTGTTTTAACATCTGGCTTACTGACTTCATCCACCAAATAATTATTTTTCTCAGCAACTACTACTTCACTATCAGCTTCCACATCAAAAAGAGTACAAAACATAGTGTCATCTAAGTCACATTCTGTACAATTTTCTAGATAAGAAACTGGTTCAGATAAATCCTTACTCCCACCCATTTCTTCATCATCATTATCTACACCAAATACGGAGCTAAATAACGTACCATCTAGGTCAAAATTAGGACATTTTTCTAACTTAGGGATTGGTACATATGGCTTTTCAACCTCTCTCTCTTCAGAAGACAAATACTTTGACTTACAATTCTCCTCCTCATCTGGGTCTCCTATCCACACCACTGTATCACCTTCATCTTCAACATATCTGAGAAACTCCTCGATTTCAGCACTTCTACAAACTTCATTACCTCCTATCCTAGCACACATAGTCCCAACTATGCCATTCTGGATCTTACAAGTTTCCGATAGCCACACTGTAGTATGCACTATAAATTCTGCACCCCTTTTTGTAATTAAGCAGTGACCATTTCGAAAATCTTCTACATGAAAATTATTACTTTCGCACACTGATTCTAGTGATAAGGTACTATGGTGGTCCCCTTCCCGCTTTATCTTATTATCAATCTTTAAATCATCAACATCATTAATTACATCTGTCATAACCTTATCCTGAAATTCACTTGCTGCTACCCCCACCTCTTCCAATAAATCTTCTCGGGGATTATTCATAAAAATGGAATTAACGCTATAGCAGTTGGTACCTGGACCCACAATCTTACCCACCACTGCGGGGCCCGTCACAGAGGGGGTCTTTAGTTTGCCTGCCCTCCATGCTGCCTTTCACTTTCAGATTGAGAGTTCTGTTCTCTCACTCCCCCATTATCATTCCTTCTTGCATAATTATTACGATCCCGTCCCCTCGATCTACCATCCCTTGACCCATTACCCCTTCTAGGGGGACTCCTGCTGCCCCTCCTATGGTGTTGATGGTGGTAATGTTGTTCATTGAATGACTCCTGGGCATCCAAGCGTCTCAACAAATCAGAAACTCTATCCACATTTACTACATCCAAAGTTGCAATTAAGTTTCTTGTTTGGTGAGGTAGCCTAGCTCCTATCAAATCAATGAATTCCTCCTCTCCATAAGGATGGTCTAAGTACTTACAACGGATCCAACATTTATGAAAAAAATCATGTTGAGTTTCCCTACCAGGTTTATACGGTCTACCAGTCATCAACTCTCTCTTTTCTTGAATCTGCCTGCTTGTCGACCAAAAATGTTTCAAAAAGTTTTCTTTAAACAGCTTGTAGTCAGTCACTTCCCTAGCTTGTCTATCACCCCATGCCCTAGCATAAGATTTTAGATGTTTACCCACAAGTGCAATTTTCTTACTATCGGGTAACAAATTAAAGTAGTCTGACCTTTCAAAATTATCTATAAATTCAATAGGGTGAAGCCTCCCACTATCATCATAGAATTCAAATTCTTCTTTTACATCGACACTGAAATTTGGATTACCTGTTAAGGGCACCTGACTTAACTGAATCTGCAACCCAGTAACCCTTTTTCTAACTGATTCACATTTCTTTCTAATCCATGCACTAACTGTTCCTGTTGCTGCACCAATGTATTAATATTTAATCCCACCTCTTGTCTCAACTCATTAACCTTAACATCATTAGCTTGGAACAAAGCAACATATTCCTCCTTCATCTTATCACAATTTTCACTGACTTCCTTCACCTCTTTATAAATCAAATTTTCACATTCAGCCTTATTCTGTTCACAAAATTTTGTAACATTTTCAAATTTCTCCTTACATTCTGTTACTACCTTCCCCAATTTAGAATCTAAATTGTTAATATCCTCTTTGAATTGAGAGCTAAAACCCTGAAATTGCTCTGTGATTTTAACATCAAAACATTTAGTCAAATCAGAGAATGTTTTATCATTGCTTTGTTGCAGTTGAGAAAACTTGTCATTGATTTCAGCAAATTTTCTGTCATTATCATTCCTTAACTCACTTCTAAATTCAGAAAATTTATTATCCAATTTGGAAAATTTATTATCAAATTTGTCATCAATTTCGGAAAACTGAGACTTAATTTCAGAAAATTTGCTGTCATTATCACTTTTTAACTCATTTCTAAATTCAAAAAATTGAGAATTGATCTCAGAAAATTTACCATCAAGTTCAGAAAATTTTGCATTAAAATTGGTTACAAATGACTCTAGAAAAGCTTGCAGGTTCTGATTATCAGCCATTTTTAGTAATCAGCCAAATCAATATAAGAAACAAAATTAAGTAAATTAAAATCTTTCCAATCTGTCACACTATAACATGCAAAAGAAATCACTTGAATATTCACTGCCGTACTTACAGTTATTCCTCACTTTTGTATCACATTAAATTTCACTTAGAAGCACTTAATTGATCATTAAGCACCACACTGACTTCAAACACTTAACCACACTTTTCACAATTCACTGTAGGAAGACGATTTTGAAGCCGAAGGAAATCCACTCGACGTCGGAAGATTACAGCCGATTGCCGATGAAAAATCTCCGCCTTAGGCCGTCAAATCCGTGTCGTCACCGGTCGAAATTTCCTCGCAATTTTCTGCAGATTCTTTTTAGAAGATAAACATCCCACAGATGTTTAAGAACTTCTCGTCATGTCAACGGTCGCCATGTTAAGGTTCTTTGGTGGGTTAATTTACTGCATTAATTAAAAGTCCACCAAAAAACAAGGTTATGTGAAGATGTTCGTTTATTTTGAACAAATCAACAAGTCAGTGATATTCACAAGCATAGTTGTTACAATCCAAAGATGCAATACTGACTTACTGAAAACTTGCATGAATGTCTCTGTAACACTGAATTAATACTTAATGCAAACTAAAAACTCTGTCCAGGCGATCTGTTTATATAGAGTCTATCGAATTTACGAGAATTCTTCAAAGGCATCCGCCCGATATTTCTCGATCATTAACAATCACTCAAACAATCAAACATATTAAAAACAATCGGAATTGATACAAAATTAATTAATAACATTACAAAATGATTAGAAATGGTAATTAGAGATACTTAAATACAAAATTATTTACAGAAATCCTTTCAAATGGTGGAAAATTGTCCTGTAGACATCGTAACTTACATTTATACATGGAATTACAAACTTTTAATAAATTCTCTTGCATCATTCGGTTCTTAAACAATGGTCTTTAAATAATTTTCTTACCTAAAACAAAGTCTATATACACTTATTTACAAGAATTTACAAAATAAACATATCAAATCACTTTCAAGCAAACTTTGGCTCACTACAAATATTTCACACAGTCCAATACTATTCAAAATACAGGTATTAGGGCTGTTACAGTAGGCCACCCATGTCTCATCGCCCGTAACAATTTGGCTTAAGAAATCAGCACCATCGTTGTGGTACCGCTCAAGGAAAGTAAATGAACTGCCTAAAAGTTTGGTTTTGTGCACAGCCATTAACATTTTCGTTACCCAACGTGAGCTCAATTTTCGGTAATTCAAGTGCTCGGTCACAGTGCCATACAAAACACTACGAGAAACATTAGGAAAGTCATCACACAAGGAGGAAATCGTAAAGCGTCTGTTTTATCTCCCCTTATTGTCCACTTTCTGCACCAAACTTTCATTAACGACCGAAGGACGCCCACTCAGTTGTTCATCATGCACATTTGTGCGGCCATCTTTAAATGCTCTCATCCACTTTCTCACCATTCCATTACTCATAATGTTTTGTCCGTATACTGCACAGATCTCACAATGAATATCGATCGGTTTTAGGCCTTTAGCACAAAGAAATATTATAACAGCCCGTACTTCACAGTCAGCGGGACTCACGATTATCGGAGGCATCTTAAACACTCAGTGAAAACGTAAACAAGGAAAATTGGACTGTAATGGCGTCAGTGCGTAGGCAAGAGATGCAGGTACCTAGTGCGCATGCGCGGAACGCCGACCATAGCGCTGCAGCCATGGTGTGACAAAACGGTACTTACTTTAAAAATACGCCTCGCATATTCTTTACCCCTGTTAGTTGTACATCTAAGTCATTAGGCTCCTATTCAAAGTAATGTGTGAGCCGGAGAATATATGCCACCCATATAAAAATACTTCCCATCTCATAAACATTAGTAATAAACATTAGCAATGTTTAAAGTTATACATGCTTTGGCACGGAATTTCAAAAAGTGTAAGGCAATAAGTGGATATTTATTGAAGAATTAGGGAAAAAGGGGGGGGGGCAGAATGTGAAGGCAAGAGAGGCCTGTGACATACATGAAATAAAATTATAAGTATTGAATTATGTATTATTATGCAATAAAATGTATTTTAAAATTTCAATAAATCTGTCATTTATAACTAAATTTTGTTTTTTATTTCGCGATACCCCTACCCCACAATTTTGTGTATTCCTTGATTATGATAGAGTAGAATTGTAACCTTAATATGGGTATGAAATACTAGAAATGGAAAGAGAACAGAGTTTGTAACTGACATGTTACAAGAGAGCATGTATCATTGAAAGACATCAAGCAAATGAAATAGAGCTCTGTGTGTGTATAAGTAACACATTGGTAATGAGGATGTTGAGAGGGAATAAATAGCCTTTAAATAGCACCGAAAATATCATTAAATATGATGTTTAGAGCATGATCATCAAAGGTAATAAGACAATTGGGGTGGGAAAAAGAATCGCAGTTATATACATATGAAGAAATGACCTTTCATAATGTACAATGAACAGTCGCTGAGATGTCTGAGATATGAGGTAGAGGGGAGTGGGGGGTAGTTTTCAAGTATGGATTGGTTATTTGAGCCAAAAATACTATTTGCAGAAGGAAACAATGAGTTTTGTCCAAAAAATACGAAAACATAATTTTAGAAGTTAATTTATGGTAATTTAACAATTAATGAATTATAATAGTTCAATATATCAATAACACATGACAGAATGCTAGGAAAAATTTAGAGTTTTCGGAATAATGAATGTTAGCATCAAGCAGCCCAATTCCATAATGATATTCTCGATAGATGGCGCCTAGCGGTGGCCTGTGACGTCGCTAATGGGCGCTGAAAATAAGATGGCATGTGGCACTAGTTGAGTAGCGGTCTGTAACACTCCCCTAATGGTGCACTACATAGCTTGCAGCCCGAAATAGCGCTCGGAATACCCATGCAAACTGAGGTCACCTGACGGCGCGCAAACCATGCTGTCCGACAAACGGTGTCACCTGCCGGCCGTCATTGGAAAACTTGACCGTCAAGCAAGCCGAGTGGAATCTCTTCGGGGACACGCTTAAGATCTTTTGCACCAGACTCCCCTTAGTACCACTACTGCTATTGTAACCCAACATTCCCTACAGAGTATTGAAATGTTGTCCTAGCCTGCTCGATCCCCAGAACTTTCTCCAAATCGAGCACATATGGGATATAATTTGTCAACTCGAGCGTCATCCTCAACTGGTATTAACCATCCAAGTATTGGTGGACCAAGTGCAACAGGCATGGGACGCCATCCCACAAGCTGACTTACCGCACATTTCAATGCCTGCATTCAATATTCTCGTGGTTGCACCAGTTATTAATGTACCAGCGCTTCACATTTGTTATGTCTCTGCTCGTTTTTACATTATCATCTGATCTTGCAACTATAATTTATTAAATATATTACCTATACAAATATATTGCTGATATTTCACTACTTAAGATTAATTGTTTCTTGGTGTTGGGATTTCTTCCCGTCACTGTAGTTAGAGATAAATCTTCACCAAGTTAAAGTTCAATGCGCAGTTTCTCTTTATGTAGTGTAGATCCATCGATCAGTATAATAATAAATTTCTCTCCGAAGAGTTCAACACAACAGAATTTTACAAGTAAATAATTTCTTCAAAATGTCACAGTTCCGTTACATTCAGAAATCTTAACGTTTCTTGAATATCCATCCATAACTGTCTTTACTACCTTCACTTATTTGTGCATATATTGCCCAATGGTTACTATAATGCGCCATTTATTAGTAAAAATATCTCTAATTATTCTTAACAATCATTGAATATGTTGCATAATCATGAATAACACACACGTTTTCTTTTAAAACAAGTAGTAGCCAATTAAATGCTTTTAACCTGCACAGATTAAACGATTACTTACTCTGCGGGATACTGGTGATATTTACAGATTGCTTAATCTGAGGAGTGTCTACTAATTATCTTATTACTTTTGCGTTCCTGACTCACTAATAACCCCTTTCGGTACACTTAAAAATATGGAAATTTTTCTTTGCCTCGACGATAACTCAAACTATCTTGGAGCGACAATTGGAAAGTATTTACTTAAAATAAAAGGCGAAAGACTAGAACTGGATCCTGAACAACTTCCAAAAATACATGCTCAGATAATTCCGCCAACAATTACATACACACAATTGTCTAGCCAGAATGAAATTGACGAAATTGGCTCACTCACGTATGTATGCTTTTGAATCGAAACTGGCAAAAGGCTGTCCCCCTCACTTTGATCTGGAATTTATTGCTTCTGTTTAAATAACTTATCTGATAAAATTTATTGTCTTCAAGATGCGGTTAATGCACGGAACACATCTGTTATAACAATAACTCCTAGCTGTTAATCGGACATGATGCCATGCGCACAGACCACCAAACTTACTGTGAGAAACCAGAATAATCCCCTTTAATCACTTACTAAATCCCTGAACAGTCACATGCTGAAGAAAATTAGTTCTTTGTTAACACCATAATTTATAATTTGTATTAATTTAGTCCTGGACAAATTCATTTAACATATTTTCAGGGATATATACTCAGGTTGCTGTTGACTAAAACTCTTAAATCCATTCAAAGGTTTGTTGTTTGGCTATTGAATCCGAAAATGGATTAGTTAAATATTTGAAGCTTTATTTATATCAGTCTGCAGAAATCTAAAGCACCGTTGTAAACATTTGAGATTAAATTATACACTTCCATATTGCCTACATAAGATTCAAATATTACTTGTGTAAAGGATGCTGTTGATCCAATACATTATGATCAACTGCTTAGTACTATGTGGAATCGCCTTTATAACGCAACGCAAAATAGCAGGGATTTGGAGTGGCATAGATTTGTGATTCCTTGGGAGGTTTCCGGAGATATTTGGAATCAGATGTCTAAGCACAGTTCACGCAATTGCCTTAAATTACAGGTCAGTGGTTTGTGGGCGCAAAGCTTGTTCTCTATAGCTTGACATCAGGCGAATTTGGTGGTCAAGAGTTCACTATCATTCACCCCAGATAACTGTAGCATAATTCTAACCATGTGACATGGTCAGTTATCCTTATGGAAAATGTCATCGCCGTCGTGGAAAACATGAAGCTTGAAAGAATGCATGTGGTCCGCAATAATTTTCACGCATTCTACAGATT
Organism: Vandiemenella viatica; assembly: GCA_031002005.1. Lineage (NCBI taxonomy): Eukaryota > Metazoa > Arthropoda > Insecta > Orthoptera > Morabidae > Vandiemenella > Vandiemenella viatica. The sequence goes on along the minus strand of CM061921.1, from coordinate 304,823,742 downwards.
TCATGGTGCCATCTGTCAATACCACAGTTACCGTGTAAGGCCAGATTTAAATCCCACACAGCATTATGAAGCCCCCTCTGGTCTGTGGAGCAATAAACATATCGCGCCGCCGTTCGCCAGGTAGATGCCGTATCCTGGCACGACGGTCTACCTGGTGTAACAAGTGTATCAAGACTGATCCAACCAGGCAACACATTTCCATTCATCTACCGTCCAGTCTTGTACTCACTATAATCGTAATTCATAATGTCGGGTTGACAAGGGAACATTTAGTGGCCGTCTGCTGTACAGTCCCAGGTTCAATGTTGTGTGCTGAATGGTGTGCTCCTAAACACTGTTGCCTGCCCCATCAATGTACTCTGCCATCACATTTGCCACAGATCGCTCCGTATACTGTTTTACACAGCAAGCAATCCCGCAAACTCCACTTTTTGTGATGAGGTGTCCACGACCTTGTCACCTAGTCGTGGTTTCACCATTCTTTTCGGACTTTTCATAGTTGCTCGCTACATCACCACGCGAACAGCCAACCAGCCTCACTGTTATTCCACAGATTAACCAAAGAGAGAGGGGGTAATCTACAAACGAATGATATGGCGTAACAAGGTGGGATCGGTGTTCATAAGTATCACAACGACACGTTGGAAGTGCTGTTTTAATAATGTTCTAAATTTAAAATTGCAAAATGTGTGATATCAAAACTAGGTGGGGAGGGGGGGGGGGTTCTACAGAGACATAACGTGACAAGGAAAGGGGTGAAGGATGAAATCACAAGAAATTTGTATTACATATTTTATGGATGGTCCCCTATCAGTAAAACACTCATTTAAAAATAATCACTTGCGTGTATATATCATTTACTCTGGCGTTGCTCTGGTGGATCGGCCTTGTGAATGTCCTGTGAAGTCCACAAAAGACTTAAAATTTTTATTCAACTATGGGGTGCCTAACGAAACGTATATCTGCCTTGTGAATATAGCATGTATCACACACGTTTCTCACCAGAACGTACACTACTTTTATCCAGAATACGCCACACCACTGGTTCGTCAGTTGCATTAGTGAAATTAGAAGTTTATATGTTACCAAGAAACCAGTGGCGTAGCTAGGTTAGCGAGGGCCCCGGCGCAAAAAAATATTTTGGGCACTCAGGCCAGATGGACGATCTTTTCTTGTGTTCTACCAAATCTTGTGTGGTTTGTTGGCAGGGGCTCCCTGAGCTTTAGGGCCCCCCTGAGATGAGCGTGGGCCCCCTGAGCTAGGGGGCCCCGGTACACGGCACCGCCTAGCCCTCCGATAGCTATGCTTCTGCAAGAAACATCGAGCTATAAAAATATTGGATCTAATCAGATTGTTAAACATACTCTCCAAGCCAAGGAAAATTCCGTCAGCCATATTTTCTTTATTTTCATACCCGAATTCCAGGATGCGTCGACTGGGACAAGCTACAATTCTGATTGCGAAAATTTCAACACCATCAAGAAGTCTTGTTCCTACAGTGAAATTTATTCCACAGATTAGGTATATAAAAACACACAAATTATTACAATTGCAGATTTGTGCATACACTACGACCAAGAGAATTAAGTACAGTGTGAAGACACCTCGTGCTGTAATCAGAACCACTAGTCTCGTAGCATCAAATAAAAGAAAGCCTGGATAAGCAGCTGGGAACACACTGCCACGCTGTTTGTGGGCGTGTCCACAAAGCATGGACAATGGTTGTAGGAGGAACAGAACGAACAAGTTGGTGGCCGACTCTAACCCAGACATGCCCGATGGGTGATATGTCAGACGAATGTGCAGACCAGGGAAGCAATGGTACTCGATAATCCTCGAAGAATTTTTGCACATTCCTCGTCACATGTGGCCGGGCATTGTTCTACTGAAATATAGTAAGTGCAAATGGCACCCTAAGCCATCATGCTTGGCATTTGTTCGCTATGCCGCTCATCAATTCAGTCTTTCCGATTTAATTCATCACGGTAGTATCTAAGAGGTACACAGCCAACACTGAAAGAAAACTGATATGAAACTCATAAAAAAACACTCCATTTGGATGATGGCGTTCACGTGCCCATTGCAGTCAGAGGCGTTGGTACTTTCTGGTCAATAGAAGCCTACTTAACGGCATAGGTGCCACCAGTGCATCCCTCAACAGACGTCGGCGAACCATCGACACAAACAAGTCCACAGCCACTACAGTGTTCCAACGTTGAGTCAATACTGGCACCTCAGCCATGTAGGTTAGGAGTACATACTTTATTATTAGTCTTGGCCACCGCTGAAAAAATGTATCACTCATATCTTGCTCAATCCTACATCAATGTCATCCTAAGAAACAGTAACGCAATACTGGCACTTCAGTATTGCGTTACTGTTTCCTGGGATGACATTGATGTAGGATTGTGCAAGATAAGAGTGATACAATTTTTCAGCGGTGGCCAAGAATAATGATAAAGTGTGTACATTAAATAATTATTTGATGAACGTTGACTAGTTATGGCCTATTGTAGTGATAAAGTACATAAAGAGTTTCAAGACAAAAATACTCATCAGCATCACAGATCATACCTGTATACACCATGCTACACCAAGTCTTACGGCCCTATGTCGTCCTCATTTACGAAAAGTAAATCAAAATTTACTGCTTACTATTATTTAAAAAAAAAATGTCATTTAATTAATCGCCGTTGCTGAAAATAACAATGCTTGTGTAACCCGTTTCCAAGCATCACCTTGAACATCATATTTTTTGTGTTTTCTGTCTAGAATCCCAAAACAGGGTTCCATTCAAAACAGTTTAATAAACTCTTTAAATTTTCATTAGATTCTGTGTTTGTCTATATAGTAGTATTCAATATTATTTGCTGTGTTAACATTCTGAAATTATTGCGTAGCCACAACAACGATATGTGCTACGCACAAAATCCCTTTGATGTAACAACTGAGACCGCCACACGAGGATTATAAATGACGATAACAAATAAGTGCCTAAAGTCCCGGTTACATCTGCTTTTAATCTCAAATAACGTGATTATTAATTACCATTAGACGTTAATAGGATCCTAACGTTACCACTACTCATATTTCGTAAATTTTCGGGCGTTGAGACAGGCTGACGTGGCACTCGAGTGACCAGAAAGCATACCATCTACTCAAAAGGAGACTCCCAACATCACATAGCAAGATATAATTATATAATCATTATGTATATTGTATATTATGATTATTATCATTTAAAATGTAATAACCTTAATTAATATAATATGTTAGATATAACTGTTTTCCTTTGTTGAATGGGGATTGCCTATATGCCAGTATTTTTTTTTTAGTTGCTTTATTTATTACTGTGAAGAGTTTACTTAACTTTATCCTTACTGCCTGATATCCTCTTTTGCCGTCTACAATACAATGGCTTTAATGTTCGCCTATTTTCCATTCGCTGTTTCTCCTGAATTGTAGTACCAACGTTATTTTGTAATAGATTGAATGCCTATCTAGTTACCCCATCCTAAATAGATTAAATGTATGTATTAGTATTGTTATATACAATTGTGACTGTATCTTCAAGATTACATTGTGATCACTGATAAAATCTGCTAAACCAAACTTTTGTAATCCAGTACTTACAACGTTTGCACTTTTCTGTTCACTAATGTACTGTATAAAATGTTGAATATTTTCTTGCCCAGATATTTCGAATTTTTGAAATTTTCCGCTTCATCACCAAGTACCTCTCCAGTGAAATTCTTTTTAATCTACTCCCAGTTTTAACTTTCCTTAATATTTTTTTATGATGTATATCCCTACATCGATGAACAAATACAACTAGAAACATAAAAAAAATTAAATACGTTTACTTGAGTCCTTGTTGATGAGCCATATACTCCTAGGAGATGGAAATTACTTTAATACAAGAATTTCATCTCGGTATTTAAGTGCATGTTTCTGTGTCTAGTATTTTACTCCAAACATTGAACATTCTCGTCTCTATGACTGTAGTTATCTTCGGTATTTGTCACAAGTTGTGTAAGTTCTGAAATTAGTGACTCATTATTGTTTGAATGGGATGCTTGACTATAGCAGGCTATAAAATTCCTATGAGTGACAGACGTCAGGGGAAACCAGATATATAAATCTACCGGCCTATTGTGCATTGTAATTGCTGTATTATTTGTTCCAAGAATTCCAGATTGAATGCCGGCACGTGAGAAAGAGATCCGACTGCACTGTTCTGCGTATTTTAATTAAACCCTTAGTTCGCCCACTGAAATGAGTGGGATTCAATTTACAGGGAAAACTACGTTTTTGTGGCCAGATATTAATTAGATTTTTGTAAGGACTCATAACAGAGCGTTTATGATGTTATATTAGAAGAATTTCCTGGTTAACCTAACAAAAAAAAGGATCATTTGAACACCATGAAACTAAAAAAAAGGAAGGTCTCAAATCCAAATTTAGTTCGGACATCCAGATTTCGGTTTTACAAAATCAGCTCAGACGAATGCCAGGAAGATTCTTTCGTACAATCTCTAGCCGATATACTTCGTGATCAATTACACAAAGTTTCTAGTCTTCGAACGTTATAGATTCAATGGAAACAATCCGCGAATTCCATCAGCAGCACCACCACCTCTAATTAGTCACTTAAAATGTTTCAGTAAAACATACGATATTATTAGGAACTATAAAGTTCCCGACAGCTTTATGGACCTTATTTTACAACAGATACCAACGGTTCTTGTCTTCTTCTTTCATAGTAGCTTGCCGTTTTGACAAAACAGTCTACCATCACTTTGCTTGGGCATTTGCTTCACATTATTGTGCCGTGGTCTCTGGGGTTATAAGTAACGAACAAAACACTATGCTAAAACCGTATAATGTGAAGCAAACGCATTAGCTGATAGCAAATTACGGCATACATAGCCATGTGGATATGAATTGCTACAAATAGTTACTAAAGAGATCTTCCGTTAAGTCTGCAGATGTTTAATACATTGCTTCAAGACGGTGTTCACTACATAAAGCAGAATTTTTTTACTGGACTAATATTGATAATCGCGGTAGCGATAACAACATTTTCTTTCTTAACAGAAACTACTTACTTCTGCCATAAATACAGAATTATCAGTTGAGTTAGCAATTGTAAAAGTATTTCGGGGAAAAATATTTACACATCTGATGATCTATCACTGTAACAGTCTCATATTTCTTATGGCAATCAAATAACATTCAACAAATAAACATTAAAATGTGCGTAAGGAAACATTAGTATAAGACAGTGTACAACGAATGAAGGCAGAAACTTTTATAATTGTATGTTTACCTCAATTATTCAATTAACTGTTTCTTAACATGCTTTACTAAATCATCGAATGGGAACTCTATCCCCATTAGTAGCAGATTATGGCAATGTATTGTCCACGTTTTTAACCCAGTCTATATCTATACTCCATTTTTCAATTCAGCAACATGTTTTAACACGTTTAGTGTAAAAACTGTAAGAGTTCGCCATATATTACTTGAATATGATGTGTACATAACTAGTATTATTTTGTGGCGAATAGGTGTGTGCCGCCATGACCCCGCGTCGAAAGCAGTTACAAGCGAAAGATCTCAGCGAAATTTGAAGTAACCCGAAACTTTCTCTCTACCTCTCTCTCGCTCTCGACCAATAATTTTGCTCCCAAAATTTTCTATGGAAATGTTTATTCCTCTTCCCCCTCGGATGGGCCATGAGATACCAGCCAAGCATTACATTGGCGTCCTGAGTGAAATCATGATGATGAGAGGACATGTGTCTTGCCCCACTCGTGTGGGATTTGTGGGGTCCGGAGCATTTATCAAATTGGAGGAATGTTTGTGTTATCATCTGTCTGACAAACGTGTAACTTGTGTTTTTTTTTGAGAATATGCTTTGTTTGTCAAATGTGTAGTTTATGATGTGGAGGTTGTGGATCGTCCAAGCATTCGGTTAGATGATTACAGAAAGTCGCCTTTAAACTGAAATCAGGACCTGCAGGACGCGGGGACCAGAACTCGAGGGAGGTCCCATTGTTCCTCCCTCATCGAGGGTGGAGGCATATTGACGCACGCAGCCATACTGGGGGATAATATGGAAATCTATAACATTAGTAAATATCTTGAGGGTGTAATGTGACGCTTGGCGCCATATTTCATGACGTATTTTATTGTATTAATGAGTGTGTATTAAATTAATAATAAAAAAATTTTGGATTATCATTTCTTCTTATATTTTTATTACATACCCAAGGTTATAAGAAAGTCTGTGATTACAAGGTAAATAGTCATCTTATTTTAATATGTGCATGCAGCAGACAAATAGCATTTTGTACAGCGTGGATATTGAGCTCTGTGCCATCATCGATAGAATGAGTGGACAGTCAGCACTCTGACCCTTAGATACCGTTACTCAGCAGGTACCTACTGTCGCCACGAGAGCCTCAAAATAAAGAGAATGAGATGGGTTGGTTTTACTTGGGCCTGCAGTTCTTGGAGATTTGAATGGGCCCCTTTGACACTGTAGTCAGCAACAGGTTATTGCGCCTCTCTGAAATATGCGAGTCAATCGACTCAAACTCTCCCCTCCAAAGGTATACAGAGCAAAGTGAGCATTTTTTTAACTGCTTAACGTCTCTCTAACAGTGATGTCTTTAGAGACGGGAAAGGATGGGGGGCAAGGAATGGGAAGGAATTCGTCCATGGACTTTTGAAGGAAGCATCCCCACATTTGCCTGGAGTGATTTGGGAAACCATGGAAAACCCAAATCTGGATGCCCGGACGGGGATTCGAACCACCGTTCTCCCGAATGCGAGGCCAGAACGCTAGCCGTTAAACCACCACGCTCGGTACGAGTGTGCAGGTCGTGCGACTGTAAATAAAGTGTCAGTGAAGTATGGCGTAAGCTCAGGACGCCTAACCACGCGCCTATCAAATGAATATCAGAGAACTTATGACTAAAATTCTTGTTTTTTTTTTGTCTTATATGTATCTCCAGAATGATGAAAGGTAGTGGCTGCGCGACGAGAAGATGGAGCAGACGTTCAGGGTTTTTGAGTAAAGTGAAATTCATTCACACCGCTACAAACGATTGCTGTTTTGTTGTCTATTTTCACTTCAGTAAAACTTAAGCAGCTAGCACAAAATTACTGGCGAATGCCGAAAATACAAAGAAAAATAAACTTTCACCAAATACAGTTTATTCCATTGTCAGAAGAGATAAATAATACATAAACTGTTGTTCTAATACAAATGTTTCTAAATACAACAGAAATACGACACAGTTGGTAAATGCACACGAAAATTATTTTTGAGACATCATTTCAAGACCACGAGATAGTCATAAAAGTTAAAAATGTTTATTTTATGAAAGTGAACCTTAAATTTGAAAAAATAATTAAGTGAGAGAGGACACATAGGCAGAACAATATCAGGGCATCAACACACTGTCCAAATAGACAATTAGCCTGTGCATCGAGGAGCAGTTCTGTAAGGTGCCTGCAGTTTGGTTTCATTAACCTAACCCTGCCACCTTTACAAAATGAGGAATAACTGTCACCCTATGAAATAGCTTGCAAATGCCATCATTATGGTCTTGTTTGTCTCTCTTACAATTACAATTATAATGACATAGTGTCCTAGTATACAGGTCGTTGCTTGGACACTATGGTGTAGCTAGGTTAACAAGGACACCGGCGCAAAAAAATATTTTGGGCCCTCAGGCCAGATGGGCGGCCCTTTTTAGCTCTACCAAGTTTTGTGAGGTTTGAGCATGGGCCCACTGAGCTGTGCTTGGGGCCTCCTAAGCTTAGGGGATCTGGTGCACGACACCGCCTAGCCCTCCGATAGCTACGCCACTCCTTGGACAGCTTCACAATGTTCAAATGCCTCACTTTGTCATAACTATTGACTATGATAAATCAAGTGTTTACCACAACATCAATATTCTTCATTTTGAAGAGAATTTAAATATTTTCACCTGAGAGTATATTTAAAAAAAATCATAATATTGATTGTTTTCATAGTGTATCTGATAGTTATTCCTCAGTAGACTTGAATGAATAGTGTATTTAACTTTCCAAAAGAATTTTATTTCAAAGAGCTATATCATCAGAAGTATTAATATTTATATCACTGCACTGTAGACAAAACAGTGTTCATCAAAATGGAACCAAGCATCCAATTTGTAGTGAAAAATGCCAAACTGATGAGACATCTACTGACAATGAGTGGTGTGATGTACATTAACTTGATAATGTGTCAGAAGAAGTTTTGTAACATGGTGGATGAAATACAAGTTCCCAGATATTTATTTTTGCCCTAATTATGGAACATCTTCAAAATTTTCCAGTTTACGTTATATTGAATATAAATAACAAGTGCACTATAGGTTTCAGAAATTACTTCAATTATTATGAGTTTACTCTTATGTTAATTTTATCAATCACAATATTGATCCATATCTTTTTCATATTGATGTGCACACTTGTAATTACATACATAATTATTTTGCTGTATCTGACCAAAAATACAATTACTTGAAAGTACAGTATCTCAATGGAAATTTGTATGTTTGATATTTCTGTAAACTGGGGAAACTGTATCAAACTTTGGAGTGTTGAGTAATTTACCAATATTTTTCAAAATGTAAATTGACATATGATAAACTCTCACACCTGATAAGAACTTACCACCATTGGACACCATTGTGGACTGTCTTGGAAGTGTAATAGTAAATGTGGAAGACCTAGGAAAAGAGTTCTCAGTGGAAGATTGTATTGTAATTACGGGGGGACCAGGAAATAGCCTTGATAAGGACTTCAATTATTCAATTGAGGATGACATTGCTCACATTTTCAGGAACACACATCAGAAGAATGTGGAATTTGTGGGTTTGCTTGAACGTTTTGATAAACCCTGTATGTGGCATAATATTAGGCTTCCAAATGCATTTTTAGGAAGGGTTCTCTGACAGCCGGCAAATTAACTCATTGGTTTGATAAATCTGACCTGCATTGGTAGGGACAGTTATACTTGCCTTGGAATTTCAGAGGTAAAAGGAACTTTTCGCTTCTTATTGCTGATGAGATCAGCAGATGCCAAGTGAATGAAAGAGATATTCCTGTTATAAGTGATGTTAAATCATGGTCTTTTTTAGGGTAAATAAAATAGTTGTATTAAGATATCTAAAGGAAATTAACATCTCTGATGATCAAAACTTATTGAAATTAGAAATTCCAGGTGACACACCAGTATCTACTCATAAAGTAAACAATTCAGAGTCATTGAACCAAAGTGTTCAGTCCACTATTCTCCATCAAAATATAAGAGGAATATTTAGTAAAATTGATGACATTTCCTTATGCCTAGAAGAGATTCAAAATGACGAAAATTTTAATGTAGATGTTTTGTGTATAGCTGAACATCATTTGTCTGACACAGGAGTATCTCAGCTGTCCATCCCAAATTATAAACTAATCTCTCATTTCTGTAGATGTAAAATGGAAAAAGGGGAAGTTGCCACTTTTGTTAAAAATAATATTCAATGCATTAGTGTAGTTGCAAGTAAGTATTGTATAGAACAACACTTTGAATGCTGTGTTACAAAACTGGAATATGATATGGAAGAGCTCATACTAATACCAAATTAACAGGGCCCCATCAGAAAATTACATACTGTTTTTATCTCAGTTAGAGTCTTTGCTACCATGTTTCACAAAAAATAAACAAATAGTTTTTTTTGTGGAAATTCATTGTTGACTTTCTCAATTACAGCAATGAGAAGCTAGATATGGAAGCCTTGATGACGTCTTTTAACTTAATAGCACTTGTAAATTTCCCTACAAGAATACAAAATAGTAGCAGGACTGCAATTGATAATTTTTTATGGATATTTCTCAGTACAGTAATTACAACATACTTCCAGTAATAAATGGTATATCTGATCATGATACCCAGGTATTATGTATCAAGTCCAGAAACACTTAAACAGATAAAGAAAAACTAGGTATATGGAAGAAATATCAAGGAAAACAATATATTTAACATTTTATAGATTCCTTAAATAATGAACAATGATCAGAAGTGTACACTGCACAGGGTGTAAATGCAAAATTAGACACCATTCTTACTATATTTCTAAAACTTTTCAAGGATGATTCAAACAAAGGAAAGTTCTTAACACTCCAAACAGTGGACTGGATAATGGTTGGATAACAAAGGGTATAAGAGATTCTAGTAAAACGAAAAGGGACCTTTACTTAAAAGTAAGTGAATCGGATAACTATACACTGAAAGCTCATTATAAACCTTATTCTAAAATACTAAGAAATTTAATAAGAAAGGCCAAGAACAGGTATATTTAAGGGAAAATGGAGAATTAAGGCAATAAGATGAAAACTATATGGAACATAATAAACACTGAAATAGGAAAATCTGTAAATCACTCTAAATATATAAAAATAGAACGAAATGGATCTATGTATAGTGAAGGAAGTGAAGTTTGTGAAATATTTGACAAACATTTTATTCAGTTGAAGATAAATTAGGCATAGAAAATCAATCCACACATTATGCCCTAAGGCTTCTTCAGACTGCTTTATAAAATCGATTTGTGGAGATGCAATTGCCATCAGTAACAGTCTCAGAAATAAATAAACTCATAAAAAAATTAAATTATAAAAATTTGTCCAGCTATGACAATATTTCAACTAAATTACTGAAAAGATGTTCATTACTTTCAGGGTTCTCGAAATTTTTGATAAAGTAATGTATTGTAAGTAATACATGTTACACAATATAATATCCTCACTAATTACCAATTTGTGTTTTAATAAGGATCATCCATAGAAATGGCTAAATATTCATTTTGAAATAACCCATTTGGGGAACTGAATATTAAAACGAGCCCTGTAGGAATATTTTGTGATCTTGCAAAAGCATTTGATTGTGTAAATCATGAATTACTTTTGAAAAAAATGTAATACTATGGTATTTATGGAACCACAGGTAAAAGATTTAAATCATACATGGAAAGTCGAATGCAAAAAGTTTCCAGTTTTGAAAATAAAGATGCTTCATCGGACTGGGAGAAAATAAAACACCTAGGACCCCTCCTGTTTTTGTTATATATACATCAATGACCTTCCTGGAAACTTACTGACAAAATTAAGGGTTTTTTATTTGCAGATGACACTAATCTGACAGTGAGTAAAACACCAAGCAGTAATCGAGAATTGAATGTAAATGAAGTGCTTTGTCAAGTAGCAAATTGATTTAAGGCAAATTCATTAAAATTTGAAAAAATACGTTATATTGTGTATTCCGGGTGGCCTGATCCGAGATGTGGAACAGGCCATCCCGGATGCCATAGAGGGGACGGGGTGTAGCCAACTACAGATTGTGGCTCATGTCGGCACCAATGATGCTTGTCGCCTTGGGTAGGAGTTTATCCTCTCTTCCTTCCGGCGGCTGGCTGAAAGGGTGAACTCTGTGGCCAGTGGCCGCAAGATATCGGCAGAGCTAACCATCTGTAGCATCGTAGACAGAGTTGATAATGGCCCTCTGGTTCAGAGACGTATTGAGGGGCTGAACAAGAGACTACGACGTTTCTGTGATGATATTGGCTGCAGATTCCTCGATCTTCGCCATAGGGTCGAGTCTTGTAGGGTTCCCCTTAATAGGTCAGGTGTGCACTACACACGTGAATCGTCAACACGGGAGGCAGGGGCCGTGTGGAATCCACTGGGTGGTTTTTTAGGCTGAGGGAGGAAGACCCGAAACACGAAATACAGTTACGGGCAACCCAATCAGATGTAACACCGGAATGTAGGAGAAGCGTAAAAGAATCTCGACAGTTAAAAGTTCTCGTAATTAACTGTAGAAGCGTTCAAACAAACAACCGGAACTTGATAGCGTTATTTGTAGCACAGAAGCGGATATCGTTATCGGTACAGAAAGTTGTGTAAAACCGTAAAAAGTTCCGCCGAAATTTTTAAAGATAGCATGAATGTTTTTCGTAAAGACAGATTACATTCTCATGGAGGTGGGGTATTTATATCTGTGAGTAAATTTCTCCCATGTAATGAAATAGAAGTCGATACGATCTGTGAAATCATATGGATTAAACTCAAAGTTGCTGGGTCAAAACTCATCATAGGTCCCTTCTACCGACCACCCGATTCCGACGTAGCTACCGCCGAGGAGTTAAGAAATAATGTAAACAGTATAGCTAGCCGTTTTCAGGATCATGCTATGATTCTAGGAGGCGACATCAATCTGTCTTATATTGACTGGCGTAATTACGTTCACATTACAGGTAGCAGGGATATGGCAGCCTCTGAAATAATTCTCGAATTGTTCACGGATAATCATCTCGAGCAGCGACTTAATGAACCTACGCGGTGTCATAACGGTAGCGAAAATATTTTAGATCTGCTGGTTACCAACAGGCCAGAATTATTCACCGACATTTCAACGACCACAGGTATAAGTGATCACAAAGCGGTAATTGCAACTATCAGACTAATGACCAAGTGAAAAACGAGAAAACGGCGGAATGTATAGAAATTCAGTAAGACCTCTAAGGTTTGTTTTAGAACCTACCTGAGGAATAATTACCATAACTTCAAGTAAAAAAAGGACACCGTTAAAGAGATGAGGAATCGATTTATACGAATAGTCAGGGAAGGTATGGATATACATATACCGAAGCGATTAATAAATGGGGAGGATGATCCACGGTGGTACACATGCGAAGTCAAAATATTACTAAAAAAAAAAAAAAAAAAAAAAGGAGGATACACGCAAGCTCAAGAAGGATGGGGTGTCGCAGCGATTTAGAAATATTAGCTGAGTTAAGAGGACGTGTTAAGAATGTAATGCATGAGGCCTTCAACAATTTCATTCCAACTCACTCTCTAAGAGTCTCACAAAAAAAACCAAAGAAACTTTGGTCGTATGTACGAATAGTGAATTGTACCAATAACTATATTCCAGCACTAATTCGTGATGGTTCCGAGGTTAATGAAAGCCGCGATAATGCTAACGTACTAAATACTGTACTCAAAAATTCATTTACTGATGACAATAAGGATAGTGTTCCCGTTTTCCCACGCCGTGTCGAGTTGGTGATGGAATCATTACGAATAGATACTGCAGGTATCATAAAGCAATTAGAGCTCCTGAAGTGGGGGAAAGCAACGGGCCCAGATGGAATTCCAGTAAGAGTATTTTCAGAATATGCGGCGGAAATCGGGCCATTTCTGTCTGATATATTCAGTAAATCATTAGAAGAGCGACAAGTACCTTCAGACTGGAAAATCGCGCACGTAACTCCGATTTTCAAGAAAGGTGATCGAAGTGATCCTGGAAACTATCGTCCAATATCTATAACATCTGTTTGTAGTAGAGTTATGAAGCATATTATATGCTCGAACATTATGAAATTTCTAGACGATAATAATTTGATTACGACAAATCAACACGGATTTCGGAAGAAAATATCATGTGAAACACAACTGGCCCTATTTACAGACCACGTAATGAAAGTTATTCATGCATTCACAAGTAGATGCAATTTTGTTTAGATTTTCAGAAAGCATTTGATTCTGTGCCACACAACCGTCTTTTAGCGAAGCTTTGATTGTAAGATATATCGGATCAGCTTGATGAATGGATAAAGGATTTTATAACCAGTCGGTCACAGTACGTCGTCGTTGAATGAGAAAGTTCCTCTAATCTAGATGTTACATCGGGTGCACCTTAAGGAACTGTAATAATACCACTTCTTTTCTTAATTTTTATAAATGATCTCGGAGAAGCATTTGTAGATTGTTGGTTGATGATGCTGTTATTTATAGAGAATTAAGGAATTTTACGGATTACTTAGAAATTCAGCGTAATTTGGATGTTATTTTGGCATGGTACGCTTAGTGGCAACACACACTAAATTGTAAAAAGTGTAATACAATGAGCATAAGTAACAAAAAGAATCCAACTCTTCAGAAATACGAGGTAAACAGATCAGTTATTTTTATGGTGTATTCTATTAAATATTTGGGAGTGACAGTACAGAGGAACATGAAATTGGACTTACATATTAATTCGTTAGTAGGTAGAGCTAATTCTAGGCTGTGAGTCATAGGTCAAATCTTGATAAATTGTAATGATAAAACAAAGGAGATAGTGTACAAATCTCTTGTGCGTCCATATTTGGAATACTGTTGTGCCATCTGGTATCCATTTCGTAAGGGTTTGATCGACAGTATAGAGAAAGTACAGAGAAGAACCGCTCGATTCGTGACCGCTTGCTACAGTCATTATGAAAGCGTTACAGAACTGATTTGTAGACTCGGCTGGGAGTCTCTTGTAGATAGACGACACACGTTTCGTATAAACTTATTGGTAAACATGTGTACTCCCACTTTCACTCACCAGTGTAGTGAAATACTTCGTCCACCAACCTATTTGAGTCGGAATGACAGGTATGATAAAATCAGAGAAATAAGGTGCCGCACTGATTCTTATATGAATTCTATTTTCCCTCGTACCATTAGGGATTGGAATGCACAATAAAGAGTTTAGCTTTGGTGCTGAGCACCCTCTGCCACCCACAATTTCGAGAATTGCCGGGTATATATGTAGATGTAGAAAACAAAAAATTGTTCACAGCTGGATTTAGGTATAAACTATAAAAATAACCCAACCTTAGACACAAAGAGTATAAAATTCCTTGGTATTAAAATAGATGAGAAAATCTGTTGGTTTGAGCATATCACTTCACTATTGAAAAAGTTAAGTAGTGTCATCTATGCATACGAAAATTTTTTCTAACAACAGACTTAAAGAAACAGGTGTGCTCCTCATATTTTCATTTAGTGATGTCATATGGCATTATTTTTTGGGGAATCTCTTCACAAGGTAAAAATGTTTTCATAGCACAGAAAAGAGGTATTAGGATGCAGTGTAGGGTAAAGCCAAGAATCTCTTGCAGACAACTTTT
The DNA here is from genome assembly GCA_031002005.1 of Vandiemenella viatica. Taxonomy (NCBI): domain Eukaryota; kingdom Metazoa; phylum Arthropoda; class Insecta; order Orthoptera; family Morabidae; genus Vandiemenella; species Vandiemenella viatica. The sequence goes on along the minus strand of CM061921.1, from coordinate 304,808,716 downwards.
TTTAAAAAAACTCAATATTCTTACAATGATTTCTCAGTATTTGTATATTCTCTCATGTATTTTGTCATCATTTTAACCTGGTTACTTCTAATTCACAGGTACATAATTTCAATACAATAAACAAAAATAAGTTGAACAAAACACGAATATCTATGTCATTAGTACAAAGAGGAGTTAATAAACTTCCCAAGAGTATAAAACAGTTTGCAGATAACAAATATATATTTAAAGAATAACTGAGAGATTATTTTATTGACAACTCCTTCTATTCCATTCAAGAATTTGAAGAAAATAATTAATTGTGTTCAACATGACCTTTTGCAAAACTCAGGTGTAAAAATTAATGTTTATTTTTATTCTATTTATATGTCTTTGTAACATATTATTGTTCTTATGATGATTATGCCTCATATTGTATATATGTGTAGTAACCATGACATGTTTCACATCCCAGAGGTCCTTCCTCAGGAGGGATCCATGAAACAAGATACATAAATAAATAAATTAAGGCTATTTATCACAAACCAAAACTACACCATAGATCCACTATATTCTTCAGCCCATAAATCCTCTCATTCCCTCAATTCCAAGGTCTCTAACCATGCTCCACTACCCTTTTCACTCCAAAGAGCTTCAAAACCTCTACCCCATTGCTTTTTCTCAAGATCCCCAATGCTGGCAAGAGGTTCTGAACACCCTCAGTCACTTCCTAATGGTCACTTAAGTGCCTATGCTATTTTGTGGACCAGTATCTACAACCATCTGTCAATATCCTTGTTTCCTACATCAAAAATAATCTCCAGTTCCTATTAAGACTATCAGTAGCCACCATGCCCGACCTACAAAATGCTTCCTGATCACCCCTTTCCCCACTATGATCCCTCAGTAATAGGACCTTAGTGGTCTCTGATAGTATCTGAACATTCCCCATCCACACCTTCTCCCTAGCAATAATTTCTTTAAATTACTGGTACACTTCATTCTGTCAAAATATTTCTTCACCTCCAATGGCATACACAAGATGACCTGGCTATGCTAGCATAATCCTGGGAAGAGTGGGAGAAATATTTCACTAAAAAATTACAACTGACTGTTTATTTCTGGTGTATATTGAGTGGAAAAAAGACATGAGGTGATTTTTATATGCAAAGGAAATTAAAAATTTACCCACCACTCATCGCTAAATAAGGAAATACATAAACACGAAACGAGGAAAAGGAATAATTTTCATATAGAGTGGCACAAGAAAGCTCTATACCAAAATAGTGTACTCTACCAGCCTAAAATTCTGTACAACTCTCTTCCTGAAAACATAAAACAAATATCAAATTTACATAATTTTAAATATAAGCTAAAAAATTTTTTATTAGTCAATAGCTTCTATAGTGTCAATGAATATATGAACAAACATGGTTAAGTTATTTTGTATTGTAACTTGTAAAACATTGAAATATTAATTTAACTTCAGTGAACATATGTATTGACTGTGCAATTTTAAGTATGATAATTATAATAATGATATGTAATCCTATATTGTGTGAAAAAATTATATTGTAATGCTTATTGTAATTACTGATGACTTGTCCTATGTCATAAATTATGAATTCATGGATCAAATAAAATTCAATTCAATTCAATTCAATTCAAAGCTTAAGGGTGACAGACGGTAGCAAGAAAATACAATTTTTCTCTGTCGTCATTATCTCTTCCTATCTAGGCTAAACCCTTGATCACAATATAGCCCTTACAACCTAGAGCCTCAATTACCTGCTTCAAATATTATAATCTTTGTTTTTTTATACAGTTTTTACATTTGTCTATTCCCTACACTAACAAATTAAGCAATCCCTCATCTCTTAAAATGTGACCCACCTTACTGTCCTTTTTCCCATAACACTCTTCCACAAACTTCTTTCCTCAACCATACTTTCTCATTGTTCCATCATATGGTGTCATGCACTAATTGCTAAAGATCTCCTAAAAGGAAGGCAGAAGAGTAGGTAGTGGTCTATAGCACCCTCTTGCCCTTGGTGTTGGAAATGGCCTCTGAAGGTGGATGAATTAGAAATGATTAATGGCATAATACAACACCCCTGTTTAATGTATTAATACTTACTTCTGGCAGTTTGAGCCATATACAACTTCTCAAACTATATACATTAACCTTTTGGCGTGCCAACCGATAGTTTTTTCAATGCTTAATTTGCATTATGGGAGGTCAGCCCCATTTATTAAATAATTAAGGCCCTTCTCTTCAAAATTACTTTAAAATCAAATAATAGCACTTTACTATTATTTAATGACTTGGTTTAATTTCATCAAATTAAATTACAAAACCAACTTCACAGCTAATTTCTTAATTATCCACAGAGATGATATTTCTTGTTGAATTCAACGATATTATTATATATTTACTACAGTACTATACACACTACTGTCTGTGGAAGCCATTCAGAATTAAATATTTACATCTTTTTTTTTACAAATTATTTATAGTTAGGAAATTAACACACACAAAAAAATCAATTAGGAACTATAATCAACTACGGTATTTGCACCGTGTATAACAGATATGTTATAATTGCCCCCACATCGAGGCACAACTAAATGATGGCACACATTTATTTGCCGAGATGTTCTTTAGTTTTCAAATCACTATCTCTATCAGTCCACTTACTTCTTCCACTCACAACTTACATCTCGATGTCATTGAATCTGTCATACCGCCTTTTCCTATCTTCAGGTTTCTTCTTCATTATACTTTCATCACATTTTATCAGCTCAGTGTTATGCCCCCATAACATTCTGTTTTTTCCTTTTCTTCCAGTCTTTTAGTCCTTTCTCATATACTCCATGAATCTCAGTTATCATATCCATTTCTAATTCCATCCAAATGTGAGTTTTTAATCTCTTGTTTAGTTTCCCGGTTGCCCCCATGATCTGAATGTGGTTTACCGGCATTTCCGCCACCTTATATCTTGCTATAATGTTTTCATACAACGTGTGTGATATCGCAGTCAGGTCGCTTCCGGAGTCTACTAGCGCTTGGCATTCTATTCCAAATATCTTCACATCAACTAATGGCTGCCTTATTTTATCCTCTAAAACGTCATGCATTTCTACACTTAACAGATCTTTCGCAATTTCTTCATGCGACCATTTATCTCTTTGAATCTCTGGCAAAAATTCCCTCTTTGAATTGTTTATTTTATACCGCCGTCGGCCGTCTTCTGTTGTACCCTGTACCGACAATTTCTTGCATCTTTCCCTATGGCTGAAATCAGGATAAATTGCGACTTCGTTATTTTGCTGCGCTGACGCGTTCGTACTGTCTGGACTACCTTTTGTTGCATTTTCAGGCGCTCTTCACTGAGACTCACCTGGATTTACTTCTTCGTCGACACTTTTTACAAAAAATATTCTCACTTTATTTCCTTCATTTTCATAGGATTCACTATTGAACCTATTTTCTTCAATTATATCTTCGCCCTCTTCATCGTCGCTACTCGACACACCATCACTATCAATGCTTAGAGGTAGTTCAGTTTTTTCGCTGCCTAAATTTCCTTCTACGAACACTTCTCCTTCCAACTCATTTAACTCCGTCGCTCTCCTTACTCTATGTTCTGCACCACCATCTTTGCCATTATCATCATATACACTGATTCTGGCCAACTCCGATATATACTCGTTTTCCCACTTGCTTACGCTGTCCACTGACATGGTCCCAAAGTTGTTGTTATTCATCCTATGCTAACATTCCCACCACTTTAGATACTCTTCTTTGCTTGATTGCTTGCTCCGGTAATCATTGTAATCGTTTACTGCTTTTTTATCACACATATTGGATGGTCCTGCAACCACTGTATCCGCCACTGATAGGACCTTTACAGTTGCGGGCTTAAGTTTTCCGCTCCTTTTTCCTCATTAGGTTGCCTGTTACCTTTCATTTTCATGTACATAGTTTGTTTGTATTGCGGTCGCTGATTTCCCCGTCCTTTCGATACATAACCACGCCCATTGTCATTGTTAGCGTTGCCTTCAAATTGTCGCATATCGCTTCTGTCTTGCCGATTAACCTGTCCTTCTCCTCTTCTATACACATTATCTTCTCTGTATGGCCAGTTATTTGATTTACCATCAAGATGCCTGTCCCCGTACTTTTTATTCTCGTAGCCGTTTTCTCGGTGACCTTCCACATTGTATTCGTACATTTCGTTACACCGATCTACCCGCTCAAGTGCGCCTAAGAAATCATGAATCCTATCCCACTGGTTAACAACTAGTTTATCTTGCACTTGTCTCGGGAGTCTCTGCAATAATATTTCGATCTGCTCAACCTCTCCTACTGGTTGATCCAAATAATGCAATTCCTTTCGCATTGCGTCGCAAAAATCTCGTATCTTCCCGTCGCGTCTGTCAAAACGACGATAATTGTAAAAATCACTTTTCACTTTTCTCTGCATTTGTGCAGACCAAAACTTTTCGCGAAATCTTCTCAAGAATTCATTGTAATCATTGCACTCTTCATCCGCTTCACAGCTCCAGGAAAAAGCTTCGTCCTTCATTTTACCTCTGACATAGCGAATCTTCTCTATATCCGACCATTCTAATGTAAGTCTTTATCGTAGATCTTTACAAAATCTGCAGGGTGAATATTTCCGTTCGGTTTAAACACTGCATCAGGTAACATCGGCGGATTATACGTATTCACCGTTCCGGTAACAACCGCGCTAGGTCGGCGTTCTACCTTTTCCAATCTTTCTTCTACCAGATTGAATCTAGAACCAATCTGTTCAATTTCAACTTCACCTATCTTTTGTCATACTCCTTCATAAATCTGTTATTTCAATTGAATGATACTGCCTGCAGTTTGTTGCTTCACCAAAATTATTTCTTCCCTACATTCTTTTCTGATGTTTCTGATAATGGCGTTTTGTCTTTCATTATTATCTGCTATACGTTGATCCAATATCCCGGCTACATCTTGTCTAACCTCTTCTTGGAAATGTTCTAATTCAGTCCGCACCTCTTGCTTCCAATTTTCTTGAATTCTCTTCATCTCATCCCTCATAACCAGGAAACCTTCTTCATTCTTCTTTTGAATTGACACAATTTCTATTTTCAATTCCTGAATTGCTCTTTTCTGATTTAACATAAGTTCTGCTTTCAATTCTTGGTTTGCTTTTTTTTTTATTTTATATAATTTTTTCTTGATTTGACACAAGTTCTGTTTTTATTTCTTGCATTTCGATTTTTCTTTCTATGGCTTGATTTAATATCATTTCTTGGAGTTGCTTGAAACATGACATGAACTGTTGGGGATCTACACTCCGTTCTCGAGCATCAGATGTTCGACTTAACTCTGGTGAGACTGCGTCATTTACATAATTATCTCGCCCATCGTCGTGGTCCCTATCATTTAACCCATTACAACCATCATTCCTATTAACATTACTGTTTTCAAAATACTCTGCAACCCCTGTTACCTCAGTATTAACATTAGGACTAATAGCCAATTCCACTTGAACAGAATTACTATTACCACTGCGGACTCTAAATGCATCTTTATTATCAAAACTAACAATTCTCGAACTACCCATCTGCATTCTGACGAATTATTTTGGTCCTCACCCAAATCATTTTGCGCATCCTCTCTAACCAATTTAAAGCAAGCGTCTTCCATCTTTGTAGCAAATTGAAATAATTCAGAAACAATAATAAATTTTATTACGCGGAATAATAAAAAAATCCGCTAGTATTCAACAATGACTGCTCTCAAATTTATACAGCACAACACCAATAGTACAACGCTGTATTGCAATGCCGATAATACTATGCACAGACTTGAATACTGGACCACAAAAACACTTACAAAATTTCGTAGTATCTATATTGCATACATAAATGCACTACAGAAATACCAAAAATCCACTTGGTATAGCACTGCAAATAAGCAACCATGTACATGCAAAAAACAAAACAAAAAAAAAAAAAAACAAAAAACAATTCAATACTTTACAGTTACGATATTCCTCGAAAAATGAATTTCCCCCCTTAATTATTTTGTTTTAAAAACTTGTATTATTGTTTTGTCTTAGCTATAGTCTTCCACAGACGCCTATAATCTATTTTAAACATGCTACTGCAATTTTACAATTTCTTAAATTTTTTTACATTTGTTAATTTAATTACTTTTTGACAATCTGTCTTTAATTAATTTGTTGCAAACAGTAGTTCTTTCATCACCGTTACAGTTTAATTATAAATCCTGATTGTAAAGTCTTTACTTTTCGCAAGATAGTTTCTAACAATTGAAATGTACTATGTTGCTGACTCAGTGCTTGCCTTAATTGCAAATTGCTTTAATTGAAACGTTAATATTAAATGATACTTCTTTTTGTTGAATATGAGACTGCAAGTCCAAAGAAAAACTGGAATCTGTACTTGCCAATATGCGCCGATCTGCTCCACGTCGTCCTCAGAAAATTCCTGGATGAACCTATCCTGGCAGTAGTCTCCAAATGCAACACCCCTGTTTAATGTATTAATACTTACTTCTGGCAGTTTGAGCCATATGCAACTTCTCAAACTATATACATTAACCTTTTGGCGTGCCGACCGATAGTTTTTTCAATGCTTAATTTGCATTATTGGAGGTCAGCCCCATTTATTAAATAATTGAGGCCCTTCTCTTCAAAATTACTTTAAAATCAAATAATAGCACTTTACTATTATTAAATGCCTTGGTTTAATTTCATCAAATTAAATTACAAATCCAACTTCACAGCTAATTTCTTAACTATCCACAGAGATTCTATTACTTGTTGCATTCAACGATATTATTATATATTTACTACAGTACTATACACACTACTGTCTGTGGAAGCCAGTTAGAATTAAATATTTACATCCTTTAATTTTACAAATTATTTTTAATTATGAAATTAAAACACACACAAAAAATCAATTAGGAATTATAATCAACTACGGTATTTGCACCGTGTATAACAGATATGTTATAATAGGTATGCAGAAGGCAACTAGAAGCCACTGCATTAAAGATTTAAATGGAATGACAAGGCCATAAATTCCTTTGAATTTACAATAACCCTACAAATACAAAAAACACAATATTTCAGGCTATGCTCTTCTTCAAGAAAATGAACATGAGCTTGTACAGAACCATGAATGGTGGTTTTGACCATTGTGATCATATTAGAGGTGGTGGGTAGGTAAAGATAATATCAGTGGAAATGTTTATTATGGAAAAGAAATTAATTTAAATGAAATAAAAAAGCAACATGTAAATGAGGTGAAAATTAGTTTTTAGGATGTAAAGAATTAGATTATGAATGTAAACGGTTTGTCTGTGACCATTAATTATGATGGATAAGTGGTTTTTGATGAGGCTGACCATTATGGTGGGAGGATATGTATTTCACATTTTGCAATGAGGCCTATTACATGAGAAGGAGCCATAGGGTAGTTTAAGAGCATTAGATGAATGGTATTTATGCACAAGTACATTTTTTGTTGTCTTTTGAAAGCAATGAAGTGTGTTGTGGGAATGCAGTGAGGAGAATGAGATACAATTAAGGAAAACATATAAGAAAGTCATAGAAAGTTATAACAAAGAATCTGGTTCAGGGATACTAGACCAGGAGAGAATTAGGTGAGAAAGCTGGAATTACAGTTGATTTTGGGTTGTGTATTTCAGACTGGTGAACATTTTTTGGTTCAGAATATATCCAGAGGATAATCATGGGATATAAGAGCTCTTGTCAGATGTGGCTGCCTTAGTTGGCAATGCTCTAGGAGAGAGAGCGTTTTATGTGATACTTGTGGCAGCTACCAAAGTAGTGATGTTGTTGCAGATTGATGGGTTTTATGTGGACAGAGGTGTAAAAGTGGTCATTATGAACAGATATGGCTTTATCAAGGAACGTGATGTAGGTGTAAGAGTAGGATCACATAGATTTAGGGAGTGCATGTTGTTTAAAGAGTTTAGAAAGCTGAGGAGGAGGTTTCCACTATGGCTCTAAATCATAATAGTGTCATCTATTTACCTGCATGGCACAGAGGATTGTAAGGTAAAAATTTGAAAAAAAATATTATTCTAATCTGACCAGGAAAAGGTTAGCATAGGAGGGTGCAATTCAAGTGCAGTCGATCACGAATAATGGTGGACATGGGATTTGGATGTGAAGAAATATTTGGTAAGGATGAATTGGGTCAGTGAAATAAGGAAGACAGTGCTATGGAGAACATGAGGAGGGCGCATGTTAAAGTATTGTTCAAGGGTACTAAGGCCCTGGCAATAGGGGTAGTTTGTGTGCAGAAATGTGACATCTATGGTGACCAGTGAATAATCTACAGTTAGTTATATAGGAACTGTTGACGAATATGCAGGGAATGTCTCTGACTATTGAGTACTGAAAATAAGATCTCCTATCCAGCATTTTTACACTATTAAAATCCATCCTCTGGTATTAGTTACAAACGTGCATGGCAATCAAATGGTTTTTTACACTGTCCTGGGCGCAGTTGATATTTTTGTTCTTCACACTGGTTTCCTACAGTGCGGGTAGTTTGTGTAAATTTTATGAAACTTTCACAAAATATAGTAAATGCTGGTAGCAACTAGGCCTTGATCATCCTTAACTGACAAGTAGAAAATCCCAAAATTTGGTGGGTGCATGGTACATACTATTTTTGCCATGCCATGTGAGGAATCAGCATATTTTCTCTTAAGTGTTTGTGGCAAATGTTAGGACAGTGGTATCCTTGTGTGTGTGTCTTCCTATTGTTGAAATATTTACTACTCTTGTTCCATTGATTCCTACTAAGGTAGAACCTCTGGGATATAAAAACAGTCTTGTTTAATGTATATAGATACAAGTTGCATAATAATCATAATAAAATGTTTTATATGCTACAATTAAACTGAAGAAACATTAGTTTTCGTAAATGAATTTTGCAATTAATTCTTTTGTACAAACTCTTTCTTAGAGTACAATAGTCTCCAATAAGAAAATCTCTGTTTTCGTTTAAATTTGTTTGTATTATCTTCACACAGTTGTATACTTTTGGGAAGTTTATTAAACAGATGTGTCCCAGAATTAATATCATATTTTTGTACTAATAATAATGTCATTTACATTTTGTATAAGTTATTTTTGTTTCTTGCATCAAAGTCGTGTGTATGTGAATTTCATGTTAACAAGTTTATATATTATATATATCAACCTGCCCTCAAAATCTTTCCTCAACTTCATTTCCTACTCTAACAACCTCATATAATATAACTTCAGCATTATCAATTTAGTATTTGTTCTACCCCCCCCTCCCTCCTCCCTCTCCTGTACGACTATCTTTTCCGGCCATGCCATTCATCAGATGGCCATCATCGTGTACATGTCTGGCTCCCTCTGGTGTCTCAGTTCTGCAAGACTAAGGCTATATGCCAAAATATTGCCCATTTCTTGTGTTTGTTCTTTTTTTGTGTTTGTCGTCGACAGCTGCCTTTATCTGTGGTAAGTGTTGAATCTTATTTCCCTATCCTTCCTTGCATTATTCTGCTCATTGTAGTTTGTATATATATATATACTGATAAGTCATTATAAGCATGTTAGGCTTTTTAAGAGCTGTCTGCAAGATGTTCTTGGTTTTACTCTATACAGCATTCTAATAACTCTTTTCTGTGCAATGATAACTTTTTAAAGAGCTTCCTCTAAACAATTATGCTATATGATAGGACTGGATCAAAATAATAGGTAGGAACCTTATTAATTAATTCCAGATCTGCTATTAGAGATAGTGTTCTTATTGCAAACATACCATTACATACCTTCTTCAGTAGTAATGTGATACATTCTTGCAAATTGAGGTTCTCATTTATTTAGATGCCAAGGTTTCCAGGATTGTGTTATTTTTATAATTTATATGTAAATATTGATGCCCATAATGTATTGATTAAAGTTAATGCATTATGTTTTATCAAAATTTAATTTTCAGTCAGATTAGCATCATCTGCAAATGAAATAAAGCCATATGAATTGTTTGTTGTATTTTCTAGCAGCTGATGAAACATTTTTACTGATTTTGGAATAAAAAGGGAGACTTTCTGCATTCAACTTTCCATGTTACAAATAACAAACTATTCCTTCGTTTTTTAAATTAATTTATTATTAATGCTACCAAATACATTTGAAGATCACAAAAAAATTCCTATAAGTCACATTTTATTACTGATTTCCTCAAATAGTGTATATATATAAACAAATATGTAGCTGTTTCTGTGGATAAAACCTTTTAGTAATTTAAACTGTGGAGTAGTAAGGACATTACAGGGACACAGTGTGTAACATGTTCCATTACCGTGACAATTCTGAAACTAAAGAAACTGGATGCTAATCACATATACACATCACTTATCCTCACCTAGCATGGTGGTGTAATGGTTAGCGATCTGGCCTCGCATTCGGGAGGACGGCGGTTCGAATTCCCGTCCAGGCATCCAGATTTGGGTTTTCCATGGTTTCCCAAATGACTCCAGGCAAATGCCGGGATGCTTCCTTCAAAAGGCCATGGCCGAATTCCTTCCCATTCCTTGCCCCCCATCCTTTCCCGTCTCTAAAGACCTCGCTGTTGAGAGACGTTAAGCAGTTAAAAAAAATATCATTTTTTAAATAAAGGTTATACAACTATGAGTTACTTTCTGTTAGAAAATACACATTTCATTCAACTAGAGTGTTCTTGTGATCTCCTTTGCTAGATTTTGTTTGAGATGTGGCCCATGACAACCATATTTTAAATGAATTTCTGAAATATTTTAATGGAATTAATTCCAGCACAAAATTTATGATGGATTGGCAAAGAATGGTCACCTAACTCACATTGTTAATTTAATTCAAAGGAAGTCAGAAATTCGACCCACATTTTTTAATATCTGGGTACATTGAGTTTCTTCCAACCTGTGCAGTTAATCACTATGTTAAATACCCTTGTAGATGCGGCAGTGGCAACACCAGACAAAGGCCAGCTACCTCACAAATTAACTGATAACTGTTTTGAGGCAGAACAGTTACACAAAGAGGCAATTAGACAGAGAAATTCAATTTAAGCCATCAAATGAAAACAATCGACTGCAATAAGAAGACACGGCCAAGACTAATGCTTTCCTACAATTTTCTGGAACCACTTGATGGAAACATGTCATAATCCTCACTTGGCACAAACATTATTTACTGCCTGCCAGCCAAAATGTGGGCTTACCTACTAGGCCTAAGGATTCATAGTGACTGAGTGTGGAAAAAAACTTACGTCAGCCAAACTTTCTGTACTGTACAAAACTAGTGTAAATAGTATGAATGATACCTCTGCAAAGGACAATACAACAAATCAGCCATCACCAAACACATTTATAACCACTGACAAAAGTTGATTTTAACAGCATATAGATACTACGCGTGACGCTGAATTTTTGGGGAGTCACTAGTCAAGGAAGAAATTGTACCTGATTCCTATAATACAAACAGAAGTCTTTCCCTTTATAAGGTCTGAAAACTTGCCTTCAGAAAGCCAGCCTACAACTATCACTGGTTGCAGATCAGCAACAGAAACACACATGGATGTGATGGAGGATATATTGCTGGATGGGAACCATACCCCAAGAATGTCTCCATTCTTACATCACTGATGTACTGTAAATGCATGCTAGTTTGCTGAAAGTAAGACCTAAATAATATTTTTCAGCTGATACAGTCAAACTTGATTTAATTATAATGAACAATATGCTATTGTGTACATTTGCCTATACCCACACTTTCTTATTACATTATTATTTCACTTGAATTATTGAAGTACAATATTGACAATCACCTACTTTTGTCCTGTATTAATTTTAAATTGTTCAGAAATTCCCTTGGTAATATAGTCCAGTTCTTTACTCCTTTATCTATATAACTAAATTTTCACACTCCCCTATGCCTGAAATCAAGAGCCAGCTTAATGTCATGGTCATTTCTTTGCTACAATATATGACTCCTTATTTATTTTCCATTATCTATAGAAACCTTCGTCATCAATTTATGCCTTAGACACTCCCGCAGTCTCGTCCCTTCCCAACCCAACACTCAATCAGATTGATTGTATTGTGTAGTAATTTCCACAAACAAATCTAACTTCCATCTTTTAAACCCTATCCTACTCATTTATTTGATACTCATAATTTGGATCCCATACAAACCCCTATATTAAAGGAATTTCCAGACTAAGGTTTTGAAAACCAATTCCTCCACTTCCCTGGTAACTTCAATCAATTTCCTGCCCAGCTGAGTTTGCCATGAAGTGTTAAACAATGTTATCTATATTTAGGGTTTCCACAAGCAGTTCCTCCTTTGGTCTACAACTATATCATACTTACTTGCTTACAGTCTTCTCCATTACGTCAGCAAACAAACTTTTGACCGTAAACCACAAACACACTCATTTCTTAGAATAATTAATAACAATAGTTGAAATATTCCACCCTGTAGCAATCTTAACTTTTTGATATCTACCATTCAAGACTTCCTTTACCTAGGAAATTTTTAAATTCCTTCTGCAGACTGCATAGATTTCATCACATCATTGTAAATATGACTTAGTTGAATTACACATGAGTGATTGTTCACTTGCATTGGATTATTAACATTGTATCTTCCTGTGTGGTAAGTATGATCACTACTTCAATCTTTCTGGGATCTTTACTGTTTTTTGGTAGCAATACCTGAGAGCTGTTTCACAGTTGAAACAGTTTTAACAGGACTTCAAAAAAAGAAGGAGGTTCTCAATTCGTCCGTATTTTTTTTATGTATGTTCAGCGATATCTTCGCCAATTTTGAACTGATTTAAATGATTTTTTTTAGTAGATAAGGTATGCCTTCAAAGTGGTCCCTGATTAATTTTATTGACAAACCACCCCTACTCTAATTTACACCCCTTAATTTTTATACAAACCCACATTTTTTATCCGATTTCGATGGAACTTTGGACATGTTTAGTCAAAAATAAATAGAAAAATACTGCCAACTTTTAGTTTGAAAAAACTGAACCCCTCTTCTCCTGTCCATACCCTTAATTTTTTTTTTCAAATTTTCTTTATACAACGCTCCAGTCGACACCATTTAACTTCTCTCCATTAAAGCTGGCATATGTAAGTAATTTTTCATAGAGATGGTTGCTGACAAATATATACATATATATATATATATATATATATATATAAAACAGCCCCATCTCCCTCTTTACACCCCTTAATTTGATACAAAATTACATTTCTTATCCGAATTTGATTTACTTCCCATATGTATACTTTAAAACAAAGAGAAAAATCCTTTCAACATTTGGTCTGCCAAAGCTCAACCCCTCTCCCTCCTTCCACCTCGTTATTTTTGTCAATGTTCTTTATAAAAAAAAAACTACAGTCGCCACCGTTTGACCGATTACCATGAAAGTTGGCGATTATATATATTTTTTCACGGAGAAGGTTTCTGTTCAAAAAATCCAAAAACCATCCCCTCTCCCATCGCTTATTTCTTATACAAACCCACTTTTTTTTATCCAGTTTCGATAGAACTTAGCACACTTTTACTATAAAACAAAGAGAAAAATTATGTCAACTTTTGCTTTACAAAAACTGATACCCTTTCCCTGTTTCCACCCCCTTGATTTTTTTCAATTTTCTTTTTAAAAAGCTATAGTGGACAACATTTGATCAATCTTGATGAAAGTTGGCACATAGGCTCTATATGTATTTTTTTATGGATTTCTGAACAAAAAATCAAAAAACTACCCCAGCTCTCCTTTTACACCCCTTAATTTTTGCACAAAGAGAAACATAATGTCTAAATTTTGTTTACAAAACTCAACCGCTCTCTCTCTTGGACCATTTAATTTTGGCAAATGTTCTTTTAAAAGCTAAGGTTTTTATCTGGTTTCGATGGAATATTGCACATGTATACTTTAAAACAATAGAAAAATACTGTCTACACTAGTTTTACAAAAAACAAACTACTGTTCGACTCTACACCCCTTAATTATTTTTTATATATTCTTAATGATTTTACCTGATATCAATAGAAGTTTACACATGTATACTTTAAATCAATCGGAAAAGACAGTATTCAAATGATATACAAAAGCCCAATCCTGCTTCCCCTTTACCCCCAACCATTTTAATTTCCAATGTTCTTTATAAAAATTCACAGTTTTAAATCCCATCAAAATCAATTAAGCTATTTTTAAGTCATGGCAGAATATTCATAAAATAAATGTGTCCTAATATCTCAACATGTACTTTAGATTTAAACTTGGACCCCAAACTTTCACGTTGTAAAAACCAATTACAAATCTTTATTTCCTGTGTGATGTCAGAACAAATAGATAAATTCCAGAGGCAGATTTGTGTATGTGGTGTGTATTAATGCCCAGATAGTACATGTTTCGATTATTGAGCAGTAGCTTTAACAAAAGTTATGATTAGGTCGAAACACAGCCTGGATCAAAATGTAAAATGACATTCCTTCACACAGTATCAAATTCCCCCCGTTCTGGAACTTGTTGTGGTATATAAAGACAGATTTAAAAAAAAAAAAAAAAAAAAGCAAGCGCTTCAACCACAAAGCTACCAGGAAGTTCGAAAAATGAGAACTGCAGCGGCATATTTAAAATACAAAACCAACTATAACACCACTAAAAATTTAAAAACAAAATAGTTGTTTAAAAAAACATAAAAACCGCATACAAAAAGCACACTAAAAATTTTAATATAACTTCATACCTTGCTTAGAAGAAAGTAAATCTAAATGCACAATCTTTTACATTACTGTTATTGAAATTTTTACATCAATTACTTATATTTGGTGTCAGTGCCAGTCAAAGCAAGAAAAATAAAAAGATATAAACAATAATGAATAATACGTAAAAAATCATGTTACTATTTACCTACAGTTTTCAACAAAACTGAAACATACAGATCAGGGGCGGATCCAGGATTTTGGTTTGGGAGGAGCTTGAGCGGTCTGTGGTTTGTGTGAGGGGTGGGCTTCTCTTGAGTGCATTGGCTTTGGGGGGGGGGGTTGAGTCAGGCAAAAGGAATGTCGGAGATGGACCTAGATACTTTTGGAGGGGGGGGGGGCTTGAACCCCCTAGCCCTCCCCCCTGAATCCGCCCCTGATACAGATGATACTTTGATATTATACATGGATGATGCAGTCTACCAACTGACTCTGTAACGCCAGAGATATGCCTGGACCACCAACGAGGTAGAGCTACAGATTAAAATACTGTTAATTTGTTTCCCTATGCTGTCTCCCACAGTAAGACTATCTGCCTCGTGACATACTGTAAAATATTTGTAATTTTTGGTCATACTCTACATTTCTCCTCGAACACCAAATAAAGTTCAGTAATACGATCTTAGCGATGTGATAACTGGCCCCGACGCCAAAAGTAACTAATTAATGTAAAAATTTCAATAACAGTAATGTAAAATATTGTCCATTTAGATTTACTTTCTTCTAAGCTAGGTATAAAGTTATTTTAAAATTTTTAGTGTGGTTTTTTTTAAGGCGGTTTTTATGTTTTTTAAAACAACTATTTTATTTGAATAATTATCTAGTGTTCTTGTCATTTCTCAAGTTATATAAATTTAATGATGTTATGTAGTATAAAGACCAAAAATTAAATAATTATGCTAGTTTAGTTATAGTACTAGGACTTGTGACACGAGAGAAAGAATGAAGGATTTTTACTTTAGTTACAGTGATAAGACATTGTTACAAAAGGAGAGGGAAAGAATGAAGGTAATACTTTTTTTCTGGAGGGGGGGATGAAATGGAAATAATAAATATGATTTAGATGTTTAACTGAACACAAATGATGTCACCCTACTAATCCTATTGCAATGGATTTTTTAGCTGTGTGACCTTCACTGATCAGCCTAGTAGTGTAACATGTTAATTTGGATTTATGGTTATTATTACTTAAGGTTTCAAAATCATACATATACAATGAAATAATTGCTATTATTAGGTGGAGGAGATACATGAGCTATGACATTCATGGTATTATTAATCCTGAAGCAATACTGGTCAGTTTTAAGTTGTATCTGTAAAAAATACCTTGGGAAAATGTTTTATTAATTATTATAGTCAGCAATTAAATACTGCAATTGACAAAGGGAACCCTTCCAACATGCAAAGAACTTCTGGAAAACAGATTATGATGAAAAACCTATTGCCAGGGTGAGTATTATAATTAATAATGCTTATAAGCAAAACTCCTCTGGCAAAGAAGACACAAATAAATTAACACCGATAAATAGGAGCTACCCATAGAAGAACAGCAACTATGAATGATTTCCATAAGTTTCCTAGTAAAACAGAGTCTTCTAATATCCTGACTGATAATAAAGATATGCAAAGGTTGGCAGAACACTGAGATTTGAGGGAAATATGCCTGGATTTGCATACATTTGTGATTTATAGGATAACAAAGTGTTTTAGTGGAACTTAGAGAAAAAACTACTTATCAATTTGTAACAGTTTTTAACTGTAGTATGAGATATTTTGTGCAGTTTCATTTTGCTTAAATACTTCTTGATATCAATGTACACTCACCAAGTCGAGTCAACGGCGACACTGCCCACCCTTTCCTCGCGGCAATTCCGGCCAATTTTAACCTACTTTTTCTTTGGTCATATTCATGCTACATGTCTCAATTTTCGGTTATGCATACATGTTAGTAATCTTAGCAAACCTACAAAATTTTATTTCGTTACTGTTCTTAGTTCGGATGTTATTCAGATGCAAACTTCAGCGATTTTGTCACTCACTCACACACTGATTGACTGACTGATGATCACCAAACTCTAAGCAACTTCCCATAGCTGTAGAAAGCTGAAATTTGGTACATGCATAAAATTTTACCTACATATTATAACTATAGTCTGAAACTTGTAGATTTCAATATATAAATGGAAAATGTTTTATTCTTTTATTAAAAAAATACAAATATTAGAAGTTTAATCATATGTTAATACTATCTGCAACCGCAGCTTTGTTCACAGAGAATTTGAGATTTGTGCTGTTAATTCACAAGCAAACTGTCAAAGAAATATTGGCTGGATAGGTTAAGGCAAAGGAGCAGTTCTATGTTTTCTAGGAACTTCTCCTCTTCTTCTGAATTCGAATTATAACCAGTGCTTTAATCATAATTGAGCAATTTGTTTATTTCTACCTCTTCTTGAAACTACCACTAACTGGAAAAATTTTGTTTCATCTCCTTCTACATCTGCATATGTACTCTGCAATTAACAGAACTGTGGGTGGCAGAGGGTGCTCAGCAGCACAGCTAATCTCTTTGTTGTGCATTCCAATCCCTAATAGTAGGAGGGAAAAAAGAATTCATATAAGAATCAGTGCGGCACCTTATTTCTCTGATTTTATCTTTCCTGTCTTTCCGACTCAAATAGGTTGGTGGACGATATATTTCGCTACACTCGTAAGTGAAAGTGGGAGTACACATGTTTACCAATAAGTTTATACGAAACGTGTGTCATCTATCTACCAGAGACTCCCAGCCGAGTCTACTAATCACTTCTGTAACGCTTTCATAAGGACTGTAACAAGCGGTCACGAATCGAGCGGTTCTTCTCTGTACTTTCTCTATACTGTCGATCAAACCCTTACGAAATGGATACCAGATGGCACAACAGTCGTCCAAATATGGCCGCACAAGAGACTTTGTACACTATCTCCTTTGTTTGTTCATTACAATTTTTCAAGATTCGCCCTATGAATCACAGCCTAGAATTAGCTCTACCTACTAACGAATTAATATGTAAGTCCATTTCATGTTGCTCTGTACTGTCACTCCCAAATATTTAATAGAATCGAATATATCAATAACTGATCTGTTTACCTCGTATTTCTGAAAAATTGGATTCTTTTTGTTACTTATGCTCATTATCTTACACTGTTTACAATTTAGTTTGTGTTGCCACTAAGCGTACCATGCCAAAATAACATCCAGATTACGCTGAATTTCTAAGCAATCGGCCAAATTCCTTCCTTCTCTATAAATAACCGCTTCAATAGCAAACAATCTACAAATGTTTTTCACTTTGTCTCCGAGATCATTTATAAAAATTAAGAAAAGAAGTAGTCCTATTACAGTTCCTTGAGGTGCACCCGATGTAACATCTAGATTAGAGGAAGTTTCTCATTCAACGACGATGTACTGCTACCAACTGGTTATAAAATCCTTTATCCACTCACGAAGCTAAACCGATATACCTTACGCTCAAAGCTTCACTAAAAGGCGGTTGTGTGGCACAGAATCAAATGCTTTCTGAAAATCTAAAAAAAAAATTGCATCTACTTGTGAACATGCATGAATAACTTTCAATTACGTGGTGCGTAAATAGGGCCAGTTGTGTTTCACATGATATTTTCTTCCGAAATCCGTGTTGATTTGTTGTAAGCAAGTTATTTACACCTAGAAAATTCATAATGTTGGAGCATATAATATGCTCCTTAATTCTACTACAAATAGATATGGGATGGTAGTTTCCAGGATCACTTCGATCACCTTTCTTGAAAATCGGAGTTACTTGCGCGATTTTCCAGTCTGAAGGTACTTTTCGCTCTACTAAGGATTTACTGAAAATACCAGACAGAATAGGCAAGATTTCCGCCCCATACTCTGAAAATACTCTTACTGGAATTCCATCCGGGTAAGGTGCTCTCCCCCACTTCAGGAGCTCTAATTGCTTTATGATACCTGCAGTATCTATTCGTAATGATTCCATCACCAACTCACCACGGCGTGGTATAACGGGAAAACTATCCTTATTTTCATCAGTAAACGAATTTTTGAATACAGTATTTAGTCCGTTAGCTTTATCGCGGCTTTCATTAACCTCTGAGTCTTCACGAATTAGTGCTGGAATATTGTTGTTGGTGCAATTGACTTTTCGTACAAATACCAAAATGTCTTTTGGTTTTCTGGGAGACTCTTAGAGAGGGAGTTGGAATGAAAATCGTTGAAGACCTCACGTATCACATTATTAACACGTCCTCAGGTAGGTTCTAAAACATTCCTTTGAGACCTTACTGAATCCGTATACAACCGTCCTTTCCCCCTTTTTTGCTTGGTCATTAATTTCATAGTCGCAATTACCACTTCTTGATCGCTTATTCCTGTGGTCGTGGAAATGTCGGTGAATAATTCTGGGCTGTTGGTAATCAGCAAATCTAAAATGTTTTCGCTGTCATTATGACACTGCGTAGGTTCATTAACTAGCTGCTTCAGATGATTATCTGAGAACAAATCGAAAATTACTTCAGAAGCTGCCTTATCCCTGCTACCAGTAATGTGAACGTAATTACGCCAGGCAGATTGAAGTCGCCACCAAGAATCATAGCATGATCCTGAAAACGGCTAATTTAATTATTTCTTAACTCCTCGGCGATAGCTATATCAAATTCGGGTGGACGGTAGAAGGCGCCTACGATGATTTTTGACCCAGAAACATTGAGTTTAATCCATATGATTTCACAGATAGTATCGACGTCTAATTCATTACAAGGGAGGAATTTACTCACAGCTATAAATACCCCACCTCCATGAAAATGTAATCTGTCCTTACGAAAAACGTTCATGCTATCTTTAAATGTTTTGGTGGAACTTATTTCTGGTTTAAGACAACTTTCTGTACCGATAACGATATCCGCTTCTGTGCTACAAATAATGATTTCAAGTTCTGGTTGTTTGTTACAAATGCTTCTATAGTTAATTACGAGAACTTTTAACTGTCGAGATTCTTTTACGTTCCTCCTATATTCCGGGGTTGCATCTGATTGGGTTGCCCGTAACTCTATTTCGTGTTTTGGGTCTTCCTCCCTCAGCTTTGACTTCAATATTGTTCATATAACATCTCTGCCAGCAATAACTGAAATGGTGATGCTTGTCGTACAAACAGAACAGATTACTTTATTTGCATTTATATATAAACTGTGATGTAAACACTCATTATATAATCACAAAGTTTAAAACATCACTTGCGATATGCATTTCAACAGGGCGAAAGCTCCATATCTCTGTGTATAACATCCATTATGCTTGAGTAACTTGCATCTATTGGACCTATTGAGGCCATAGCTTTCTCGCAATCAAAATGCCTACAAGACTCCAGCGCCACCTATCAGAATGACTGATTATAAAGAACATTTCACCCAACTCAAAAACATTTCTTGTGGATATGGCATAAATTGTTCCAATGGATTGTCCATGATGATGTGGTTTACACATGCCAAGGATTTTATGTATAAAGATTATAAATCATAACTTTGATCTTATTATTCGCTTATTATTATTAATCTATGAACATGTAATTAGAATAGTTCTCTGTTTTCTTCTACAAAAAACTACATAATTTGATTATGTTGTAATGTATATTATTGCAATTAGTTAACAGTATAAATTATACTATGTATTTTTTTTATATCTCTATATAGCTACCGGATAAATTATTCCAAACTTTGAGGAGACACTCAAAATATTTACCAATTTTACTGCAAACAAGGGGGCACATCACAAACTCACCCAGCTGATAAGAGTTCAACCACAATGGTCATGATTTATAATGACTACAAGGTTAATGATATGGAACTCATCATGAACCAATGCTCCACCACAGACCCAACAAATTCATCAGCCTGCATATCCCCTTATTCCCCTACCCTCAATGTTCCTTACAAGATCTATCACCACAATCCAATTCCCTCTAGACTCCCAGAAGCTATTGGTTCTGCCTGAATTTCACAAGGCAGGCTGGTTCTTCTTAATGTCACATAGTCACCATTCATGAGTCATCCAAGTAGTACATATGTAGCTTAATGGAGCAGCATCTACAATTATTTGCCAGTGCTCTGTCTTCCTATATAGGAAATAATAACCACTTCCTAAAACTTCAGTCAATAGCTACCACACCCAAATATGCAGAACCCTTCCGCATCAAAATAGGATTAGATATAAATTATTTCTAAAGTAACATCCACTAGTGACAGTGTACTTAAGTAGTACCTGGGTATACACTGTGCACACACATCCCTGGTACCGGCTTACTCATAATACTAACATACTCAATTCCACCAATTTTGCTTCTTCTATTCAGGGATGTAAAAGGTAACTTGCAATTCCATCCTACACCCAGGCAGTTAGAGAGAGAGAGAGAGAGAGAGATCTCACTTCAAAAAATTGACATTACAACTAACTGTGTAGTTTATGTATATAGATGATATATTTATAATCTGAATCTAGGACTAAATTAAAATCCTTAAGGTGTCTCCCTACAAAACTAGCTCCAATTGGTCAAAAACGAGTAAACAAAATTGGGTTACAGTTGGTATTAAAACATCTTGCAGACATAAAAGGGAATTGTATGTAAAAGTTATGAATACTGATAATATGCTTCTCAGACAACATTACAAAACTTACAGTAGAATTTTAACCAAAGTAATAAAAGAAGCTAAACGTTTGGCCATAAACAATGAGACTAGTAGTTCAGATAATAAGATAAAAAGTATCTGGAACATTATTAAAAGAGAAACAACTGTATCATCCCTTGAACATAAACCTATATCTATAAGCATTAATGATAAGCTTGTAACTGATCCCTCTTATGTAGGAAGTGCTTTCAATAACTACTTCTTAACAGTTGCTGAAAAAATAAAAGGAAAATATATTGGGAATATGGATGCTATAGCAATACTTAAATCCTTGTCACCAAAAACAGCACCTATGTCTATATTTCCCACCAGTCAAAATGAAATTGAAAAAATTATTAAATCCCTCAAAAATAAAAAGTCATTTGGTTATGATGAGGTTTCAACCCATGTAGTAAAACAATGTAACACCAGCATTAGTAGAGTTATTAGTCATATATGTAATAGTTCTTTTGAAGAAGGTATCTTTCCTAACTCACTCAAGAAGTCAATAATCAAACCGCTTTATAAAAAGGGTGAAACCTCAAAGATTGAAAATTACAGACCGATATCACTTCTACCAGCATTTTCAAAAATCTTTGAAAAAGCAATGTACAGAAGGGTGTATGCACATCTACAAAAGAATGACCTACTCAGTAAAGTACAGTTTGGTTTTAGACAAGGCGTTTCAACAGATTCAGCAATTTTTGCTTTTGTAAATGACGTACTGGAATCAATGCATAAAAAATTAAATTCCCTAGGTATATTCTGTGATCTTGCTAAGGCTTTTGACTGTTTGATCATGAGATTCTACTAGGTAAATTAGACCACTATGGAGTTAGTGGTAAGCCACGACATTGGTTTAAATCGTACCTGGAAAATAGAAAGCAATGTGTATCACTGAAAGATGCTAATACAGGAGATGTTATAAACTCAGAATGGGGTATAGTTAAATGTGGTGTGCCTCAGGGTTCAATTCTTCGCCCTCTGCTGTTCTTAATCTATATAAATGATCTCCCACATATACTAGGTGATAATGAACACATGGTGCTCTTTGCAGATGATACTAGCATATCCTTGAAAGACCCATCAGCACAAAACCTCGAAGACACAGCAAATGATGTTATAAAGAAAATTAACAGGTGGTTTAGTGCCAACAAACTAATACTTAATGTAGAAAAGACACAGTTACTTCAGTTTGTTAGAAAAAATAAAACAAAGGTCAGCTATAATGTGATATCAGAAGGAAAAGCAATCAATGAAAGCAGTTTCACAAAATTCCTAGGTGTATATATAGATAACAAATTGAACTGGAAACAGCATATTCAACAACTTCTTAAAAAACTGAATTCTGCAACATTTTCACTGAGGGTAATATCTAGAATAGCTAATATAGAAACCAGAAAGTTAGTATATTTTGCATATTTTCATTCCCTGCTCACTTATGGCGTCTCATTCTGGGGAAACTCGTCACAAGCACATTGGGTATTTAAATTGCAAAAGCGTGCTATAAGAACTATTTGTGGAGCAAGCCCACAGACGTCGTGCAGAAATCTATTTAAAAACCTGGGTATACTAACAATGCCAGCACAGTATGTATACTCTGTACTATCATTTGTAGTAGAAAATCCTGAACACTTCAATCTTAATGCTGACATACATAGCCATAATACTAGGAATAAATATAATATTCACAAGGATTACAAATCACTGTCAATTGTACAGAAAGGGTTAACATTTACTGGAGCTTCCTTATTCAATGTATTACCAACAGAAATTAAATGTTATCTACAAAAACCCAACTACTTTAAGTCCAAACTGAAAGAGTTTCTGCTTCAGAACCCATTTTACTCTGTGAAAGAATTTTCTTCTTGGAATTTGGTAACTAAGAATGACTGATAAAATAGTAGTATGGAAGGGGAAGGTGACAAAACTATTCACAATTACTAAAATGATATATGAAGTAATTGCACTGTTTACAAAATTTCACTCATATTTAGGAACTAACATGGGATAGCATGCACTCAAAAACTGCTGTGAAAAATTATCATACTAACAGGTTTTACAGTAATTGACTGCTTATGAGTTGTTGGTAATATAATTGATATTGCTAATAGGTTTGTGTACTGTTCCACATAAATAGCAACTAACATAATCTAATATGTAGTCACAAATTACAGTGAAACATATCATGGTAACTGGTTGGTAAGAAAATAACTGGTTATTAGATGCTGGTAACAAGTGTATACACTGTTCCACATAATAAGTATTAATTAACACGGGATTGTATTTGTAGATTACAGGAGATATTGGTTATACTAATGGGTTGTTGCTAACTTGTTGTCAATATATAATAATATTATCAATTATATAGTAATATTGACATTACTAATAAGTGTATGTACTGTTCCACATCCCCGAGATTATTCTCACATGGGATCAAAGTGAACATATATATCTATCTATCTATCTATCTATCTTAATAGCATCCTCCTCATAAACTTCTCCGAATCATACTTCTTGCTACAGAAACCTCCATCTATAACACTACAAGTGTATTTCATATATCTTCATTAAAAACCTTTCTGTCATATGTACTGGAGTAATTTACTGATAATTTGAAAGATAGTCATTATTATGTTTTCATATAAAAGATTAGTATTAAGATAAAGAAAAGGACTGATGTGATTTCAGTAGTATTGTTACAAGATCATACTTAATCTATCTTTAAATTGTGATGAAGTTAGATGTTATATGAGAAAAATTAGGTGGAAGAGGGAGGGGAATAGTCAAGTAATTAATTTAGGGAGTTATAACAGCTATAAAACCAAAGTAATCATAAAACATAAATATGGCTAGGAGACACGATCATGGTGAGGTAATTGGTATTAGTGCATGGAGAACACAATCAATGGGGCAGAAAGCTTTTATTCACAAGGTTATGTATTTTCTAGGTTGCCTCTTGTTATAATGAATCAGATAGGCTTCTGGTGTGTCCAAGTGTGTGTGAGTACAAGTATCAGTGAAATTTTGAATTTAAAAAAAAATCACAGTGAATTTTTATTGGGCAATGGAGAATATTATTGACAAAACCATTTTTTTGAAAGATATTATTATGTTTTCTAGCTGGTAGTGCTCAATTATATAATCATTTAACCATATTGTTTCTTTGAAAAAGAATCTGTTCATTATTTTGGCTATTGACCATTTTTTTTAGGAACAATTAACAACTTTCCTAAAGAGTGTTTCTACTAACTCAGCAAAATGAGTTTCATATTTCTCTGAGAAATAAGCCTTTACCTTAGCAAATCCACATCCTGTTCAGCAGAAGTCTTTACTAAACTGGTGTACATGTTTTTATTTTCTTGAAGCCCATAAAAGTGGGCTATACACTATGACAACCATTTAAGTACAATTAAATTAGAAGTAATTAATACATCAGAGAATGGGTGATGATATATTGTGACTGTGATAGGACGCATAACTGTAATCTTTAGATAAGGTCCAATTAATTTTTTGACTGGTGTCCACCTGGTAGTAGTTTTTAGAGTCCAATAAATTATCTCTGTGTTTTGGCTAACTCTGTGCACTGAGTGTTATATCCCCGTGGGTATAAGCATACATTTTACTAGATAGACATCCTATTCCAGATAAGTCTTTATCAGCCTGGTTGTCAATCAATTATTTTTTACAATGTTGTAAAAATGGAGTAGTAATTATGATGACATTTAAAGAATAATTAAATCAACAGTAATTAATGTATCAAAGAAAAGGTAATATTACAAATACATAATGGACAGGTACATACTTCTGTCCACATCAGACCTGAACTAATGCTTGAAAAACAACAGCAGTAACCAGAATCACACAATATGCTCCTTCCACTACACCATTGGTCTCCAAAGCATACACATCTGTTCTGATCAAGCATCCCTTTACACTTTGCTCCAACAACCTCACAAAAGCTGTTGTATTCCACATTTAGATTAAATATGTTTAGATCTATTCTATGTCAGAACAGTGTGAGGATGTGGAACAGAATATATAATTATTAACAAACCAATAATATTTCCAACTACAGATTATGGTTTAGTTAGTATCCTATCAGAATCATCAATTTCTAGTGTTCTCTACAAATATGAAGCACCCAATGTTAGTTGTCATATATGAATGCAGTTTTAAAGTACCATTCATTACCATATTTGAAAAATAAATTTAAAAAATGCATTGCATTAATGATTGTGAGTAACTTTTATTATTATTACTAATTTCAATGAAGTTCATGCCCCATTCTAATCTTCCCTACACATCTATCTACAATTCATATGTATACTTTAAATTCCATTACACTGTTAACTATATTGTAAACAACCAATACAGGTGATTTGTTCCCTGCTCTATTACCCTATCTACAGATGAAAACATTCCTACTCTCTTATACCTGAAATCAATTGCTAATTTATTATCAAGAACCAATCTTTCTTTCCACATGTTGTTTTTAAACCCCACACCAATATTTATCCAGGTCTTATTGCCATTGTAAGCTTCTGTATTACCACTATTATCTTCACCTATCTTCCATCCCTGCAATGATACTGAACCCAAATCTTTATTCATTACAGTTACTGAAAGCATACTTTGGTAATTTTAAAAAATATCTAGCTATCCCCATTTGCAACCCCTCCACCTCCAATATCACATTCCTATAGTGTGGCTCCAATATTATTCCAGAATACTTTATCAAGGGCCTGACTACTGTAACCTATCTCAATTACTTCCCTGGTATATCCTCTCACTATTCTCACCAACAGTTGCAATACTCAGATCCCTTTACATATGACCACTCCTATGTGCTCTGCCCAGTTTAGTTTACAGTCATCTGATATTCTAAGGTACTTTATTTTATTCATTCAACAAGCAATTCCCCTTCCATTGATTAATGATAGATAACACTTCTACTCCTATCTGTTTTCCTAATAAGATGATTCTTCTTAGAATTATCTTCACTCCATGCTTACACATCCAACTAGATATCCTGATACCTTTGTATTTGCTCACACTCTTGACATAATCGTATTATAAAGCCTTACACTATCTGCAAACAGCCTTACCCCCCCAAAAAAGAAAAAAAAGAACATCTGTCCCATATACAAGGCACCCAGGAAAATGTCCAACATCCATTATTCACCGACATTTCAAGGACCACAGGTATAAGCGATCACAAAGCGGTAATTACAACTATCAGACTAATGACCAAACGAAAAAGGAGAAAAGGGCGGATTGTATACAGATACAGTAAGGCCTCTAAGGAGTGTTTTAGAACCTGAGGAATAATTACCATAACTTCAAGTCAAAAAAGGACACCGTTGAAGAGATGTGGCACCAATTTATACGAATAGTCAGGGAAGTTATGGATATAAATATACCGAAGCGGACAATAAATGGGGAGGATGATCCACCGTGGTACACATGCGAAGTCAAAAGATTACTCAAAAAACAAAGGAGGATACACACACGCTCAAGAAGGAAGGGGTGTCGCAGCGATTTGGAAACCTTAGCTGAGTTAAGAGAACGTATTAAGAATGTAATGCGTTAGGCCTTCAACGATTTTCATCCCAACTCTCTCCCTAAGAGTCTCACAGAAATCCCAAAGAAATTTTGGTCGTATGTACCAAAAGTCAATTGTACCAATAGCAATATCCCAGCACTAATTGGTGAAGGTTCCTGGGTTAATGAAATCTGCAATAAAGCTAACAGACTAAATACTGTATTCAAAAATTCATTTACTCATGAAAATAAGGATAGTGTTCCCGTTTTCCCACGCCGTGTCGAGTTGGTGATGGAATCATTACGAATAGATACTGCAGGTATCATAAAGCAATTAGAGCTCCTGAAGGGGGGGAAAGCACCGGGCCCAAATGGAATTCCAGTAAGAGTATTTTCAGAATATGCGGCGGAAATAGGGCCATTTCTGTCTGATATATTCAGTAAATCATTAGAAGAGCGAAAAGTACCTTCAGACTGAAAAATCGCGCAAGTAACACCGATTTTCAAGAAAGGTGATCGAAGTGAGCCTGGAAACTATGGTCCAATATCTATAACATCTGTTTGTAGTAGAGTTATCGAGCATATTATATGCTCGAACATTATGAAATTTCTAGACGATAATAATTTGATTACGACAAATCAACACTGATTTCGGAAGAAAAGATCATGTGAAACACAGCTGGCCCTATTTACACACGACGTAATGAAAGTTATTGATGCAGGTTCACAAGAAGATGCAATTTTTTTAGATTTTCAGAAAGCCTTTGACTCTGTGCCACACAACCGTCTTTTAGCGAAGCTACAAGCGTACAGTATATCAGATCAGCTTTTGTGAATGGATAAAGGATTTTCTAACTGGTCGGTTGCAGTATGTCGTCGTTGAAGGAGAAAGTTCTTCTAATCTAGATGTTACATCGGGGGTACCTCAAGGAAGTGTAATAGGACCACTTCTTTTCTTAATTTTTATAAACGATCTTGGAGACAAAGTGAAAAGCCTTTTTAGATTGTTTGCTGATGATGCGGTTATTTATCGGGAAATAAGGAATTTGGCCGATTGCTTAGAAATTCAGCGTGATCTGGATATTATTTTGGCATGGTGCGCTGAGTGGCAACTTACGCTAAATTGTAAAAAGTGCAAGACAAGGAGCCTAACTAACAAAAAGAATCCAATTGTTCAGAAATACGAGTTAAACAATTCAGTTATTGATATCGTCGATTCTATGAAATACTTGGGAGTAACAGTACAAAGAAACATGAAATAGGACTTACACATTAATTCGTTAGTAGGTAGAGCTAATTCTAGGCTGCGATTCATAGGTCGAATATTGAAAAATTGTAATTAACAAACAAAGGAGATAGCTTACAAATCTCTGGTGCATCCACATTTGGACTATTGTTGTGCCATTTGGGATCCGTTTCGTAAAGGGTTGATCGAAAGTATAGAGAAAGTACATAGAAGAGCCGCTCGATTCGTGACCGCTTGCTACAGTCCTTATGAAAGCGTCACAGAACTGATTAGTAGACTAGGCTGAGAGTCTCTGGTAGATAGACGACGCACGTTTCGTTTAAACTTATTTGTAAACATGCGTACTCCCACTTTCACTGACGAGTGTAGTGAAATACTTCGTCCACCAACCTATTTGAGCCGGAATGACAGGAAAGATAAGATTAGAGAAATAAGGTGCCGCAATGATTCTAATATGAATTCTTTTTCCCTCGTACCATTAGGGATTGGAATGCACAACAAAGAGATTAGCTTTGGTGCTGAGCACCCTCTGCCACCCACAATTTTGTGAATTTCAGAGTATATATGTAGATGTAGATCCTGACCAGTGTTAAAGACAAGAGAGAAAATGTACAAATACCAGGGGAATATGGAATTTCTTGTAGTTGCGGCATGGTATACATTGGGGAAACAAGACGCGCCGTTAAGGAGAGGCTCAATGAGCACATCAGGCATTTGAAAAATAACGACGCAAGCAAGTCTGCTGTAGTTCTACATTCAGCTGATAGTAGCCACTCAATTTTATTTGATAAGATGGTGGCCTAGACGTGTAAGAGAAGAGTTAGAAATATAAAAACGGCCGAACAACATGAATGCCTACAATGGTTTGCAACTTGACCATATTTGGTCACACCTGCTAAGGAAACCCAGGACGAACGACCCCATCCTACCGTCTACTCTGGACATGGTGACGTCACCGCGGACGAATAGCGCCCGCGTGCGCTAGCCTCCTGCTACTATATAATAGTTGTCGATACTATCTGCAAAATCTTATGGATTAAGCTCATTGTAGCTAGGGCAAAACTTGTGATCGGCTCCTTCTATCGATCACCAGATGCAGGCGTAACTATTGCCGACGCCTTAAGGAATAATGCAAATAGTATAGAGTGTCAATTTCTGGACCATACAATAATGCTAGGTGGTGACTATAACTTGCCATATATCGACTGGACTAATTACGTTCACGTTACTGGTGGCAGAGATAAAGCAGTTTGCGAAATCATTCTAGACCTTTTCTCAGATTACAGTTTTGAGCAGCTCGTAACTGAACCAACGCGATGCCTCAATGGTAACCAAAATATTTTAGATATTCTCGTTACAAATAGGCCTGAATTATTCACGGGCATTTCTACTACCATGGGAATAAGTGAACACAAAAGCTATAATTGCTACAGTAAAATTAGCATCCACGCACAAAAAGGAAAAAGAAATGATCGTTTTCAGATTCGAAAAAACTTCAAAAGAGTGTTTTAGAACATTTTTGAGGCATAATTACCATACCTTCATAGTAGCAAGAGGCACGGTTGAAGAGATGTGGCAACTATTCATACATATAGTCAGGGAAGGTGTGGACTTGCATATACCGAAACGGATAATCAGGGAAGGGAATCCACCATGGTATATACATGATTTGCTCAAAAAGCAAAGGAAGATACATGCACGATCAAGTAGGACGATGCAGAGGACCGATTTAGATAAGTTAGAAGAGATAAAGGTACATATTAAGAATGCGATGCGTGAGGCCTTTAATGACTTTCGTTGAAATTTCCTCTCTAAGAGCTTCACCGAAAACGTTAAGAAAATTTGGTCATATGTAAAAAAAGTTAGTTGTAGTGACAGCAATACACCAGTTCTAATACAAGACGGTCGGGAAGTTGACGAAAGCCGCGATAAGGCTACCTTATTTAAAACAGAATTTAAAAATTCATTCACGCGCGAAAACATGGAAAACATTCCCACTTTACCACGTCGTTTAGAATTAGAGATTAATCTGGTAGAAATTGATAGCGTAGGTGTTGTAAAGCAATTAAAGCTACTGAAGTGGGGTAAAGCGACATGTCCCGATGGTAGGGGGAGCGGGGGAAGTACACGCATCCGGGTAATCACACTTAGGCTGAATAACGCATTTTGAATGGCGCGAGCTTTGCCCAGTTGATGCTAAACCCTTCTGGCAGGTGTAACAACTACAGTGCCACCCACTCCAGACATTTTCTGATTGCGTTGTGGTGGTAGTAAAGTGAGGTTTATTTTCAATGTGTTTGATGTAACTTTTGTCAGCTATATTTTGCAAGGTAAATTCTACCATAAGTTGCTTTAATGCAATTTTTTGCATATCAACTACTAGCCCTAGATGTAACCTTTCATTTA
Source organism: Vandiemenella viatica (assembly GCA_031002005.1). NCBI lineage: Eukaryota > Metazoa > Arthropoda > Insecta > Orthoptera > Morabidae > Vandiemenella > Vandiemenella viatica. The sequence continues at coordinate 304,777,984 of CM061921.1, read as the reverse complement.
GTGGTAGATCTGTCTAGATATTTTAACTGAGACCCGAGTTCTGTTCAGGTTAGTCCTCACTTTGGGGTATTGGCACGTTGCTCTTCAAGTGCATGGTATTCTCCCTTCATAATAAAACTAGTTGGTTATATTTTCAATTCCAACGAGTTTTTTTATACTTCAGATTACTAGATATTATAAAAGAAAAAACCAGAAAGTAAAATGGACCCAAGAGAAGCTTCAAAAGGGTCTTGATGCCACAGAATCAGGAAGAAAAATAAGAGAAGTATGGGATTGTCGAAGCTACTCTGCGTACAAGAATGAAAACGATAAATATCAAGGGAAAAGTGGAGAACTAGGATACCGAAGAGTTTTGGGTATTAGGTAGAGCCATGTAGAATGTAATGGCTGGAAAATTTCAAAACATTGCAAGTGTGATGTTTGCTATACAAGAAAATGCACTCTTTACATGCCTATATATATAAAAAATATTAC
>CM061921.1:304734508-304776510 GCA_031002005.1 Vandiemenella viatica | reverse complement strand
TTCTAAATCATAAATCACTAAAGTATATAATTTACCAAAACTATAAATATTTAAATGTGTTCAAGGTAAACGATAAAAATGAAGGTACTTACTTTTATTTCATCTGACAAAACTGAAATGATGGCTTCACACGCTTTTCCAACTATTGCACAAATAGAACTTTTTAAACTTCTATGCACGTGTATTAATGAAGAAAAGGAATCATCAGTCACCAAAAATCGTAATGTTACTGCTAGGTGATCAGCTGGTGAGATTGCATTTCGAAATTTAGTGTCTTGTTTCGCAATAATCGGTTCAATTAAATTTAACAATATGTTAAAATCTGTTAGGCTCATTCTCACATAATTTTTAAAACAAGCTCCATCTTAAAAAGTTAGTTCTTTCATTAACATGGCATGAGCACCATGTGTTTCTCATCTAGATAGAAATTTTTTCTGCCACCATCTACGTTTCCTTTTCTTTTTGGGTAGCAAGTGTGCACAGGCACTTTGAATGAAAGACTCTTCCTCATCAGATGACATTTTTAATGCAGACGAAAATTTGACACCTGTAGCACAAAAGTTGCGATACTTGTGCACGCTGATGTAATCGCAAGTTCATACTCATACAAGTTGATGAAGACCTCAGACAAGTATCGATACATGTGCCGATACAAGTTCTGATACTAATCCCGATACAGTTCCGATACAAGTTCCAAGGGTGAACGTAGCTTAACATAGGCAGAATGTGTGGCAAATTGAAACTCCATCACGTAGGCTGCTGAACAATCCTTTGGGACCCAAAAGTGCTATATTGGTCACGTAGGATGATTTTTTCTCTTGCAGCTAGTTTAGGAATGATCTACACTACTAATATCATAAATACAAAAGTAACACTTGTCTGTATAGTATATTTTGACTACTAAACAGCAATACCGATATGGATGGAATTTGACAAGGAAATACTTTGTTTCATAAGAAAGGCCACAGGATTTTTTTTTGGAGGGGGGGATAAATAACATTTTTTTGTCATTCAATTTTAGAACTACCTGAATGGTGCGAAACAAATGGATAGCATTTGTAAGTATGTAAAATTATATCTGTTGTTCAGGCTTTACTTCTCTGGCAACCTGTTAGCGTATGAGCTATCCATAAATTTCTTTAACAAACAAAACATATTATACAGCAAAAATGTCTATTATTTTGTGTCTACCTAAAAATTTCTAGCATCAGTATATTTTGCCTACTTTTTGACATTCCTCACAGAGCATGAGCAAATAAAGTTATTTGAAACTAAGAATCTGATGCTCATGATGAAGCACAGACGAAGCTGAAAGACAAGATGCCCTCAGTTAACCATCCCCCGTCAAGTGTTTACTAGTTTTTAAACATGTTGCAAATAGATTCTCTTTATGAGACATGTTCTAAGGTAGAATGGTAGGTGATGGCTTCTTCGACATATTATCCCAACTGTTTTTTTGTTTTTTGTTTTTTGTTGTTTTTTTTTTGGGGCACCACCTACGTAACTAACATCTTTCCAGATCCAATTCTAGCAAAAAATTCTAAGTCCACCCATATGAAGTCAAGGATAACAGCTAGTGTTAAAATGAGTTTCTCAGCAATATTTTGGCCATTTAGAAAAGGGTCCTATGGATATTGCACTCTTTCTAACTGAAATTTAGATGTTAGAAATACTAGGGAAAAGAAGCTTGAAGCATACTAAATATTATGCTATACAATAGAAGGTCCTGAACATTTTTCTTACCATGCCCCCTTTCCATCAAAATAAAAATTCATGCACCCTCCCACCACCACAGTTCTATTATTAAAAAGGTATATACCTACTTCTCATGGCTAACAATGACATGTCAGAGGAAACTCACTAAGTATGTGATGTTAGAATAAAGAGTGTGTAAGATAATAGTGCTTCCAGTGGTGTTGAGCTGTGCTTCCCTTGGAGTGTGTGACTGCCCATATTGGGAACCTATACTATACAAGGATACTGAAAATTCATTAAATATGCAGCACATAATGTACAAGTTCTAGAAATCATGAGTAAAGAAAGAAGTTAAAAGATTTTGTGATGGGGTTAACAAAATACATAAATGAGTATGTAAATTGTAACCAGTGTGACAAGCCAGGATAAGAGGAAGTCAAGGGTTGCTTCAAATTAATCAAAAGAACAACTAAAAGAAGTCACCAATGACTTTAAGGTAAAATATTAGTTTTCTTTTTTAGATGATTGTTGGCCTAGTACATCTTATACTGTAAAGACTTATTGCCATTTATTTTCTAAGCTATTCCTAATTATATGTAATGTATTTGTTGTATTCAAAAATTTGCACATTGTGTCTACTGGGAAAAATTCTTCCCTAAATCGACAAACTTATAAAATATTGATGGCTACATTAGAATACAAAAAGCAGGGTTTTAATTCATATAATCCCAAATGCAAAACTCAGATCTTAGTTGGATAAACACCAGGCTTAGTAATCTAAAAGTTGAAAATGTATTTAATAATTTCACATTGCATTGCCACTTAGAAGGACAAAATGACACAGATCTATTATGAAAGGGAAAGCAGACACATAAGCTTAAAAAAATAGATTGTGTTTTTAAAATCTAATTGTTTGCTGTTAGGAAGCATGCAGTCTTAATAGTTCATATTCAAAGGGCCCAAAAATTTTACTTTTTCCAGAGAACTTGCAACTTACAGCATTTTTGATCTCCCTTAATAACAATTCAAAATATTTTTGCTGTCTCCCTGTTGCATAAACATACTACTTACTTCTCTTTCCATGTGAGTAATTAATATCATAATTAATTTTCAACTAAACTAATTGAATTGTATAAAATTGTTACTAATTAACCTCACGTAAAGTGTTATTTTCTTGCTCAAATGGATGTTATTTCACATATTTCAAGTATGGCAAAACAAATCAATTTATCCAGAAATCAAAAATAATTTACAATGAACAATTAAAATGTTAACAATTAAAATAAATTATCAATTACTTAATTTTAGAAGAACTTCAAGAATCCAGTATATCCCAGATACAATTAATATGTAATGTTCTTGGTATGTGGGCTTGAATCTTTCTGTTAATATAATAAAATTTTAGTCTGTATTCTACTGTATAAACTAAAAGTCTTCAGTTCTAGGGTATAATAAAAATAACGTATGTAGAATTCATGATGTTATCATCATGGATTTTCAAAAAGCATTTGCATCTGTATCATACAACTATGTCTACTGTAAAGATAATTATAGTAGATATCGGTATACACAGTATATACAGTTTTTCCTTTTTAGGGAGTGATGGAATGAATTCGGTCATCATATTTTCTAGGAACCATCCCACATCCTGTTATTTACCTGGAGTGATTTGGGGAAACCATGGAAATCCAAAATTTGGATGGCTGGACGGGGATTCAAACCTGCATCATCCTGAATATGAGGCCAGAGCATTACCACCCACCACCATGCTTGGTGTCACAGAATCCAGTGATGGAGATCATCTACTCTAAATTGTTACAAACGATCTTTGAGAGAACATTTATAGCAGTCTAATATTATTTATGCGGATGGCACTATCTGTAGGGAAGTAAAAATTTCATGATTATTTTGAGATTCAGCATGACCATGACATCAATTCAGGATGATATGATAAATGTCAATTTAAATTAAATGTATAAAAAAATAGTGGAAACAACTTAATCCATATAATGTACAAGGAGAACAACTTAACTACAGGCACAAAGCAAACTGTCTAGCCCTTCTTCAGTTTTATTCACTAAACTAATTGGGAACAGAATGTATATAAAAGAAAATTGTATATTTACATCAATTCAATTTGAATAAAAAGTTTGTAGCATTTAAAAGTCTAGACTGGTAACTTCTGGAACACTGTTGTGATGTATGGGATTTGTATTTCAAGGTACTGATTAGCAGAATAAACAGGTGTAAAGAATTTGCAGGAACGATATTACAGACAAATAACAATTTGCACTTGAATTAGATAACTAACATGCAAAAGTGTGTTTATTTTTGATTGCACCTTGACTGCATTATAATGTTTATATATCCAATGTGCATAATTATCTCATGTGGTCATATCCACCAGTAAACTGGGTTTCATACTAGTTACACAATTTATCTGTATCGTAGCTGCCTAATCCAACCAAGTAGTCCATCATGGAGTAGCAGCCCCATAGTTTAATGTGGAATCTGAATCACAGAAATGTTCTGACATATTATTCAGCAAGATATGATGGAATTGAATGTCAAATTAAAGGCCTTTTAAAATCTCAGCTGAGACCAGGACTCAAAGCAGGAACTTTTGATCTCTATTTAGATATCTTGATCACTGAGCCATCAGACTGTTCTATACTATATACAGGGTGAGTCAAAAAGGATTTTAAACTTTGGAATGATATAGAACTTTATTGAGCTAACATACGGAATCGGTAGATATATTTTGTAGCCATCAACCCCAAGTTTCACAAGAAAAAGTGTCATTTTGGTTCATCTACATCTACATATATACTCTGCAATTCACAAAATTGTGGGTGGCAGAGGGTGCTCAGCACCAAAGCTAATCTCTTTGCTGTGAATTCCAATCCCTAATGGTACGAGGGAAAAAAGAATTCATATAAGAATCAGTCCGGCACCTTATTTCTCTAATTTTATCTTTCCTGTCCTTCCGACTCAAATAGGTTGGTAGAAGAAGTATTTCGATACACTCAAAAGTGAATGTTGGAGTACGCATGTTTTTCAATAAGTTTAAACGAAACGTGTGTCGTCTATCTACCAGGGACTCCCAACCTAAGCTACTAATCAGTTCTGTGACGCTTTCATAAGGACTGTAGCAAGCGGTCACGAATCGAGCGGCTCTTCTCTGTACTTTCTCTATACTTTCGATCAATCCCTTACGAAACGGGTCCCAAATGGCACAACAATAATCCAAATGTGGACGCACAAGAGATTTGTACGCTATCTCCTTTGTTTGTTCATTATAATTTTACAAGATTCGGCCTATGAATCGCAGCCTAGAATTTGCTCTACCTACTAACGAATTAATGTGTATGTCCCATTTCATGTTCCTTTGTACTGTTACTCCCAAATATTTCATACAATCGACCATATCAATAGCTGCACTGTTTACCTCGTATTTCTGAACAATCGGATTCTTTTTGTTAGTTATGCTCATTGTCTTGCACTTTTACAATTTAGAGTAAGTTGCCACTCAGCGCACCAAGCCAAAATAACATCCAGATCGCGCTGAATTTCTAAGCAATCGGCCAAATTTCTTACTTCCCTATAAATAACCGCATCATCAGCAAACATTCTTAAAAGGCTTTTCACTTTGTCTCCGAGATCGTTTTTAAAAATTAAGAAAAGAAGTGGTCCTATTACACTTCCTTGAGGCACACCCGATGTAACATCTAGATTAGAAGAACTTTCTCCTTCAACGACGACATACTGCGACCGACCAGTTAGAAAATCCTTTATCCATTCACAAAGCTGATCCGATATACCGTACGCTCGAAGCTTCGCTAAAAGGCGGTTGTGTGGCACATAGTCAAAGGCTTTCTGGAAATCTAAAAAAATTGCATCTACTTGTGAACCTGTTTCGATAACTTTCATTACGTCTTGTGTAAATAGGGCCAGCTGTGTTTCAGATGTTCTTTTCTTCCGAAATCCGTGTTGATTTGTTGTAAGCAAATTATTATCATCTATAAAATTCATAATGTTCGAGCATATAATATGCTCCATAACTCTACTACAAACAGATGTTATAGGAAATGGGACTATAGTTCCCAGGATCACTTCGATCACCTTTTTTGAAAATCGGAGTTACTTGCGCGATTTTCCAGTCTGAAGGTACTTTTCGCTCTTCTAATGATTTACTGAATATATCAGACAGAAATGGCCCGATTTCCGCCACATACTCTGAAAATACTCTTACTGGAATTCCATCCGGGCCCGGTGCTTTCCCCCACTTCAGGAGCTCTAATTGCTTAACGATACCTGCAGTATCTATTCGTAATGATTCCATCAACGACCCGCCACGGCGTGGGAAAACGGGAATACTATCCTTATGTTCATTTGTAAATGAATTTTTGAATACACTATTTAGTACGTTAGCTTTATCGCGGCTTTCATTAACCTCGGAACCTTCACGAATTAGTGCTGGAATATTGCTGTTGTTACAATTAACTTTTCGTACATACGACCAAAATTTCTTTGGGTTTTCTGTGAGACTCTTAGAGAGAGAGTTGGAGTGAAAATCGTTAAAGGCCTCGCGCATTACATTCTTAATACGTCCTCTTAGATCAGCTAAGGTTTCTGAATCGCTGCGACACCCCTTCCTTCTTGAGCGTGCGTGTATTCTCCTTTGTTTTTTGAGTAATCTTTTGACTTCGCATGTGTACCACGGTGGATCATTCTCCCCCTTTATTGTCCGCTTTGGTATATGTATTTCCATGCCTTCCCTGACTTTATGTATAAAACGATGCCACATCCCTTCAATGGTGTCCTTTGTTCACTTGAAGTTATGGTAATTATTCCTCAGGTAGGTTCTAAAACATTCCTTTGAGGCCCTACTGAATCTGTATACAATCCGCCCTTTTTTCCTTTTTCGCTTGGTCATTACTTTGATAGTCGCAATTACCGCTTTGTGATCGCTTGTTCCTGTGGTCGTTGAAATGTCGGTGAATAATTCTGGCCTGTTGGTAACCAGCAAGTCTAAAATGTTTTTGCTACCAATATGACACCGCGTATGTTCATTAACTAGCTGCTCGAGATGATTATCTGACAACAACTCGAGAATTACTTCAGAAGCTGCCTTATCCCTGTTACCTGTGATGTGAACGTAATTACGCCCAAATTGAAGTCGCCTCCTAGAATCATAGCATAATCCTTAAAACTGCTAGCTATACTATTTACATTATTTCTTAACTCCTCGACGATAGCTATGTCGGAATCGGGTGGACGGTAGAAGGCGCCTATGAGGAGTTTTGACCCAGCAACGTTGAGTTTAATCCACATGATTTCACAGATCGTATCGACGTCTATTTCATTACATGGGAGAAATTTACTCACAGGTATAAATACCCCACCTCCATGAGAATGAAATCTGTCTTTACGAAAAACGTTCATGCTATCTTTAAAAGTTTCGGCGGAACTAATTTCCGGTTTCAACCAACTTTCTGTACTGATAACGATATCCGCTTCTGTACTACAAATAACGCTTTCAAGTTCCAGTTGTTTGTTACAAACGCTTTTACAGTTTATTACTAGAAATTTTAACTGACGAGATTCTTTTATGTTGCTCCTACATTCCGGTGTTGCATCTAATTGGGTTGCCCGTAACTGTTTCGGGCCTTCCTCCCTCAGCCTAAAAAACCACCCAGTGCATTTCACACGGCCCCTGCCACCCGTGTAGCCGATTCACGTGTGTAGTGAACACCTGACCTATTTAGGGGAACCCTACAAGACTCTGCCCTATGGCGAAGATCGAGAAATCTGCAGCCAATGTCATCACAGAAACGTCGTAGTCTCTGGTTCAGCCCCTCAATGCGGCTCTGAACCAGAGGTCCACAATCAACTCTGTCTACGATGCTACAGATGGTTAGCTCTGCCGATATCTTGCGGTCACTGGCCACAGAGTTCACCCTTTCAGCCAGCCGCCGGAAGGAAGAGAGGATAACCTCCGACACAAGGCGACAAGCATCATTGGTGCCGATATGAGCCACAATCTGTAGTTGGCTACACCCCGTCCCTTCTAAGACATCCGGGATGGCTTGTTCCACATCTCGGATCAGGCCACCCGGAATACACACTTAATGGACGTTGGATTTCTTCCCCAAGGAATCCACCATTTCCCTAAGGGGCTCTAATAACCGCCTAACATTAGAGCTCCCAACTACCAGAATGTCCTTCTGCGTTTGCTCAGACCTGGCGGGCTGGGGGGCCGTCAACTCGCAGGATGACAATTGTGGGACTGAGTCAGCCTCCGACAATTCATCAAACCGGTTGGACAGACGAACAAGTTCAGAGTCTTGGCCTTTAAGCCTGTTCGACTGCCCCCGTGTGCGGCTTCGAAGTCTAGAAGCCATACGCCAGTCACCAACAGGCGACTGCGGCACAGCATCCAACACTTCAGCCTGTGTTGCAGGTACGACGGTCGATATGGAAGAATCTGTGATAGGCTTGGCTATATCAGTTTCCTAAACATCACATCTGCTGCAGCCTTTTACAGTAGCCTCAGCTGTGTAACTTTCGCTAATACAGCTGCAAGCTGAGCGCGCAGATCAGCCACCTCAGCTCGCGGCTGCACACAGCAATCACAGTCCCTAGACATACTGCTTTTGAAAAACGCAAAAAGAAAGGAAACAAAAAAAGTACAGAAAAAAGGAATAGAAACTCGAAATAACCTGTACTTCCTACAAAATATATACACTCGGAGATTGCACTAATCAAATACCCACACCACTATAGATAAAATACAACAGCAAAATACGCTACTGCACTCGGCGACTGTTCAGACGCTACTAACGTTGAATGTGACTACCATTTATCATGTGGCAAACATCCCATCAATAATCAATTTCTCCTTACACTCATTGCAGCAACTCAGGCGTAACTTGTGCAGTGGCAGCGTAGATTCAATTTTTCAGGTCGGCCAAATTGTTTGGTAGGGGAGGAATACACACATACATTCTTTAATGAATCCCCAGTGAAAGAAATCCAGTGGTGTCATGTAATTAGTCCTTCATGTCCAATCCACCAACCTGGGAAGTGATTATCGAAGAAACCTAAAACTTCGGTGAGGAAATGAGGTGGTGGTCTTCATCGACCTGTAGAATTAAAAAGTTTCATGAGACCAAAGTACACAGCGAGCATGTTCTGCACCAGTGGAAGTTGCCATTTTAATTGTGCACTATATTGGCACTCCCGGTGACAGAATCGTGTACTGATGCACATAATGCATCAAACTTGAAGTTGTTTGCTACAAAATGACACATCTACTGATTCTGGAAGTTATCTCAACAAATTTCTATGTCATTCCAAAGTTGTAAATTCCTTTTTGACTAACCTTGTATATGATTCACCATGAAAAGATACAAAAGCATTGAAAATTATTGTTGTATACGGATAAACGAAAGTATTCATTTTTCCCTTGTGTCATTAGAGATCAAAAAGCACAAGGGAGAAAATAGTTGTAGCAAAACACACTATGCCATTCACAGTAAACTGAGTTTAATAGAATAAATGGAGATATAAGGCAAGCAAACAAATGTTTTTCCACTGAATTATTGATGCAATTGTAAATTTATATAATGAGAATTATTTTAACAGGTTCTTCAGATGGTCATTATTCTGTTATGAATGAATAAAATGTAACTTCTTTCTAACAGCAGAACAGAGAAATTTCAGCAAGAATGTTGCACTAGTCTATGTATTTATAATTCTGTACTAGATATTATGATATCAGACATGTCTGGATACCTGATTTAATACTGTTAAGGTGTAAACCACAATGTCTATCTAAAGCAAATAGCAATCCTACCTGACCAACAATAAGCCATGCTGCTCCGTTTTCACAGTGAATTGTTATGACAGCCCCATGTTACCTACTCATCAATATAATCTTGCAAACTATGTGATTATTTTCTGTCCCTCAGACATATACCTCAGGTAAATAACAATTTTTTCCCGAATATATATAATTGAAGTAATGAATATAAGCAGCTATGCAACCAGCATATTTCTATTTTGGCTTAATACCTGCACCTTCATATTTATCAGAAATACTTTTATCATATAAAGATGCGCCCCTTCAGACATAAATCCCATCATCAGTGCAGAAAATGTACCTTTTGTTCTTGTAGCTATTTTTGTGCTACCCTAATCACTCAACAATTATGCATGCACATAATACACTATTTAAAGTTTTTCTTTTGAAAAGCTTAAACAATTCAGAGTATTTGAAAACATCAGTCATAAATATTTTTTAGTAGTAGAGTAAGAGCTCTGGTTATATTTGGAATTGTGCCATCAGAACAGAAAAAAATGTGTTGATGAAGAAATATCATTTGGAAATATTCAAGGCCATCACATTGCATTTCAGACAGAAGTTTTCAAATATAAGCTATTAATATTTAAGCAGCTGATCTCATTTATCAACAATTTTCTAACATTTGTTTCTAACTTTTCAAAATGAATAAACTGTGTGCTTTTCAAACATGTAAAAAATTAAAAGTGTGCCAAAAGTTGTTCCATTCACATTAGACTTAATTTTCATCGAAACCATGGGCAACAAATATAGCCACACTGCATTACTGCACTGCATACTTTCAGTGCTCTCTCACAAGATTTTTTCCACAATATTTGACACAAGTTCATTTCTAGCTGCATAGAATATACAGAAGTATCTATGCCAGTTACAGGCCTGTAACTGTTTTCATTCCAGCCTCACAATTTGATTCTTGTGATTCATGACTGATATACAAAAACGAGATTTAATTAATAAATAACTGAAGCTCTTACATTGTTCTGTACATTATGAAGAAGCTAAAAATTACTGAAAGAAAAATATTGTATTTATTGTGTTTTATTTTATTAGCATCAACCAGTGTCAGATCTAGGAGTTTTCCGAATTGGAGCAAAAATTGTGACATTGCCGCCCCTTCAGACATTGGCACCTCATTGTCATTGTTTCCCATAGCAGTAGTGGAACTAACAAAAAACAAGCACTCCAGTTTTCCACAATTCCCCTCCCCAACTTCCAGAACTGGCTCTACCAGCAACATTTTTTTAGATGCTGACAATTTCAGATAAGTGATTTCATGAATGATAACCTCTCCTAAAACCAAAACATTTAACAGATTATGATTTTTAACAAAACTTCAACTTACTGAACATAATGAAATCATATTTACATATCTGTTCTATAAAAAAGTATAATGTTAGTTCTGATTTTAAGATGATTTCTGAAACAAATTGAAAGATTTATATCATTTATTGTGTAGTGGAACTCTGTGGTGCATGTAGTGCAGGGTTTGACTCCTGCAGATGATGCCGGAGTTCGTTTGGGTGGCAGAGAGGATATTGATTGATTGTCTATTGGACGTGATATCACTAACCTGTCTGATAGTACCTTCTTCTTGACGTTTTGTCTTGCCAGGTTGCCAGTCTTCTGTCTTGACACCAGGTAATTGTTGATAAAGCAGTATTACCAGACTGCATGGACAAATAGCTGCTACAAGCAACTAAAGTCTGTTATCGATGTTATATTTTTGATTAGAAAGGTTTCACGTATAGAAGTAGAAGTTACAGCAAGTTCAGGTTTATTGTGGTTCTTTGTACACTGAAGTTTCACAAACACAGAACACACTCCTATTCCATGCAATATGTTAGCTGCTATCCCTGCTATACTGAATTTAGATGATTCTGGCTGAAACGGGATAACAAAAGTGATATTATTAGTAGCACGCACTTACATCGTATGTTACTTTACGTGCTCCAGGCAAAGACTGATTGAGTACATATTCACTAGTGAGAGAAGCGCTGATGCCTTATCACGTGAAAGCATAGTGTTACGCAGCAGCAGACATGAGTCTGTTGCTAACAGTGAGTTAAACTTTACTTCGCTTTTACTGGATATTACTAGGAGTTATTTGGTCTCCTTACAATTGTCTCTTTAATTAGAGGGAAATCAGATATATCATGTAATTAAACAAAATTCCATATATATATATATATATTAATAAAAGTCACCGTGAATTTATTGCAAACCAATAAAATATGACAACCTCAATACTATTTACTGTAAATATTCTCTATGTGAACCACAATAGCTGTATATAAGCTTAATGATAGTAAACAAGACTTCTCCAAATAGAAATATCATTTATAAATTATTAGCTGATTTAGGTATAAAATTGATATTTTTATGTGGAATATGCTTTTCTCGTTTCTTTAACTAGTAGCTTATAGCTTATGTTTGATGGAATGCTGCTTACACTTTAAATCATTTCCTTATTTTGCCTATTTTTTGCCGGAGGACAGTGGGGAGATAGCATTTCAGGGATCCAGCATAATAATATTAAAATAAAAAGTAACAGTCCTTTTAAAATATTTGTAAGAAATTAAAAAATGGACACAGTTGCTGTATTTATTTTTAGAACCCCTTTCACAAAGAGAAATGGAGCAACAGTTTTGTCACTACACTGTCTGTGTTATCTAGTATTCTTCATATTTTAATTGTGATGCTTGAGGTCAGAATGCATTAGATTACACAGCAGTGTTGGTTATAGGCAGTCCTCCTTGTTAAAGGTAATAATTTTTTTCATGAATTAGTTCTGCTCTTATTCTATCTTTTCAGTCCTCAGTAATACTGCCCCACAGTGGGTGAAATGCACTGTATTCACTTAATATTTTTGCCATAGATACGTAAATAAATATATCTTGTGATGGATATTTGCTATGCAATTACTTGGTAATTTTTGGATTGCTAGTAAATTCTCTATCAAACTAGTGATGTGGACAAGGGCTTACTGGGTCTAGACTCTATCTACTGAACCCTAATCCATTTAAAATATTTAATACAAACTACCTGAATTATCTTTCCTATGACAACATATAACAAACATTAAGCCATGGAAGCAAAAATCTCCTTGAGGCGTTAAACTGTTATAGTGCACATATTAAATCAAACATTCTGGTTTAGAAGAAATTTAGTGTTGGTATGCTCTGCAGACCGTTGAACTGCTCAGCTGGTTATTGATTTTCTAGAAAATTAGTCAGGAGTTAACAATGGCAACTTGTTTCTCGATGTTGGGTACAGCTTCCCGATCTTCCAAGAAAGTTACACAATGAAATGATATCGAGAATTTGTGTAGACTGAACTAATGGTATGGTGAGTAAGGAATGGGAAGAGGAACTGTGGGAACAATAGCCATATTGTATGTACTATCCCAATTTATCAGTCTTTGACCAGCTGTCTGCAGGCTGAGCTCTGCCACCTTGGGAGCCAATACCGAGTATTGCTGTAGCACCAAACAAGTGCCGCATTATTTATACCTTATATCACTAACTACTTGCTTCAATTTTACCTCGATGGTATGGACATGTAAAGACAATGGGAGAGGAGAAGAGATCAAGGAAGATGCCATTCATGGAGCTGAAAGGGAAGAGGCCTGGAGGAAGACTGAGGGACAGATGGACGAAAGGCGTTAAAAAAATGTTTGGAAGAAAGAGGAGGAAACTGGGTGAAAGTGGAAGAAGTGAGATGGTGGTTGTACAGAAAGTGCTTTTGATCTCAACAGACCAGGCCAGTGGTTGGAAGCTTTCCTATATAATGATGATGATTTAGAATAGATGCTTGTTACCATTAGAAGCATGGTCATAGTACCAATGAATACTTGTTCCTCAAATTTTTTGCATCATGAGGTCAAGTTCAGAAGTTGTAATCCTTTCATCATCATTGTTTGCTAGCATGTCAAAACTGGAGACAGTTAAAGCATTGTATAATGGGATTGACAAAGGGTTTAATGTTAACATGGACACCATGTGAGGAAAAAATAGTTTGGACACATCTGTGCTTTGAAGCTAATGAGAGTGCAATTGTCTTTACATGTCTGTTTCCTTCAATCATCATAAAGAATCTTTTTATGCTGACCACACCTCGCTATTGCCTTCATTTCAGCCTCTGTTTAATCCGTCAGAATGTTCCTAACTACTCTTTGCTCCATAATGTTTGAATATCGATAGTACGAGGCATGTTTTTAAGTAAGTACCGTTTTTAAAGTAAAAAAAGACATGCTCAATAATTTTATTTTTACATGAAAGCCTGTACCTTACTCTACTTTTCTACATAATTCCCTTCAATATTGAGGCACTTGTACCAGTTTTTGAAAACCCTCCTCATAGAAGTCTCCCACCTGACTTGTTAACCACTGCATCACAACTGTTTTGACTTCGTTATCGTCTTCAAGATGGTGACCGCCCAGGCGTTTCTTCAAGCGCAGGAACAGATGGAAGTCACTGGGCACCAGATCAGTGCTGTACGGAGGATGATCTAGAGTTTCCCATCGAAAAGATGTGATGAGATATTTGGTCTTATTAGCCACATGTGGACGGGCATTGTCATGCAGCAAAACGATACCCTTGCTCAACTTGCCACGTCTTTTGTTCTGGATTGAACGGCGCAGATTGTTCAATGTCTCACAATAAGCTGCTGCATTGATTGTCTCATTACGAGGCAGAAATTCCACAAGCAATACTCCTTTTCTGTCCCAAAAAACTGTGCACATGATTTTCCGGGCAGAAATCGTTTACTTGAACTTTACTTTTTTAGGTGAATCTGAATGCCACCATTAAATGGACTGTTGCTTTGATTCAGGTGTGACGCAGGCCACCCATGTCTCATCGCCCGTAACAATTTGGCTTAAGAAATCATCATGATCGTTGTGGTACCGCTCAAGGAAATTCAATGCACTGCCTAAATGTTTAGTTTTGTGCATATCCGTTAACATTTTCGGTACCCAACGTCAGCACAATTTTCAGTAATTCAAGTGCTCGGTCACAATGCCATACAAAACACTACGAGAAACATTAGGAAAGTCATCACACAAGGAGGAAATCGTAAAGCGTCTGTTTTCTCTCACCTTATTGTCCACTTTCAGCACCAAACTTTCATTAACGATCCAAGGAAGCCCACTCCGTTGTTCATCATGCACATTTGTGCAGCCATCTTTAAATGCTCTCGCCCACTTTCTCACCATTCCATCACTCATAATATTTTGTCCGTAAACTGCACAGATCTCACGATGAATATCGATCGGTTTTAGGCCTTTAGCACAAAGAAATCTTATAACAGCCTGTAATTCACAGTCGGCGGGACTCACGATTATCGGAGGCATCTTAAACACTCAGTGAACAACGTAAACAAGGAAGAATTGGACTGTAATGGCGTCAGTGCGTAGGCAAGAGATGCAGGTACCCAGTGCGCATGCGCGGGACGCCTGCCCTAGCGCTGCAGCCACGATGTGACACAACGGTACTTACTTAAAAAATACGCCTCGTATCTATTTTCCATTCAGTTACAAGACTGCATTTTTGGTAAAAATATTTGATGTTACAACCATTTTAATTTAGATATCTATTTGACTAAGGTCAGTTAAAACTTTCTGCAGTCCGTTTTCCCTTATATTTTCGCCGAAATAACAAAAGTGGTTGCCAACACACGTCTATTGAATTTTACCAATGATACCAAGCTGGTGTTGCATTTTCCCGTATTTCAATTGATTTATGTAGCTATCTGATGTTGAACGTTTGAAGGATTTGTTCCACAGCTGCACCGTATTTGACATCGAGCATAGTTTCTTATGTATAAATTCATAAATTTATTGCCATTTATCTCCATAAGCTTTGTCATCTGTGGGTATGGGCTGTCATAATATTCTAGGAACTCAGCATCTTGCAACATCTACTGATGTTTTGATCAGACGGCCCTAGTCTGTCTAGCACCCATAATTGGTGTATTACACTCCTTCACCTCTACTATTTCAAACAAACTTTATTACTTTCATCTTTCTCAGTTCCAATAAGAAGGTGCTATTACTACCAATGACTTCACGTCATTCCAATAACTTTGCTTTATTTTACAACTTTCAGTAATCAATATAAAATCTTCATAATCCATGTTTCTTATCAGACAAAATCCTTTAAATTAAATGTTAAATTATTATATCTTTCATACAGTTCTTTCATACCAGCTAAGGTTTTTGGTATTAGGACATTCATACTACCCTACGCTATACTGCCAATTGAATGAGTGTATCGATCACTACCGAGCACTGCCTGTCTTGCCCGCTAAAGTCCCCGGACTCACACCCGCTTGTTCATAACAATAAAACCTCCAACAAAGCAAACAATACATCATGGTTAATTCTGTAATAATCAATCTCTTAAATCCAAAATACTGTAGTTCCTTTAAATATGGCGATATTAAAATAATACTAATTAAAGTTCGGGATTGGGCTGATCATATGGGACAACATGTCACATTCTCATTCGCCGGCACTGGCGTACTGGTTCCTTTTTGCTATGCTGTTGACATCATCCTATTTGGTTCGCCACACATATATCTACCCTGATGTTAGCAGTGATTTAAACAGTCGACTATTCACTCCTGTGGGCAAGCGGGTGAGGTTTGATCTTGATATTAATCCTGCGATACAGATTTTAGTTTTCCATGGTTTCCTAAAACCACATGAGATGATGGCACAATGGTTTCTTTTGCTCAATCCTCTTCGCGTCGTCGACGAACTGTGAAGCCCTAATAGGAACAGTCAGCTTTCTATAAATAACTTTTGAAGTAACTGACAACTTTCGCAAGTATCCTGACAGTATCTCCAATACCATATTTTGGATAAGACTGTAGCAGCAAACTGGAGACTCAGCTGTCCCCTTCCACAGTGGCGCTCTCATTATCTCCCTACTACGTTCTCCATTCGTCGGCGCGTGCATTTATGTATAAACGGCTTAACTCTATTCATCTTCGCGCATGTCTCCTGTGTCTGTCATTTATCGTATGACTGTTTCACATTCGGCTGAAATTCTGCCGTACTCCTGGGTGCTATGAGGCTGACATCAACACAATAATTCTACGAACTATATAACTCACTTCCTTGCTGTCGCCAAGTTCCAGGAAACTTCGTGTAAAGGCGTCGCAGCGACAATGGTTTAGAGGGAGTTAGGGCCGTGTGCAAAACAGTAGTGGGGGCAAGCGCTGTTGGGGGGATCATTCGTCATATGCTAGATGTCATTCAGCAGCCAGCAGTGAGCCTAGCAGGAAGCAAAGTCAAGAGGCTAAAAATGACGGAGATTGTGGATGAGTGCTACTCCATAATGTTGGGTGAGTGTCGATTTTATCTGTATGTTACTTGTATTATTTGTTATTATAGCTGTGAAGTTTCAGAGCGATATGTCTGCGAACCGTGTAAGCTTTCTGCTACTACCATTCCTGTTGTTCTGTTATGCAAACTATTGTTTAAGTTATTATGGAAAACTTCCTGTAAGGTGCTGATCCGTTTACACTATATTTAATGCACACCTCATCTTCAGTTTAAGGGTGGTGTTTAACATATAAGGTCGAACTTTTGATCTCTAACGTCTTGATATTTTTTTAAAATTTGAATCTTTATCTCGTTAAATCCACTAATATTATTATGCTTCAATTCGTCGGTTCCTGTACTTCACCGAATAAAAACTACACTTTTAAAGTGTTTTATAGTCAGAACGATTCTCTGAATTTATCTTATTTAAATCCAATGTGTGAATAAAGACAGAGAAATTTATTTTTATCAGTAGGACCTACATTTTGTTTGGATTCAAAGAATATTGTTTTGATTCCGTTTGAGCGTGTCAGAAACCAGTCGTGTAGAAAGTGCGCATAATATAAATGTGAGTGCTAGTGATTTTCACTGAAAATTATCCCATACATTTATTCATTATTAATTTGAAAAAGACGTTTCTACATTTTGTGAAATACTTTCGTAATGATTTATTTCATTCTTGTTAAATGTAACTTCCTCAAGTTTTTCCATCCACTACCCACATCATTATCTAGAAACTTAATTTAATCAATGTTTATTGGTCATCAAGCTAAACATAAGCAGACAAACCAATCATTTTTTCAACCAACATACACAAAAATACATTTATAAACACTTCGAAACTTTTACCATCATCCCCACTAGCAAGAAATACAGAAAAATGACTGTAGAACTAAATTTATTTATTTTATTTTTTGAGAATCCCAAGGAATAATGTTTTTTGTCTGATAATAACAATTATTGCCACGATCTCCCCCTATCACATTTAACTACATTTCAACTATCACTGTAATGGATATTTGTAACAGTGCAATCTTTAGAAAATTCGCTCATTTCAGTAATTCCATGTCTCCGCGTACTAGTTTTCAAATAGCTCCTATATGTTTTTCTGATATAATTTTCTTTTAGAGGTACTGTACTGTACCTTCAGATATATTGGAATTGTAAAAAAACTTTTACTACCTACAAAATTATCTTGTGATTTTACCTGACGTTTGACTAAGATCCATAACTTGGCATGTAGGTGATGAGATGCTTGTTGTTCGTTGGTGATTACTTGGTGATTTCAATACAATTTATACGTATTGTGTGGAATAGACAGTTATTTGAAACTTTTCAGTCGTAGTTAAAATTTAGAAACTAAATAGTGAAGTGAGATCTATTTCTAGCTAAGTTCCAAGAAATTATAATCTAACCAGTGTATGAAAACATTTTTAGTTCTTATAGTTTGATTCATAATAGTTCAGTAGTAATGTTGAATACATCTCTTTGGCCCAGTTGGCTGCGGCACTGATGGAGTCTAACGCTGACGCGGGGTTAGCTAGTACGATTCCTGGTGATGGAAAAAAAAAAATCACAACCAGAACGTGGCCGACAGGGTAGGGGAGGTGATGGTGCAAAACACCTAATCACCAGATTGTGAACCAAAGTTCTGGGGTAAATCCCAAACCTCTCCGCAGTGCGTATAGAGTGAGGGCGAAAGAGACTGTTGATGGTGATTCGTCCATCAGATGGGGACGTTAAGCCTACTGCGCGCTAGATTTCCTTTGTATGAGTAAGCCTGAATGTGCCAGCACCGGGCTTTGCCCGCTCCTTTCTTTCATCTCTCACCCACAACACAAACAACAATGACCACGCGCTGGCTGACGTAGTTCCCCGGTGGAAGGCCCGAGAAGTTTTTATACAACACTGAACACATTTACGACAACACATTTAAACACTCATATTGGGACATAAAACGGATACCACTCCAGTTCAGTCCTAAACGTTGTTATGGAGGGGTAAACCCCCACGGTAACCCGCCTACATTAGGACAAGGACAAGAAGAAGAAACAACACTAATTTTACGATATTTCATTGTCTTTCGAAACTTCCGTTTTAAAGCAGAGTAATTATGAAAAAGAAAAGTTTCTCAATGAATATGTAAGTTGTCGAAAAAACGTCAGGAGTGTTTTAAAGTGGGGGGAGACGATGCTGCGGTCACTTGTTTTGTTTTAGTTGTTGAAAAAAAAATATGATTTTCATTAAAAAGTTCTTCATGGCTTTTCACGGTAGTGCGATTCTGAAATGGCAGAATGCAAATGGAATTCCGATAAATCCAAGGGTTTTTATTTGAAGAGGTTCATTGTCAGATGAATGTATGCCTTAAGCGTCCGGAGAATCGAGTTGATAACACAAGCTACACTTTATTGGTGAGTTCATGAAAACGCCTCCGAGAATTCTAAGCAGTCACCCTTTATAGTCTGGCCAGTGACGACCTTCTCCTGTTAATTACCTATAGCCAACGCAGAGTAAACAATTTAGTACTCAACATTTTTAGACTCGAAGACTTCCTTAAATCTAGAGCCAAACAGAGTGAACTCTAGTAATCCCTGTGATACCAAACTTTAGCACCAAGGTTATCATCTACGTCCCAAATCAGGGTACACAGCTCAGTAATAGTCTTGTGTAGTTCGGAAAAGCGCTCCCACAGACTAACTACGCAAAATAGTTCCCAGATTGCTTGCTCCTTAGCTCATTAGTTCGTTGCATCCTATTCCGAAGACCGACTTGTTATAGCAAGAGTGAGCGGAAGCGCGGCGCCGACCTAGCCACATGCGCTTCTCATCGTTCAGTTCAGTTAGTACAGTGTATAGTGGCAAAACTGTTTTGTCGTGACGTGGCGAATGTTTTTGATATGGTTTATAATACTAATACAGTGCTACATTAGCCAGGTTGTAAAATAATCATCTATTTTCAAGGAAAAACGTGCTAAGAGCCTAAAAACTATACTGTTACAAAAACGTCATGTTAGATGAAACTATTTTATCACAATATAAAATGACTATCAAAATATTATGTGACTTGCACAATGCGATAATGTAACGTAGTACAGGGCGTTCGCCGGAAAACGCAACCCTCCCAGTCTGTTGCCGTCGGCAACTTGCTCGGACAGCGGTGCCAGCAGTTTCCGCCACGCGGCACCGTGAATCACCGTACTGTTTAACACCTCCGCTGCCCCAACAGTGCAGTGCAGTGACCCTTACATTGTTAAGAATGGTTTCTTTGCATTGTAGCTAGTTTGTGACTTCAGTCTCTTATTAATCAGTGTTGTGAATAAACGTTTCTTTGCGGTTTGGCTGGTTTGGGGCTTCATACTCTTACTAATCTGTACCGTGTTTGAGTATGAGTAAAATTATGGTACGTTACAGTTTGCAACAAAGAATATTTCTCTACGATACATATGTGAAGAAGAAGTCGTTTAAAAAGTGTCGCAGTAAATTTCGTCGCGAATATCCTGGCGCTTTACTGCCAGCTAAATCAACAATTCTGCGTCTGGTTAAAAAAGTAAGAGAAACGGGTTCATTTTTTAACAAAAAGAGACTGTCGGTCAACCGTATTCTCACAGAGGAGAAAATTGACGATATCGCTTTTCGACTAGAACAGTCACCCAAAAAATCATTAAGTCAGTTAGGGCAGCGTGTGTCTCGAAATATGTTCAGAAGATGTGAAATGTGCATTACACAAGAGTGTCAACACTTCCAGCATCTTTTATAAGGTAAGCTAATGAATTACGTCACATTTAAATGCTTAGCACATACAAGTTTATGAAATAGTCCGCGGCCGACGGTCGAACAATGCCGGGAGCTGAACGCTCGCTCGCCGCGAGCAGTTTCTTCCTTGTAGCGCTAACAGTGGGTTGCGTTTCCCGGCGAACGCCCTGTATAATGTATATCAGTTTGAGTATAGGGTTAATATGTTTTGTTTTAGGTCATTTATTACGACGTCATAAAAAACAAAACTTAGTTCCCAGGGGACACATTTCGCTGAAGACACAGATATATAAGAAAAGGAACTGTTCAACATTAATAACTATTGCAGGATGCTCAAGCGGAAATTTAACCCGGAATATGAAAACAAAACACTCTTTGATTCCATTAACAATTAAAAGAGAGCCACCGGTAGCCACGACTGCCATAACAAACAAAATAGCGCGGGCAGTAGCGATAGCAAAGCGAGCGAATGATCTGTCTTTCTGGAATTCAAGATGGGAGCTAACCAACTAATAGATGCGAACTAAACTGAACGCTCCCAGTGGCGAACTAGTATTATGGGGAAATCTAAGGATCGAGTGATTTTTGTTGTACACGGTAAAACGTGAAATACGACACAGAGAGAGCGAGTCATGTGACCAATCAGGTCCCGGTAAGTCGCCAGACACATCAATTTTATTGTTCTACAGACAATTTTTTTATTATTATTATTGCATTATGCCTCGACGACGTCCAGGTGATTAGAGGCTGGTCGGCAGACTAGAGGTTACATTTTAATAATTAGGAATATATATATTTCGAGAAACATTAGCCAGATTGTTAAATAATCGCCTATTTTCAAGGAAAAACGTGCTAAGAGCCTAAAAGCAATAGTGTTAGAAAATCGTCATTTTAGATGAAAATGTTTTATCACTATATTTGAACGACCACAACCAAACAATCAGTATAAAAGAGTAATTTCTCAGTTCTTGTAGCCGTCTCTTTATTTCATTGTTCTTTGCTTCCAGTCCCGTCGATCAATGTAATGTTGTCATAAATCCACTTCTTTGCAGGTTCGTTACTGTGAGTTTGGAGATTTCGATAACACGTTTATCTCTTCCTTTTTTCTTCTTCACACGGTCCTGTCACGGTCGTCATGTCACACTACGACATTTATTGTAATGTTTTACTTTAATATGCTTAAGTCTAACTGTGCAGTACCTGAAACCTCGTTGCAGTACACTTTTCATAAATCAATTAATACAATTACAAACCTCCTTTATTCGGATCATCCACAAATATAATAGATCACCAGCAATCGAACATCAATCAACCGCTCACCGCAACAGCTCACTTCATTGTTTTTTTTCTTCGCTTTTTTCTTCTTTAAAAGATATTTTACAACAAAATAAAGGAAGGTTCTAAGTGCTTGTAATTTAACACGCTCCCAGTCGCGAACTATTATGCGCAAGACTACTCAATGGCCAAGGACCAAGAATTTGTTAAGCTGAGTGGGGATGACGTTGCTTCACGCACAGGTGAAGGTGCGATGTCGCCATTTTGGGTTAGGCATATTTTTAGCGCTTTACTGCTCGTCGTCAGAGTTAGGAGAGTATGGGAAGGGGGAAGAGAAGAAACGGGAAAGAACTAAGCCATGGCGTTTTGAAGGAACCTTCCCGGAATTTGCCTGGATTATTATTATTTTTTTTTTACTGTTATACGCCTCGTCGAAATCGATGTCATTAGATACGGGCAAGGATGGGGTGGGGGTAAAGAAACTGGATGGAATTCGGGCATGGCCTTTTGAAGGAAACATCCTGGAATTCGCCTGGAGCGATATGGGGAAAGCATGAAAAACCCAAATCAGGATGGCTGGAACCACATCCTCCCAAATGAGAGGCCAGAGCGTTGACCGCACACTAACCGCGCTCGGTATTCGCCTGGAGTGATTTCAGGAAACCATAAATGGCTGAACCGGGGCTCGAGCCCATGTCCTCCCAATCGTTAACCGCTCATCCAACAGGCTCGGTACGCTTCGTTTAGCCCTATCTGGAACATTTCTAGTGGTGTAACTTCTGACTCGAAAAAACTACGAAACTAGTTGAAGTCTCAGTCTAGAGAACTCCGCCAGCTCTACTGATTTCGTGTATAAATCATTAGTGTCCAATGATCACTGTGAAGTTAAATGAAGCTGAAATTAAAATTAAACAAATTCAACGAAATATAGGCCAGCACCCGTCTGAACGTCTAGTTGAAATGCATGAATTGTCCACTGCTAAAAGGATAGTGTGACCAAAAACCCAGTGATATTCGTGAAACCCCAACTGAGAGATTCGCAAGAGAATCTCTGCACAGAGCTTGGTGGTTAAGTGGTAACGGTCGGGCATATAATTTTTGAGGACGCCGGTCTGGCCACCCGGATTTCGGTTTTCTCTGGTTTCACGACATCGCTCCAGGTGATAGTTCCAACCAAAGGTTATTTTCGAATTCCTTTCCGTTCCTTGTCCCCATATTATCTTCCGAATTTAATGACTTCTACGTCGACGAGGCGTAAGCTATTAAGTAAAACAAAAAAAGCTGCCTCTCTGGTAGCGTCTTAACGGATTAACGTCGATACGAGTACATCTGGCAACACTGCAGGAGTCGATGATGTAACAAAACTTTCCATGGGGGAGCGATAATGAATTCCCGGTATCGACTAGTAACAGTCCTCGCGTTTGCTCCTAAGTCGTTGATGATTCAGTGGCATAGACTTTTATAGAAAGAATTCAATCGAAAGGATAACATAGGAATCAATACTTGAACAAGGTTATTCATAAGAATGACTTTGACTAGGTTGGCCACCTGTGAGAATGACTAATTTTTGTGCGTTTGACTTTGATCGAAACAAAAAAAGAAAAGATATTCAATCACCAGGGCGGAGAGAAACTAAAGTGTGTTGCCCCAAGACAGCTAAGAGTGTTGCCACCACACAATCTGCAGCACCCTAGAACCTGTGTACCAGGTCAAAGACAACTGCCACACCTGTCTTCAAGACCACCCTGCCGTCGAATTTATAGTGGTTGATGTGACTGTAGAGGAAGAAGTAAAATTCACATTGGGAACCGTTTACATAGATTCCAGACCACCACAGAAACCAATTTTGCCGGTCCTGCGACCCTATTGTTACGCTACTGTCTACAGCACATAGCCCAACAAAATATCTATTCATTTAAGATACAAATCTTTATATCTCATCCCTTGTTAAAGACAAATTTACGTAAAAACTGGCGGACACGTACTGATACAGTATGCACTACAGTGGGTTTTTTTTTAGGAAAAATTTATATAGTAACAGTTTCTATAGGATTTCCAACTCTCATTTACCAAAGAGCTAACAATACAGCAAGCATTTGAATTAAAACTACTTCACATAATTTCAACAACAAATTTTATTTTGAATGAATATCAGCTTAAGTAGGTTGTTTATTAGTCTTTGAAAACAGCACGTTTTGGTATGATTGACAGCTAAACGAATTTTTAACGAAGTATGTAAATTGTAGGACAGTTTGTATATTGGGCCCAGTGTCTAATTTCTGTCAACGTTGTTCATACAAACCCACAGTTTTTATCAGATTTTGATGGTAGTTAGCACACGTATACTTCAAAACCGGGCGGTCTGGTAACTCAGCGGTTGAGGCGCTTACTTCCGAAAAATTTTCCTCTCCGATAGCGTGTTCAAATCTCGTGGTGATCGGGAATTTTTAGAAGTTGTATTTAATTATATGAACTACGCCGGGACGTTCCGTGGTTCTGATTCCACATTAAACTGTAGGCCCCTGAGGAAAGGCATTTTTATGCCACTGACGCAATAGCTTTGTACACTCTTTTGGGGAAGATTCGACCCATCATCGGGTTGTGAAGTAAGTTAGATTTTTAGTTTTTGCAGTGAAAACTTCTTTAGGCGTGTTGGGCGTTTTTTGGATGTGTAAAATCTTATGTGTTCGCGTAACCGAAGTGCTAATGTTAACAGTATTTCTGTTGTGGCCTGATGGCTCAGTGGTTAAGGTATCTGGAAGGTCCCCGATTCGAATCCCTGTTTCAGCACGGAATTTTATAGAATCTTAACCCGACCCTCACCTCCGGCGCAGATTGCTGTGTAATGTGAAGTACTCCAGAACGCTCAATGGTTCGGGTTCCACATTAAACTGTAGGTCCCATGTACCTGGTAGGCTAAGGCGGCTGATAGAAACCCTGCCGCAAGGTCATTACGAACACATGGAATTATTATTATTTAGTATATCTGCAGCAATAAGTATGACGCGTTGCGCTTATGATATTCATAGTTTTAAGTTTTCACTCATGCGCCAGTCCCCAATGACTGTCAATTGTTTTTTTTTTGTTTTTGTTTTTTTCGCAAGCACCTTAACCACTGGTCTACCAGACCGCTCAGTTATTAATTAAGGGTGTTTATATCCTTTATATTTAATTCGTATCAGTCTCGGTTTCTTAAATGAGCCTGAAAGTAGACACTCGGACTTCGAAAAGTTTTCACTTCATGTTTCACAAATCATTTCACGTTCACAAATGACAGGAAACCTTATTTAAGCAATACAGACAATTAACAAATGAGATATCGTTTATTACAACTATTGAGATTTAATTTTCAGAAAAAAGTTTCCCTTTCTGAATATCGTTCATCTCGTGATATCGCAAAAATCTCTGCCTTTCAGCACCGTATTTGATAATCCCAGACCTTCAGCAAATTCTATCATCTCACCTTCCTTTCACCATCATTTCTCTTCCTCCCCTTATTTTCCAGAGACAATTTTCACAATCTCATTAGTTAACGATCAGTGTTACCAACGTTATTCCTTGCGTCTTCTCCATTATCTTCACACACTTAAACAGTTAATACCAGGGGCGGATCCAGGATTTTTTTTTTGGGGGGGATTGAGTGGATTTTGGCTGGGGGGCTTGCTTTCAGTGGATTTTGGCTTTGGGGAGGGGGGGCTTCAGACGTGCAAACAGCAGTCTTCATAGTCCGCCCCTGGTTAATACGATGCAGCAGAAATCACTAAGAAATTTGGGACAAACATTAAAAAATAACAAATAGTTGGGTTATATTCGTTACCTAACAAGGTGACCGGTCAATTGCTTGAATGCAGTACATCTTAATTCCAATATAGGATGCATTCTGAACAAAATCATTACGCCGGACACATTTTCCATAAAAACATTTATGGCTATCCACATTAGTTGTACTTATTCTGATGTTTTTGTTGCAGGATCTGTTCTCTGCGTACTTTTGACGGTGTCGGATTATTATGATATAGTGCTGCTACTAATTATCATCTGTATGACAATCTTCGCATGGTTGAATTCCGATGAAACTGAAGAAGAAGATTGGACACAAGATTAGATTCCAAAAGTTATGGCATCTGGAAATAATATACACGGTAAAATCGAACAGTTTTGCTCGTATAACTGATTGTTTCAAATGACTTGCAATTTTTAATAATAGTCATCAATACTCCTTCTGTAAGCAACGTTGCTGAAATAAATGAACGATTTAAATAGATTGCACTTCTTTACAAAAAGTATAGAATAAGTCTACACTGCTGACTTTTTTTTTTTTTTTTTTTTTTGATTGTTTGAAACTAATATTTCAAACTTATATTGCAGATCTTGAACCAAGCCCTCATCAGAGCCAAATATCTGCGGCGAAAAAGATGATCCACAATCTGCGCTGAATTTATTCACTGCTCGTAGCGTGATGCTCCATATCTAGCCTACAGAATCATACGCAATTATTTCATAAGATTAATTGATTCAAAAAGTTCCTGTTTTAAGACTTGTGCCCATTTTTTTTTCAACGAAGAACCACCTTTAATTTCACTTTTTAATAGCAAAATTGGGTTTACTATGTTTGACAGTGCGGAATTATTTTCATATGTCTTTATAATGTCTATTTTAAAACATACGTCTTTGTTCTTATAAAATAATCCAGCTGTATATTTGCTAGTATTTGTTTTCGTTACAGTAAAACCTAATTTCTAAAGCATATTTGAATTGTTACTTTAAACACATCTAATTTTAAAGATAATTGCTTTTTATTAGTTTTTTGAACGATAACTGAATTGAAGGCGATCGCAATTTGCAGCAAAGAGACATTCCCATTTGTAAAGCTTGAAAAGCAATAATGTTATTTACACAGCGCATGAAATCATATAAACAACTGTAAAATAATCATTTTATTTTACATCACGCTATGTTTGTGAATAAAGATTGAAAATTCTTTTGATAATATTATTTTTATAATTGAACCCGAACGTTTCACCATTTTCTGATCCGTCAAATTCGTTGCATATTTTCTACAAATCATTTAATTCCAAAAGTGACTAGACGCTTCTTCCTGTGTGGTTTTCCTGTTTACTATTGCTCGCCTCTGCACATACATTATGTCAGTAAACAGGTCATCACAGGAACGGGATTGTGATGTATGCCATGCGTCCAGGCGTCCGCCCTTTTACATGGGTCTATCGGATAAGATAGACAGAAACATTTTAAAGAAGAGACAGGGCAGAGGGAAAAAGTTCCAAGGTTTTACCCTTGAGAAAATAGCCTCTGCGATAGTTAGGTGAGGGAATAAGAGCGGCTGGTTAAGATACTGCCAGTACCGCGACAGATTCTATGCTACAAGGTTTGGATGTATGAAGGATTTGTTAGTTTGTTAGGATATAGTATCATGCAACGACTTACAGCTGGTCCGCACACCGTCACTGCCTTTGAGCGTATCCTGTATGCTTTTATATCAAAACTTTCGGTGTATACTTACGCTCTTTCATTATTAAGAATGTGCTGTGTTAGGTATCAGCCTCGTCTTATTTAAAATGTATGAACACACCAGACTCATGTTTTGATTCAGATAAGTGTTATGATAACGCTGACAGAAATGCAGGAAGCAATGCAACGATACCATATTCGTAATGATATACGCAGAATGACGAAAGTAGCATACAGTTCGCGAGGAATCTAACACTAAAATGCAACGATCTAAGATGTTTTTAACCTTTTTCTGAAAAAAATGAGCAAATAGAAGAATAAGAGACATATGGTAACATCATGGACAAGATGGATAGATCAAGTAAAATATTTCGCATATTTTATTCGCCGGTACTAAGCCAGAAACGACTGATCATTTTGTCATTGGTGATTGCTATTTACACAATTTGCTTAGAAATACATTCATACTTAAAAATAACAATCCTCATTAAGAAATAAACAGAAATGAACCACTACCAATATCTTAGACTATTAGCAACGGCATATACTGATGGGTTTTCTGTGAGAGTATCATACACAGAATACTTCAACACCTATGTAGGTGCAGGGTTAACACCCTGACTAGGTTACAAAGTTGTCTTTGTATCTTCCTAACCACATATTATAAAAAATGTGTATTTATATTACTAAAAAATTCTCACTTGTACTTATGAAATTATAATATTAAATTCCTGTATACATTATTAATTTGTATTACATAGTCAAATAACTAACTCATTACATCGTACCAGTCCACAGCGTATGACGCAAGCATGAGGCGCAGGCGTCAGACAATCAACTGGTAGCGCAAGTTCACTCTAGTCTGAGTTATTTATGAAAAGAGGTGTGCTCTAGGCTTAAATATTTTTTGAACACTTGTGTTCAGTTACATCAGCCACAATTGAAACTTAGGTTGAAATGATCGATATTACTACCGGAGATAAAGGTTTTTTTTATTTTAAAAAAGTAATTAATATATGTTTCGAAAGGACGAGTAGAAAGCAAGCAGTCAGTGGTGAAGATTAGTACTAGAACAGACAGTCTGCCAGGCTCATATAAAAATCGAGGAGGTGTGCGCAGGACTTCTTGGTTCATCGTTCCTCCGCTTCGTGGCGTCCGGTAGCGCTCACATGTGGGTGATCTTTCACAATAAATATGGGAAAGTAATGGTTTTGAGTATTTACATGAGAACAAAAGAATTTGAATTTAAACGAAAGAAGACGCTGCTTATTATTCAGGTGCAACATAGTGCATCAGCAAACTTAATTGTGCATTATATTTCAAAAACTCTGCACATAGATTGCTATACTACACAGGTTGTTGTGATGCATTTGAACAGTTACCTGAAGAAGGAACAGAATAAGGAATGATACATTAGGACAGTCTAGTGAGTAGAAAGGCATAAGTAGAATACAAAACCAAAATTTTATTTCAATTTTATATTATTGAAAATGTTTTGGTAGACAGAGAAAGGTGCAAACAAATATTGCGTTACGGTAGTTAAAATCACTGGCGTAAAAACTACTATTTTACTAAATGCCCAGGTAAGTACGAAAGCTGATTGGATGAAATTAAAAACAACTGAATTAACTTTGATGAAAAATAATAACTACGCCCAACAAGAAACGAAAGAGCATTTAAGCGTCAACAAATATTTTAAAATGTTTTGTTGATAGTTAACTTCCTTGAAACTGAATAGGAAGAACATCGTTGGGATTGTCAGGCGAGATTCAAAGGAACATCTCTTAGTGGTTATTGTGTTCAACTGGCTTGAGAACGATCTGTGATTAGGTTACTATCTAATAATGGATTAGATTACTTCTGATAACAAGTGCTCCATGTATGCACAGCTTATTCACTTGAACAATATTTATTCCCTTCAGCCTGACTATGCCCTATGTTTTTTGATTGGATGTGATTTAATAAACTGGAATTCTACTAATTTGTATATCTGAATTTATTGCTTATGTTACAGCACTTTTATTTTTCGTATTTTGTTTACAGTTTCGTTACTGCAAAACAATTTTATAAAATACTTCACAAGTCGGCGAAGATATTATAATATTTATTCCACTTAGTGGAACCTTTTATATACCTTAATGGTTGCATTATCGCCCGAACTTGTATTCAAAATGTAAATATTACTCTATTTAGCTAAAATATTTTAAACTGAGCTCTATTGGGGAAGACGAGAATGCATCTGAAACTCTTCGAATCTTTTGTGAAAATGAGAATGTAACTAGACCATCTCTATTACACTCCACCACTATCGATAGGTTGAAGAAATTTTATCAGTATCGATTGTCCTAATAAGTGTGTTTTCCGCTATTGATTAATGGTAGCTCACACAGGAGATGGATGCTGTGTGGTTCTAACAACATTTTTAGACACTGAAACCGACATTGCTGCTTTTCGCTTTCCCAGTAATTGCCAGGACCGCATAAAGAGCAAAGAGGCATGTCGCAGTGTCACGTTTCCCATGCTATATGCGGCGTTTCTTCAGCACTAAAAAATCACTTGTCTGCACTTATATTCCAGAGAAAAAAAGCCTGAAAATTTAATGAAAACGCAAAGCGTAACAGAATAGTTATCGTATTACATGTTTTACAATAGACTAGTCGAAATTTCTTTTTAAAAAAAGATAATGTTGAAAATAGTTTCTGTCGCATTTTACGTCCGATTGGGTTGGGCATCCGGCAACTGGAACGTTAGGATTATTGGATTTGAATCAGTTTAATTTTCACTATGATTTAGAAACATGTAGTTTTACTTATAGAAGAACATAACTCTACGTCGTTGACATCGCCAGGCGAGATTCATGGAAAGGAACGTTTGGCCTGCGCATGTCTATTCATCAGCTTGGATAATCAAATGTGTTCTGACTTAAATTTTCAAAATGCGACATGCTTGGCGCGAGAAGCCATATTGGTTTTTCTGAGTAAGATGGGGGGAGGGGGGGGGGGAGGAGGAGTGAATCTTTTAGCAAATTGCAGGATGAGTGACAGATATAATTTTTCAGAATTGGAGATGTAGAAAAACTATTAATAATTTAATTTCAATGTGTAAGTAGTCTCTACGTTCCAATCAATGAGCACTGCATCGTTACCAATTCCTATTATAGTATACTCGTAATTATTGATAACTTTACACAAGTACATTTATTTAATGTATGAAAGCTTATCAAACCGAAAGCATCAAGCGTGATGGGTGATCGGTAAGCCTCGTATTCAGGACGACGCGGGTTCCCTTCTCTAATGACCTTGATGTCGACGAGGCGTAGTGCCTTAAGCAAAAAAGAGAAAGAAATAAAAAAAAAATCGAAAGTATTTTTTCTGAACAGCCACTAATGACTAAAGTTAGAGATATAAATTCTAATACGGAAATGAACTCATAGGCAGAGGGGCTATCATTAGATTATAATACTCTCCATTGTACTGTAATAGGCAAAATTGTAATTATAATGTTCAATTGGAATAGAAGTAAAGTTACAGCAATAAGCTGTGAGGCGGTCGGCGTAGCGGACAGCGGCCGAGGGAAGTAGGTTTCGCTAGTGTCAGCGGTTGTGCAAACAATCAGCTGCAATACAGCAAAGAGGTCGCGAGCGAAGGCTCTAGAAGCTAACGCAAACAGCTGACCCAGTAATGGCAGCAATACGTGACCAGCCATCGTGAAGCTTCCAGAACACGATGGATGGGCACGGCCTAGCCGCAGGGTTAGGAAAGCGGTCACGCTGACGTCACTCTGGGTGGCCCGATATAAGGACACGCCCAGGGGTCGTAAGGGGTCAGTCTGGTCAACCAGGACTGTCATTGTGGATTTGAGTATCTACTGCCGCGCGCCACACCCGCCTGACCGACTAGTGCTACCGCACGATGATAGTTAAAGTATATGCCCAGTTGGCATGTTAGCAAACTATGGAGTTCTGTTGCTGGGGAGCCACTCGACATGTATTAGTTGAAGTTGGACGTTAATAAACCAGAAGCGGTGTATCCATTGGTGTCAGATGAAGTTCACTTCATTACCATTTGCTCCTAAAGCAGCTTAGTAGCCTCCGCTAGCATGCGAGACGGAAGAACGCCAGCGCTGTGTCATCTAGTAATATGCCTGACAAGTAAGTTCCATCCACCGGCACGGCAGCGTAGCCTACTCAGCCAATCCCTGACAAATCAGTAGTGAGCTCACACTCGATCACAATGAGGCCACTACAGTACATCCCTATGACCAGGTCTGGTGACTCCCAAGTAAGGTGTTTCACTGGTAATCGAAAATTTACGGTTTAGAATCCTTTTCTTGATTGGAATTTTCAAATGCTCTTGCTTCGCCGTTACCTCTGGCAAAGTCTGCTACGTGCAGGTGAAGTACGCTAAAGCGCTTCGGTGATTCGAATTCCATGGAAAACCGAAAACTCTCCGATAAGTCAGACGGGTATGATTTCGGACCCATGTTTAAGGGAAACCTCGATGAGATCTTGTTCACACCAAATATTTTTAAAAGGTTTTATCTGATGTTATAAAAATAATTTAGATTATTTTTTATATCAGTCTCATCAGTTGATATGGTTTTTTTTTCCCAGAATCACCAGTACTCATGTTTGTCTCTCAAAAATTTTCTCCTCCTTGCAAAGGTCCTGACATAGAGGTTCCATATTCTGTGTAGAAGAACCCATCCTGGTTATACTTGATCTGTATTGTAGTATTACGCGATTGTTAAAGACTTGAATGAGTAGACGGTCCGTGTCAGGTGGCCGTGAGTCTAGGGGAAACCTTGAACCTCTGAAACAACAACCAGGATGGACTTCGGATGAGAGACATTAAATGGCAGACAATAAGAGCCATTTATAACAACACCCACTGAATCTCTGTAGTTTCCGTAGTATGGGAAATTTGAAACAACGTTTTTGATGTCTAAAATGAAACACTGTGGAGAAAACCTCGTTTCGGCCATAAAAAAATATTTCAAGGATAGCAGAAATCAACATTTCCAATACGAGAATAGTTTGTTAAGCAGTACTTGGCAGATATATTTCTAGTTCCCTCGGCTCTAAATATCCCACCACTACAGACAATCTTTAAAATTGCGACGCTGTTAATTTAGCGTTGGCGATTGCAATTATTTTTACCAAAATTTTTCTTACTGTGAAGAACGGGTGGTATATTTTTGAGAGGGCATGTTTTGTCGAAACACTTGAGTTGCTATGACAATATGGGTTTCTCAAGTTTTATGTATCGCTTCACTTTTCCTTCTGTCCCGAGACTGGTGTAATGCCTCTTTCTCGCCCTGTCTTGAATGAACCCCTTCATCTCAACATATCCCTTACAACAAACGTCATAACTTCTATCTGCTTCGTCCTCGTTGCATCTTTGTCTTCCACTACAGTTTCGCTCCCTCCCCCCCCCCTTAAAGAGTCCCTTCCACCAGGAAATTAAAAAATTTCATGTGTATTACAATGTGACCGACCATTCGTACAAATTGCTTTCCTTCAGCATCATTTCCAAAACACATTTAATTCGTACACTATCTGTCCAATTAACTTTCAGCATTCCAATGCAATTCGCTAAAATGTGCGTTACTTTCAGTGTTGAAAAGGGTATTTTCGTTTGCTTCAGTCTGTTCAGGAGTGATATATTGGATTTAATGAACGAAAGGACAGAACATACGTGTCTAACTAAAAATTGGGCCATACGTTTGAGCGAAGAAATTAAGGAACACCACACATCCTATTAGAAATTATTTCCGCGTCGGTCGAACCGACAACGATGCCGGAGACTCTGCGACTGATTCTACGATTGATCCTATCAGGCTCACATGACGGGTAATTTGGTGTGACGCTGGACGGGATGTCTCTAGTTCGCAAATCCTCCGCTCACGTGTCACGTCGCCCCAAGTGTTTCCTACAGCGGTTACACGATTCAGTTAAAACCATCCACAAGAACACATTATTTCTAGGACCTTATTCATTTCATACTTATCGGGCCTCAATTTTTGTCATCCTTCTTTTGAACTACATCTAAATGTTTCAATTTTTTCTTAGCTTCTGTAAGTCGTTGTCCTCAGTAACAGTTCACGAAATTCTTTCTAGATTAAAATCGCTTTTTTCACATCTGCCAATCGGTTTGTCACTTCTTAGACATTCTGCTATCAATTAAATTATTATTATTTCCAAGAAGTAGAAACATTCTTATGTTGTCTACAATTATTTAAGTTTAGTTTTATGGTCTATTGCATTTAATGTTCTTTGCTTTGAATTTTTGTTTAGTCACAGCCGACAAATAAGTTCCTTGTTATTAGTATGACAGAAGTTAACATGAAAAATATAACTTATACCTACAAAAGATGAATTAATAATAAAATAAATTTAGTGATTTCTGAAGTTTGCCAACACGGGAAATTATAAAGTGCACCTCGAGTCAAAGTAGTTTAATCAGTATTAACGGTTACTTTCACCACTTTTTATTTATCCTATTAATAATCTAAAACAGCAGATTTTTTGTTTAATTTATAATATTTGCAACCGTTATTTCTCTGGTTATTTACAACAAAATTACTCAACCGTAAAATCCTGTTTTATGTATCAGAAGTTATTTATTTACCATTACATTTATTCAATTCTTGATGTGATTTCCAATACGGGTAATTTCGCAATGGTGTTACTAGTTTATAGCAAAATACGTGTACAGAAAAAAAGAAAAAAAAAAACAGATAAAAATCTTATTGCAGTTGTCTGCAAAGGTTAAGGATTCCGCCAGAAAATTAAGAGATAATTCTAAGATGTGTATCAATATTTCTTGAGTAACATCATTTTCCGAGATGGTTCCTTCAAAAGGCCATGGCCGAGTTCCTTCCCGTTCCTTGCTACCAGTCCGTTACCGCCTCTAATGACCTCGCCGCCGACGAGCATAAAACCAGAAGCCTCAAGTAAAATCATTCATCATCCATGCGTAAAGCACTTATGATTTGTTCCGCATTCACTTATTTTAGGCCTGTCTATCTTCATTTTCCCATTTTTGGCCTGTAATTTAGCAACACCAGCGATTGTCTTTCTTTCATGCGTGTAATTGTTCCCTCTATTTCTTCCAATATCAGAAATACAAGATTTATTGTTTTTCATGAAGTGATCATGGTTTACAGAATTGTTACCTAGATTTCATTTCCAGTCTGTTACCTTTATGGCAGTAGTGTAAATAATGGTTAGTAATAACAAAAATTTGGGGCCTTTGTTTCAAGCTGAGTTGTTTGTTAGCATAAAATAAAATTTAAACCACTGTAGATAGAATAGAATGGGTGCCGTGAGAACTAATTACAGCATCTGTATGGTTACATTTATGTTAGTTATCATGTTTGCGAGATAATGAGCTTTTTACGGAAATAGTTGCCTATTTTAAACGCAACTTTACAATCACTTGAATACGATCGTTTCCTTTAGTTCTTGTTGAAAGTAGATAAGTTCACATTCATTAGTTTGCAGTAGGAAAGCAAGACAATTCGCCAATGTTATTTGAAACATTGTAACTAGCTGTGGAAAGGTTTAGTATTTAACAATAAATATTATTTTGAAGAGAATCAGTGTAGTAGATCTGTGAACACGCCTAGAGAACAGAATATTGGTATAGCCTAGAATTTTCAAAAGTTCCCCCCTCTGACAACGCTTGCTTTGAAAGAAGGAAATACACTATGAATAGTTAGTGAGTGGATTGTATTCCACGTTAAATTTAAAGCCCAGCCACGTCAAAGATGAGATGCGTGGAAATGTCTAACTGTCACTCAGTTGATAAGATCTCACTATCTTACTTTTTACTTTACTTTCAGTTTGTCACATAAAGATGAATTGAGATGAATGAACTGACATATGAATGAATATCGTACAGTTCGTGGAAATACGGTATGCATCTTGAAGAAAGAACAAGGAAATTTTTTATTCAAAGATGTATGTTTATACCTTCTTCTCTGTCTCCATCATTACGCATCAGGACAATAACGAGTAACGCCATCACAAACGATTGGAAAAATAATAATTCTAATTTAGGTAAAAAGTTTTGAAATAATATCGATAAAATAGAATGCAACAAATTATTCAGGCTTCTTACTAACTGAAGTACAATACCCAGCTAGATAAATAATTTCCGTATTACAAGCAGATTGTTTTCAATTTGTAGTTTCATTATGCGATTAGGTTTTAGTGCAAATTTTACCATGCTATGTGAAGTAGAGGTTTAACAGTGCTAATGTTACTGAAATCAATAAAAACCGGGAAGCTAGAGGTTTTCTTAGTTTACGTTGAGTAAATCGTTAATGCAACATATGGAAGTTTAAATGAGCGTAATTTATTCTACAAAACAGAACCCAACCTGCCCCCCCACCCCCTCTTTTAAAGCGCATTTTTTGCTATAAGTAAACATGTGATGAACAACGAACGTTTTACGTGGCATCTATGAGTTAGAAATTAGTAACAGCTGGGAACGATTTTTTTTAGGAGTCGTAGGTGAACTCGGGTTTTATTTTAACTGAAAATACTAACAAGAGCCGATAAGGTAATTACTGTATTAAATCGGTAAAAAAAGCATGTGTAATATAAAATTAATTAAAATTGTGCACTATAAAGAATGCGTAAATAATGATACAGCGGCAAAAAGATAGTAAGTTATATGCGAGAATGAGATGTCTGTGAGATAAGCAGAGAATCGAAAAACAATGACCAAGCCAGCCCCTAAATCACTCTGTGCCACTTTATTGACTGACGTCACGTCCCAGCTGATGCGCTAGGCGAGTCCATTCGCCACGGGCAGTAGGGGGCAGCCGGCAGCCAGGACAACAGAATGTGCGAAGAGGTGGTCGGAAGGGCAACGGTCTGTAGAACGAAGCAGATCTGAATTTGGAGCATACTACGCTTCTATGGCAATTTTGCTACGTGTCTATCTTTGCATTATACGAAGTTATTTCACCGTTTGAGGTAAATTGTTCAGGTGTGCTAAACAATTTACCTACAAATTAAAACTTTCTCACTCCTTTAAGCCTACATACAAATGTTAGGTTATGATCACGTTCGTCTCTTCCATAAGGTTCTCTCAAATCTTCTCCAAATATGCGTACAGGCCTCATCGCCAATGTGTGGCTTGTACAAACCCAGCGATCTCTTCGTCCGTCTGCCTTCTTTCCAAAAACAAATCTAGGCAAACTCTCTTGCACCACCTACTCCGACTCCTGAATTCGATGCGCAGAACGTGGGTTCCACACTATCCCAACGAACACGAGCAAGGTTTATAATCCAGTTCACTCACTTTCCTGATAAATCCATCTACCTTGTGAGAAGATGCAGGATTTTTGACACCCGTACCTAACACTCGTTACTTGCTATGCCAACATAATTTTTTAACGCAACAAGTAATGCCTCCTCCACATTATATCAACAGAAAACTCCATTTTATTATTTATGTTCCTAATAAGCTGTTTCGTTAATTTTTTCCTATACCTTTGCTGCTTATAGATATTGAAGTCATTACAGTCGTGGCATTTATCTCTGTTACATGGTCAACTATACAACTAAATAACCTGCCAAGATCCCTCTGTAACTGTTCATATTCTCCTCTCGTTTTAATCATATTATATCAGTCGAAAATAACTAATTTCCGACTTATTCCAACAGCAGAGTCAGTCATTATTGTAATTAAAAAATTACGGTTTTAATATAATACCTCATGCAGTGGTAATTATTTTAACTTTACTATCAATCTATGAGTCACTGACTTTGGAATTCCAGTACTACACTATCAACTTGAGCTCTTTCTCATTTCACCTGAAATTTCTTCCACTAGCACACAGAGATACACATGAATCACCTTTCCTAAACCTATCATGAATATTTAAATCACTTTCTTTCCTCCCAGAAATTCCCAAGACGGTTGGATATCAATCTCTCCATAGACCCAGTCAGGTCAAGAATCACTTCATGGGCTTAGAACCGATCTGCTCACAAAATTGTTCTTATACTTAATGAAAAAAACGTCTAGTATGGCTGTATCGTGTGTTCACGATAAATAAAATTAAAAATACAAACATAATTTGAATTTATACTTGAAACCAATGTATATTTCAGTAAAATTTTATGGCAATTTTGGAAAAAAGAAGTTCTAATACTAACCTGGTTTTTGTGTAAATCCACCAAGAAGACATTTCCTGAGTGGAATTAATAACATTCCATGATGTAAAACAATCCGTTTCGGATACGTTTTCGAATTCAGGAGCATTTAATATAATTTTTAAATATTTTCGTCGAAGAACAAAGCCACATTTAGATGAAAACTTCATTTTAAGACATTTCCTTCACGGAATTTTTTTCTGTATAGTTTAGGATGGAGAAGAAAAGTGAATGTTGAGAACATAATCAGTTTTTTCCTGCGAATTAAATCAGCATGGTGAAAAAATTCTCACCATCTTTAGAAGCGTTTTCAGAGAATGAAACATCATAAATGGTTTATATCTCCCATTTCTATGGCAAGTTACACAGTATACATGCAAAGTTATGTCTATACTGGTTAGTAATTAAAATGAAGCTTAACCGCACTTTTATTAGTTTCTTGTCAATAATTAATGGAATTTTAAGTGAATGGTAGAAAAATAACAGCCAATTTCAACCATTCGCTGCATCTCCAAAAAATAAGTAGGCAGGCACAGTACAAGAAAAGGAAAAGGAAAAATTGGTGTGCGGAAATTGCCACCGTAGCGTGAGCTACATCAAAATGAAATTACTTTATTCTATTTTTAGTTCGAATTGGGGTTGTGAAAGACAATGCAGAGTGATTCACGAGGAATGGTAAATATTGAAGGAGGTGGTACTATGAACAATACTGAGTAAAAAAGTTCATATAAACATGCATCTGATTTCTATTCGTTTTGGAGATACATGTGCTGGAATGCGGAACTTACCCCATTTGATTTTTGTGTGTGAGGGATGGATGAAAAACTAAGTGTAGGAAGAAAAAGTAAACACAAGAGACGAATTATTCGCTGGCATTATAAACACTGCTACCCTCATAAAAGTACACATTGATCACTTCCTGAAGTTTATTTCATGCATAACATTCCAGCACCTGTTTCTCCAAAACGAATGGAAATCGGACACATGTTTATAGATAGATAAATAGATAGATATATTCACTTTGATCCCATTTGAGAATAATCTCGGGGATGTGGAACAGTACATACACTTATTAGTAATGTCAATATTACTATATAATTGATAATATTATTATATATTGACAACAAGTTAGCAACAACCCATTAGTATAACCAATATCTCCTGTAATCTACAAATACAATCCCGAGTTAATTAATACTTATTATGTGGAACAGTGTATACACTTGTTACCAGCATCTAATAACCAGTTATTTTCTTACCAACCAGTTACCATGATAAGTTTCACTGTAATGTGTAACTACATATTATATTATGTTAGTCGCTATTTATGTGGAACAGTACACACACCTATTAGCAATATCAATTATATCACCAACAACTCATAAGCAGTCAATTACTTAAAAACCTGCTAGTATGATAATTTTTCACAGCAGTTTTTGAGTGCATGCTATCCCATGTTAGTTACTATATATGAGTGAAATTTTGTAAACAGTGTAATTAGTTCATTTGTCAAAAGTTTCAACAGAAAGAAAAACCATATATCATTTTAGTAATTGTGGATAATTTTGTCACCTTCTCCTTCCATACACCATATATACTATTTAATCAGTAATTCTTAGTTACCAAATTCCAAGAAGAAAATTCTTTCACAGAGTAAAATGGGTTCTGAAGCAGAAACTATTTCAATTTGGATTTAAAGTAGTTGGGTTTTTGTAGATAACATTTAATATCTGTTGGTAATACATTGAATAAGGAAGCTCCAGTAAATGTTATCCCTTTCTGTACAATTGACAGTGATTTGTAATCCTTGTTAATATTATATTTATTCCTAGTATTATGGCTATGTATGTCAGCATTAAGACTGGAGTGTTCAGAATTTTCTACTACAAATGATAGTACAGAGTATACATACTGTGCTGGCATTACTAGTACACCCAGGTTTTTAAATAGATTTCTGCACGACGTCTGTGGGCTTGCTCCACAAATAGTTCTTATAGCACGCTTTTGCAATTTAAATACCCTCTGTGCTTGTGACGAGTTTCCCCAGAATGAGATGCCATAAGTGAGCAGGGAATGAAAATATGCAAAATGTACTAACTTTCTGGTTTCTATATTAGCTATTCTAGATATTACCCTCAGTGAAAATGTTGCAGAATTCAGTTTTTTAAGAAGTTGTTGAATATGCTGTTTCCAGTTCAATTTGTCATCTATATATACACCCAGGAATTTTGTGAAACTGCTTTCATTGATTGCTTTTCCTTCTGATATCACATTAGAGCTATCCTTTGTTTTATTTTTTGTAACA
This sequence comes from Vandiemenella viatica, assembly GCA_031002005.1. NCBI lineage: Eukaryota > Metazoa > Arthropoda > Insecta > Orthoptera > Morabidae > Vandiemenella > Vandiemenella viatica. The sequence continues at coordinate 304,736,652 of CM061921.1, read as the reverse complement.
AACTGAAGTAACTGTGTCTTTTTTACATTAAGTATTAGTTTGTTGGCATTAAACCACCTGTTGATTTTCTTTATAACATCATTTTCTGTATTTTCAAGGTTTTGTGCTGATGGGTCTTTCAAGGATATGGTAGTATCATCTGCAAATAGCACTATGTGTTCATTATCACCTAGTATATGTGGGAGATCATTTATATAGATTAAGAACAGCAGAGGGCCAAGAATTGAACCCTGAGGCACACCACATTTAACTATTTCCCATTCTGAGTTTATAACATCTCTTGTGTTAGCATCTTTCAGTGATACACACTGCTTTCTATTTTCCAGGTATGATTTAAACCAAAGTCCTGGCTTACCACTAACTTCTTAGTAGTCTAATTTACCTAGTAGAATCTCATGATCAACACCGTCAAAAGCCTTAGCAAGATCACAGAATATACCTAGGGAATTTAATTTTTTATGCATTGATTCCAGTATGTTATTTACAAAAGCAAAAATTGCTGAATCTCTTGAAACGCCTTGTCTAAAACCAAACTGTACTTTACTGAGTAGGTCATTCTTTTGTAGATGTGCATACACGCTTCTGTACATTGCTTTTTCAAAGATTTTTGAAAATGCTGGTAGAAGTGATATCGGTCTGTAATTTTCAATCTTTGAGGATATCACCCATTTTATAAAGCGGTTTGATTATTGACTTCTTGAGTGAGTCAGGAAAGATACCTTCTTCAAAAGAACTATTACAAATATGACTAATAACTCTACTAATGCTGGTGTTACATTGTTTTACTACATGGTTTGAAACCTCATCATAACCAAATGACTTTTTATTTTTGAGGGATTTAATAATTTTTTTCAATTTCATTTTGACTGGTGGGAAATAGAGACATAGGTGCTGTTTTTGGTGACAAGGATTTAAGTATTGCTATAGCATCCATATTCCCAATATATTTTCCTTTTATTTTTTCAGCAACTGTTAAGAAGTAGTTATTGAAAGCACTTCCTACATAAGAGGGGTCATTTACAAGTTTATTATTAATGCTTATAGATTTAGGTTTATGTTCAAGGGATGATACAGTTGTTTCTCTTTTAATAATGTTCCAGACACTTTTTATCTTATTATCTGAACTACTAATCTCATGGTTTATGGCCAAACGTTTAGCTTCTTTTATTACTTTGGTTAAAATTCTACAGTAAGTTTTGTAATGTTGTCTGAGAAGCATATTATCAGTGTTCCTAACTTTTACATACAATTCCCTTTTATGTCTGCAAGATGTTTTAATACCATCTTTAACCCAATTTTTGTTTACTCGTATTTGACCAATTGGAGCTAGTTTTGTAGGGAGACACCTTTTGTAAATTTTTAAAAAACCTTTGGTGAAAGTAATTGAATTTATTGTTTACCCCTTTTAATTTATAAACAGTGCTCCAGTCCTCATTGAGAAGTCTATCATTTAATATTTTTATTGAATTGTTCTTTAATGGCCTAACTCTGACAAATCCTTTCTTTTTGTTATTTTCATTTCCCACAACATCCAAAGTATGTATTTGAGCATCATGGTCTACAAACCATTTTCCATTGGAACTGTTTCATGTATTTCTAATTTATTGTGCTCTACAAAAATGTTATCAATAGTGGTACTACTATTTTTTTGTGTTCTAGTTGGGAAATTTACAGTTTGATAGAGATTCAATGATCTAAGCATTCCTAGAAGATAATCTGTCTGGTTACATTCTACAGCAAAATTTATGTTGAAGTCTCCACAGAGGATAATTTCCCTTTTACTACGTGATAAATTTATTAGAACCGCCTCAAGTTTATTAAAAAATTTACTGAAGTCTCCTGTGGGAGCCCTATAAACTGTCAGCACTATAAGATATTTGTTTACTAATTCTAACTGTATTGCACAACATTCAAAATCTGAATCTATACAGTATTTACTTACATCTAACGATTTTGTCTCGGTATTTTCGCTTACATATATTGCTGCACTACCTATTGTCATCTCTGACCTGCAATAACAAGAAGCTAATCTATATCCAATAAAAGGGAGGAGATCTATTTCAGAATTCTTCAGATGATGTTATGTGAACTTTTTTACTCAATATTGTTCCTACAACCACCTCATTCAATATTACCATTCCTCC
>CM061921.1:304704298-304733508 GCA_031002005.1 Vandiemenella viatica | reverse complement strand
ACTTAACAATAGATATCAGATTTTGTATGGTAATAGTGATCATGTACTATATGTGATAGATACTTAATGTGTTGTGTTATGGATATATTTGTGAAAGAATACTCATTACTGTCTCGTGAAACAGATGAACTTTGGCCTGGCGTAGTATCACATTACCATCTAGTAGACTGCAACGTGATGAGTGCGACATAGCATGTCACTGCGTGGCATCTGTCACACGGCCAGTAGTGTCACACCGGGCAACGTTCCAGCCAAGAATTGCAAGCCGCGATCCGGCCAAGAGTCTCGGATCACGTCCCGATCCAGTAGTCGAACCAATTGTATCAGGCCGCGTACGGAGCTAGAATGTCAGACTCCAGCTTCTTCTCCCGCGAAGAAAACGATGGCTCCTCCCTTCTCGAAGTCGACGGACATGCGGGACAGAAAATAAACCCTGTGTTAACTTTTGTAAACCCTAATGTTACATTGAAATGGTGGAATACGCGTATGCTGAAACCACATGATGTCACAGCACACTAGCCATTTTCGAACCTCGCGCTCCATATCGGAAGAAGCCGTTCTGCCTTCATAGTTCAGCGCCCTCACCCTAGGAGCAATGGCCTGACCTAAGCGTGGTTTGGCGCCACTCTGCCGGCGGTGGGTTTAACCCGGCCCTCACCACGTGGCATCTAAGGTCGCACACTAACCAATCTTATAATTTCATTATTTCACCTGCATATTTGTATTGGCTCCTCTCATTTAAGTAACCTTGCATATTAACAAAAATCATTTAACAATTTGGATCGCTTGAGATCAGTATCAATAACCTAATCTAGGACCTAAATAAATAAACATAATAAAATATGAATATATATAATATATATATATGGATTATGACGAGATGCGTCAACTACAAGTTGAATACACCTATATCTCTATGCCGCATACTAGTTTGAAATAAACAGTTGGTTACGACGTTTTCTGTTTTAGTCTTGCCAATGATATTGTTACTTCGCATCCATTTCCTCTAAGATCACCTTGTTTAAACTATGTAGCTTTAAAATGCTAAATAACATGTTGATTTGCATTAAATGGATACCTCAGCTTAATTTAGATATCTGAATAATTTGCACTTGCAAAAATTGATTAAAATAATTAAATTCACCACCGGTGACATACAACCACTACATAAGTTAATTAAGATCTGTCAAATTAGAGTAGGATAAACGTCTAGAATTTTTGTGCTTAGATGCCACTAAACTGAAAAAGCAATTTCTGACAAACAGTGAAGATTCAAATTACATCGGTGTGATGAGAACTTAAATTAAAGGTATGTAGTAAACTTGGATAAATGTGTATACACACATTTGAACTTATATTGTCACTGTCCTTTTAGATTATTTATTAATCATTTCATCTCTCGACATTTACAGAATGTCTCTGTTTCGTAGTTTATAAACCTGATTAATTTTTGATATCTTTCTATAGAACCACATTCTAAATAGTTTGACTTAATTTCTGGTATTTCCAATTAAGCACTGTGTTCTATACGTACAGCTTTAGATGTGTTTCTAACTTTCAGATCGATCTTAATAAAGATTTCTCCTTTTGATGAAAACCATTTTCGCCGTTTCTAATATGCTTTTCACACGTTTGATTCGGCCATCGGACGTATTTTATTTCCTATGTAACAATTCTTTCTACTGCTGTTGTTCAATTATTTATTTCCCTTAATGTACTTTTTAAAGTCTTTTACTATCCCAGTTGCATTTCATATTATTATTATTCAGCCGATATATTTGTCCCTATATTTTGTTGTACTTGATGCTTGGATCTCTTAATAGTATGATGAGTCGTATCACACCTGTCTCATAAGGCGTTTTGATAGCTGCTCCCGAGAAACCTCATTCCCTTGACATTGGCCATTGCTGGAATAACTCCCTACCGAGCGTGGTGGGTGGGAGGTTAATGCTCTGGCCTCGCTTTCGGGAGGACGAAGGGTTCAAATCCCCATCGGGCATCCAGATTTGGGTTTCCCATAGTTTCTCCCAAATAACTCCAGACGAATGCCGGGATGTTTCCTTCAAAAGGCCATTGCTGAATTCCTTCCAATTTCTTGACCCCAGTCCTTTCTCGCCTCTAATGACCTCGACGTCGACAAGGTGTAAAGTCATAAGCTAGTTTTAAAACAAATATAACTCCTTGCTAAGCAATAGTGTGCTATAAACACGCAATAAAATCCTGTATTTCTACGTGGTTAAACAATTAAACAACGCAAATGTTTTCCTTCATTATGTGACAAATCATAGATGCTCTCTATTTTTAATATTACCATCCCAGTGCGTTACTGAACACAACTATTAATTTCGCTTTGTGTGGTATTTAGGTATGAGAAGTAAGTGAACATTGTAAATTGGCAATTGGTGCAAGAACGCATATAATGTGTTCGAAGCCATAAGCTGCCGAACCTGCAAGGGGATGGACGAATATTCGTTAACAGGAATCGAGGAAGTGGTTTATCTTGCAGGTAATACTGCCGACTGTGGACGCACAGCATCCTTGCATTCTCATAATCCTGTCTGTGTGAGGGTCAATCAACAAATGTCTTGCAGAGTCTAGGCAGTACAAATAATATGCAGTGCTAAAGTACCATCTTCCAGTGATGAATTTCCGAAAGTGCTTGGAGAATGGTTTGATGGAGAGGGAAGTAAATTTTATAAACATTTCACAGGCGCAAGTCAAACTACACGCACCAGGGAATTTATGGTGTGAGGGAGATTAAATGGAAGGACGCACAGAATTTCTGGTCTGGAGAAACACAGGATAATTAACACACAAGCTGTCAATGGAGTCACTGGTGTAGGATTTGTAATGAATAAGAGAGTAGGGAAAACTGTATGAGTTATTATGAACAGCTTAGTGACAGGATTATTTTGATGTGGTTAGAAACTAAGCCCACCCCAACCACATTAGTACAAGTGTATACGCCAACGTAACAGGAGGATGACGAAGGAATAGAGAAAATATACGCAGAAATTTAAGAACAAAACCAATATGTGAAAGGGGAGGTGTTCAGTCTGCCAGTAAAGGCCCCTGCCAGGCAGACCTCACACACAACGCGCCTGCACGCCGGGATACATATACGACTCCAAACAGGCGCAGAGACATCAAAACAAACCAGGAAAACAAATAGAATCATCTAGAAGCTAAGTGGGACTATTTCTTACAGAGGTCGCCGTACTACCACACAACGGAATTCCTGCGCCAGGCCGCCTATATAAGCGTAGCCGGCCGCTCCACCGCCAGTTCCAGCCTGACCGCTGAACCAGCGTCAACTAGAGAAGACCACCGGAAGTTCGCGAGAAGTAGAAGCCGTCACTCCACCCCGGATCAGGACCAGGCTGAAATTCTCGACGGTCTTCTGATAACTGTACCCACATTGTTTATGGTTTACCTGTTGTATTGTGTACCGAGTAATAAACTTCAAGGAACCGTTAAGTGTAGTTCACTTCAGTGGCGACAAGGTTGGGATAAGAACTCTCGACCATCATGGCTACGCCAGCAGCACCTACGGAATGGCAACAGTTCCTCCAAGGACTTCTACATCAGTTCTTCGAATCTCAGAGACAACTGATTGCGGAAGTCAGGAATCTCCGCCAACCCACGGCCCCGCCTCCGTTCCCAGCATTCAACGACGACGTCGAAGAATGGGAGACCTACGAGAAGCGCATAAACAACACTTCGCAATTCATCACATATCCAAAGAAGAAGACCAGCGTGCATATTTCCTTTCCTGGAACCAATCGAAGATGTATGTCTTGCTCACCAAACTTCAGCCACAAGACCCCGACACCCTCACCTTCACGACCATCTGTACGACACTGAATGCATACTACAGACGCCGGTACCATGTCGTCGCGGCCCGCGTCGAATTCTATCAATGCCGGAAGAAGCCCGATCAGACGTATCGCCAGTGGGCGGCCGAACTCCAAGGCCTTAGCAGAAAATGTAAGTTTCAAACTCGTTGTTCCCACGAATCCTACGCCGACGACATGGTGCGTGATCACATCATACAGGCTGCACCAGATGCCGCACTCCGGCATGACGCCCTCAAGTTAGAGGACCCATCCCTGGAGCAGGTCATCGAACTTGCCTACAAATTCGAAATATCTACGGCCGCAGATCGCCGCCTGGAGTCCTGGGCGGATGTGGCCGCAATCCGAACCGACGTAGAGGACACACAGGACGTCGCCGCCATCCAGAGCTCCCAGTCGCGCTCCTCCCGACACCACAACCGGGGACCGCTTCCTCAGAAGGACATCGAACCGGCCCGTTCCGGCAGGGGCACCAAGTCTCGGCAGCAGCAGCGGATCCCGCAGCGCCGACGCCGCAGCCCGCTCCGCCTACCCTCCTGCCCCGCCTGTTATTCAGCACATGAGAGGGAAAATTGTCCGGATCGTTGGGCTGAATGCTCACGTTGCGGCAAGGAAGGACACCTGGCGTCCGTCTGCCGCACCAACACCACCAATGCCAATCCCGGCTCTCGCCGCCCAGGGTCTTACCAAGACAGGTTGAGCGGCGCACCTATGGATATCAATCAGGTAGACACTTCCACAGCATCCAAACTTTTTATTGACGTTACGGTCAATGGCAAGCCCCTGCGCCTACAAGTCGACACAGGAGCAGCAGTCTCATTGCTTAATTATACTACTTATGTGCAAATTGGCTCGCCCCCCCTCTCGCCGGCCCCCAAGCGCCTCCTGACATACAACAAACAGGAAATAGCACTCCTGGGACAATTCACAGCAAACGTCATGTATAAGTCTGTACATCGTTCAGTCCCCTTTTTAGTAGTTAACAGTTCTCTCACAGCAGACTTATTTGGACTGGACGCTTTCCGCTTATTCGGATTTTCAATTGAGGATAACATACACCTCGTATCTCAGCATGTTCCTTTTCCTGAAGTGGACGCCCTTTGCACCGAGTTTCAGGACCTGTTCTCACCAGGCGTCGGCTGTGCAAAGGACTTCGAAGCATCACTCCAACTCCGGCCGGACGTACGGCCTCGATACTTCCGGGCACGCCAGGTACCCGTAGCGCTTCAACAACCACTTCAGGAAGAACTTCAACGTCTCCAAGACGAAGGGATCCTCCAGCCGGTGCGGTTCAGCCCCTGGGCCACGCCGTTGGTCATAGTTCAGAAGCCAGGACGCCGCTTACGTCTCTGTGGTGACTTTAAGACCACCGTCAACCCGCATCTGCTGGTAGACGACTATCCACTTCCGAGACCGGACGACCTCTTCCGTAAACTAGCAGGAGGTACCTACTTTACAAAAATTGACCTGGCAGAAGCATACCTTCAAATCCCTTTGGATATCCAGTCCCGACAATACACAGTCATCAACACTCCCTCTGGCCTCTTCCAACTCAACCGGCTCATGTTCGGCTTGGCCAGTGCTCCAGCGATTTTTCAACGGTATCTCGAACAACTTCTCCAGGATATTCCGGGATGCATCAACTATCTCGACGACATAGTCGTCACGGGACCCTCCGCTGCCGAACACATGACCAACCTCCGCCTACTCTTCCTCCGCCTCCGTGCAGCAGGATTGAAATGCAACCTTTCCAAGTGTCAATTTTTTCAACAATCCATTTCCTACCTGGGTCACATCATCGCTCAGGAAGGCATTTCCCCAGCATTTTCCTATGTGGACGCTATTTCCAACTTACCTCGGCCTCAGGATCTACATCAGTTGAAATCTTTTTTAGGCAAGATTTCATACTACAGAAAATTTATACCCTCAGCAGCACAAGTGGCAGCACCCCTGTACCACCTCTGTCGCAAGAATGTCCCGTTCCGTTGGACCCCAGCTTGCGAGACCGCATTCCACACCCTTAAACAGCAGCTCAAGTCCGCAGCATGCCTCATGCCATACACTCCAAACCTCCCCTTGATACTTGCCACAGATGCATCCGATTACGGTGTGGGGGCAGTTCTGTCTCATAAATTACCAGATGGCACGGAACGCCCCGTAGCTTACATCTCCAAAGCCCTATCGGCTGCTCAGCTTAAATATTCTCAAATCGAGAAAGAGGCGCTAGCTATTGTTTTTGCCTGCTCCAAATTCTATTCCCTTTTATATGGGATTTCTTTTCATCTCATTACCGACCACAAGCCACTCCTATCACTATTTGATCCGTCCACACGTCTGCCTACCAAAACATCCCACCGCATCCAGCGTTGGGCACTATTCCTGTCCCAGTTCAGATATACCATGCATTTCCGTACCACCTCCAGGCATGCCAATGCAGACGCCTTATCCAGACTACCGCAGGGACCAGACCTTGCCTTCGACAAGTCGGAACTTCTGGTGTTCCAGATCGACGATGACATACAAGAAGCACTGAAGACATTTCCAGTCACGGCCTCAAAAGTCGCGGCAGCCACAGGGGAGGACCCCCTCCTCCGTGTCATCCGACACCACATCCAACACGGGTGGCAAACACGTTCCCCTCCACGCCATCATCAAGACCTCAAGTTCTACTACTCCATCCGCCACCAGCTCTCAGTAGTAGAGGGAGTGCTCCTCCGCACAGAACCAAATTCCACCCCGAGGGTCGTCGTTCCGAGATCCCTACAACCGACAATCCTCCAAACTCTCCACCAAGGACACTGGGGAATTGCCCGCACCAAATCCCTTGCCAGACGCCATGTATTCTGGATCGGCCTTACCACGGATGTCACGAAGATGGTGCGGCGCTGTACCATCTGTGCCCAACAACTGCCCCGCCCCCCTCAAAAGTTCCTTTCCTGGCCGGCACCGTCTGGACCCTGGGAACGCATTCACCTCGACTTCGCTGGCCCATTCCTAGGCCACCAGTGGCTCCTAGTGACGGATGCCTTTTCCCACTTCCCATATGTCGTCCGTTGCTCCACAATCACCACAGAGGTCACCATTTCAGCCCTCACGAAGATCTTTTCCATCGAAGGATTACCATACGCTATCGTCACAGATAACGGACCGCAATTTCGAAGTCGGGAATTCCTATCCTTCTGTACCGCCAACAATATCCAACACCTCCTCACCCCGCCCTTCCACCCCCAATCTAACGGGGAGGCGGAACGGCTAGTCAGAACATTCAAAACCCAAATGACCAAATACACCACAAGTCACAAACTCGAAGAGGCATTGACACTCTTCCTCAGTTCCTATCGAACCACTCCAGTGGGGGCCAAAAGCCCGGCGGAATTGCTGCATGGCCGCCAACCTCGCACTCTCCTCCATCTCCTCTTACCCCCGCCCAAAGTACAGGTACCTTCGGGCCCATTCCGTTTCACCCCGGGCTCCCTAGTCTGGGCCCGCGGGTTTGGCTCCCGGGCCGGTTGGCTTCCGGGGGTCATCCAGCGGCCCCGGGGCCGCCAACTGTTCGACGTCAGCCTGGATGGCCGGATAGTGCGACGCCATCGAAACCAACTACGTCCCCGCTACCCCACGGCACCGTCCTCTTCCACCACGGCACGGCCATCCACTTCTTCCTCTCCTTCCCTGCCACCTCCACCACTCCTGCCGTCTAACCGTTGCTCAGGGACAGTTACAGCGCCACCAACGACGCCACAACCTGTCGGTCGCTCCGACACCCTTCAGCCGCAGCCTCTCGACCACCTGCGGGGACCATCTTCAGCGCCCCCCGTACAGCCCCCGGCCATCGACGCCGACGAACCGATGCCGTTAGCTCCACAAGTACCTCCACCACAACCTGCACCACGACGCAGGTCGGCACGCATCGCCAGGGGAACAGCTCCGTACTCCCCTGGAGGTAGCCTTCATAGTCTGCTCCAGGGCGCCGCGGCAGACGACCTCGCAGACGTCGCAGACATCGCCCCCCCCCCCCGGGAGGGAGGTATGTTCAGTCTGCCAGTAAAGGCCCCTGCCAGGCAGACCTCACACACAACGCGCCTGCACGCCGGGATACATATACGACTCCAAACAGGCGCAGAGACATCAAAACAAACCAGGAAAACAAATAGAATCATCTAGAAGCTAAGTGGGACTATTTCTTACAGAGGTCGCCGTACTACCACACAACGGAATTCCTGCGCCAGGCCGCCTATATAAGCGTAGCCGGCCGCTCCACCGCCAGTTCCAGCCTGACCGCTGAACCAGCGTCAACTAGAGAAGACCACCGGAAGTTCGCGAGAAGTAGAAGCCGTCACTCCACCCCGGATCAGGACCAGGCTGAAATTCTCGACGGTCTTCTGATAACTGTACCCACATTTGTTTATGGTTTACCTGTTGTATTGTGTACCGAGTAATAAACTTCAAGGAACCGTTAAGTGTAGTTCACTTCAGGAGGAAAATCTAATAATCATGAATGATTGGAATGCAATAGTGGGAGAAGGAAAAGAGGGGAATACTGTAGGATATTTTAATCTAGGAGAAATAAATGAGCGAGGAAGCAAGTTGTTAGAATTGTTTGAAAGATATAAGCTAGTTGTGGCAAACACACTGTTTAAGAACCATGCAAGAAGAATATACACCTGGAAACGTCCAGTGGATACAGGCAGATATCAGCTAGATTATATCATGGTCAACAGAGATTTAGGAATCAAGTTCTAGACTGTAAAGCGTACCCAGGATCAGACATAGACTCTGACCATAATTTGATAGTAATTAAGTGCAGGCTGAAATTCAAGCGAATAAAAGAGAAAAGTAAGCAGAACAGACTGGAAGTGAATAAACTGAAAGAATCTAGCACGAGAGAAAAATTTGCGGAAATGGTAGACTTAGGTCTAAGAAGTAATTCGGAAAGTAGCTCTTCCGATGACGAATGGAATGCATTAAAGTCCGAAATAATGACAGCTGGTAAAGAAACATTATGCTTTAGGGAACAAGCCACCCGAAAACCGTGGATCACAGAAGAAATTTTGAAACTAATGGATCAGAATAGAAGGCACAAAAATGCTCAGGTTGAAGCAAGAAGAGAGCACTACAGGAAATTTAGAAATCAAATAAACAGGAAATGCAAAAAAGCAAAAGAAATATGGCTAGAAGAAAAGTGTGAAGAAGTAGAAAAGGGAATGGTCGTAGGCAAAGTAGATGTTGCATACAGGAAGATCAAACAGAATTATGGAGAAATGAAGAAAAGAGGTGTAAAACATTACAGCTGCTGATGGGAAAACTCTTTTAAGCTCAGACGATAGAGCTAACCGATGGAAGGAATACACTGAAAAACTTTATGATGGGGACGACTTGAACAATAGCGTAATGGAAAAGGAAAGTGATGTCGACCCTGATGATTTAGGATTTTCTGTTTTGAGGACAGAATTTAATAAAGCTCTGAATGACTTGAAACCAAATAAGGCAGTTGCAATTGATGTGATCCCTGCAGAACTTCTTAAATCCTTAGGAGAAGAAGGAATCGAAAGATTATTCAAGCTGGTATCAAAAAGTTATGAAACAGAAGAAATTCCAACTGATTTTAATAAAAATATCTTCGTCACACTCCATAAGAAAGCACAAGCCGACAAATGTGAGAATTATCACACCATTAGGCTGACATCACGTGCTTCAAAATTTCGTGACCAGAATAATTCACACAAGAATGGAAAAGATAGTAGAAGAGATAGTAGGTGAAGATTAGTTTGGGTTTAGGAAAAATTGTGGTACGAGGGAAGCAATTCTGGTTTTAAGATTAATACCTGAAGGGCGGATCAAGAAAAACAAAGATAATTTTTATGGAATTTGTGGATTTAGAAAAAAGCTTTTGATAATGTTAGGTGGAACAAGATGTTCAAAATTTTAAAGAAATCAGGTCTAAAGTATCTAGATAGAAGAATACTTTATAAACTATATAAAAATCAAGTAGATGTAATAAAATTAGAGAATCATGAGAGACATGCATCAGTTAAAAAGGGTTGAGACAAAGTTGTAGTCTATCCCGATTAATATTCAACTTGTATGTAGAAGAAGCAATAAAGGAAATAAAAGAAAAATTTTCGTGTGGCATACGTGTTCAGGGAGAAAAAATCAGTATCCTACGATTTGCTGATGACATTGTCTTGTTAGCAGAACGAGCTTTGGATATTGGGAAGTTACTGAATGGCATAAACAAATTACCGAAGTAAGATTTTGGACTGAATATAAATAAAAGCAACACAAAAGTGTTGAAATGTAGCAGAAATTATACCAATTACGGTAGATGAAATATAAAAATAGGATCGGATGCAATAGGAGAATTAAGTGAACTTTGCTACTTGGGAAGCAAAATTACAACCGATGGCCGAAGCAAGAATGATGATAAAGTAGAATAGCACTAGCATAAAGAGCCTTCATGAAAAAGAGAAATCCTTTAGTTTCAAATATTGATGTGGGAATTAGAAAAAAAACAAAAAAAAAAAACAAAAAAAAAAACTTTTTAAAACTCTACGTGTGGTGCACAGCACTTTGCGGTAGTGAAACATGGACCATACCAGAAAGAAAGAAAATTGAAGCATTTGAAATGTGGTGGTACAGAAGAATGCTGAAAATTAAATGGACAGACAAAGTACGAAATGAACGAGTTTTAGAAATGATGGGTTAGGAAAGAAGTTTGTTGAAGAAGCTTACAGAAAGAAGAGACAGGTTGATAGGTCATATTTTGAGACATACTGGATTGGTTAATTTGCTGGTGGAGGGAACAGACGAAGGTGAGAACTGTAGAGGAAAACAGAGATTAGAATGTATGAAGCAGATAATGTGGACGTGGGTTGTAAGGGATATGTAGAGATGAAGAGGTTAGCAGAAGATAGGAAGGGATGGAGGATTGCATCAAACCAGTCGAAAGACAAAAGGCAAAGCGAACGAAATGTTTGATTAGTGAAAGAAGGAACAGGAATACACGCCCGCCTCTAGTGACCTTGACGAGGCGTAAAACCATAAGTAAAAAAAAATAAAATAAAGGAGAATGCTTCTGCAGAAATGAATTTGTTCGGGAAATTTTTTCTAAACGTGCTCCACATGTTTTAATGTGCAGCAGAAGTATAGCTTCGGCTGACAGGATTGCGACTGATAACGTCGGTCTCATGTTCGTTTATTTTCTAGCGCGGCGCGCTTCTATGATGGTCAGGGAGCGTCCATAAACTACGTTGCTCCATTTTGGACCCCTGTGAACCTCTCCTTCGCCCTACATAGAACGGAGTGGTTTTTGATTTTTACCTCAACCTTCCTTCTCCCCCCTGCATGGCACGTAGCTTTCTTCCCCCTATTGATTCCAGGAGAGATTTTGTACTTTTTTCTTATATTACACCATCGGAAATTACATACGGAAACAATTAAAATGACGGAAACAAATGTTCAAATGTTGTTCTGTGTTCTATACCTTACATTCACTGTGACTAATAAGATGACTGAAAAGCTACTTGGTTTGGCTCGGAACTCCTAACTTTCCCCCCCCCCCCGCTCCCAACAACCCTTCCCCCGTCCTTCCCCCACGTAGCCCAGAGTAAATTTTTAGTCGACCCCTTCCTCCACCCCCTAGTCAGAGCCACATAGTTTATGGACGTTCCTGATGGATAAGCGCCAGTAGTGGAGGAAGCGAAACGCACCTTGATGAAGACTTCAGCTGCAGCCCCCATCGCGTCCGCGAGAACTTCGTATTATCCAGTTTTACGATAAACAGCATTTTCCATGACGAGACTATCAAAATTAGTAACTCGCTCAGGCAAAGCAACCATTTTTGTGTGCTCGGGAACACATAAAGAACTGTATCTTGTGCCTACAAACGAGCTAGAAACATATCGTTATTAGTTGGGTCATGTCTTATTCGATTGTATCGCAACATTCCATTTATTTATCATAATAATAATTTCGTATGGTCGTAATGACCTGATGACAGGGTTTACATTGGCTGCGCATTCCATCCCTGCCGTAGCTGCCTTAACCTAGCCCGACAATCCTGCCGGGTACAGGGAATCAACAGTTTAAGGTGGGATCCGAACCACGGAAGCATTCTGGTGTACTTCGCATTAGAGAGGTGAAGGCCGGCTTAAATGCCTATGAAAATCCTCTCCGAGACGGGGATTCGAACCGGGGATATTTCGATCTCCAGTCAGACGCTTTAACCTCTGAGCCACCTGACCGCTCTATTTGGGTGCACGGCAGTGCACCCGCCAAGTCGAGTCAACGGCGGCACTGCCTACCCTTTTCTCGAAGCGATTCGGGCAATTTTTGAACCTCAATTTCTTCAGTCATATTTATGCTACAAGTCTCAAATTTCTGTTAGGCATAGATATCAGCGATCTTAGCAAACGTACTTAATTTTTTTTATTACTGTTCTTAATTCGTAAGTTATTCGGATGCAAACTTCAGAGATTTTGTCACTCACTCACTCACTGACTGATGATCATCAAAATTCTAAGGCACTTCCCGTAGCCGTAGAAAGCTGAAATTTGGTACACAGATAAAATTTTACCCACATATTATAAGAAAAGTCTGAAACTCGTAAATTTTCATATACCTACCCCCTTTCCTACCCCTAACGTGAAATCGCTTTCTACCCTAATTACTTTATAAAGCTCTAATTTTCACTGTAGAGTGAGCTTAATATGTTTAACTAAACTGTTTAATTATACTTCTTTTCTTTTCTTACTTTTGAAGTTATTGAAATTCAAAATTTTATTTCGGCACAACACCCCGATATCAAAATTCCACTGTACTTACAGCAATCCTAGAAACAAGTAATTTGGTACACATATTTTGAGAAGCTGAAATGCTCATACAAAGGAAATAGCGTACAAAACACTAGTGCGTCCGCATTTGGAATACTGTTGTGCAATTTGGGATCCGTATCGCAAGGGATTGATTGACACGTTAGAGAAAGTGCAGAGGAGAGCCGCTCGATTCGTGACCGCTAGTTACAGTCCTTATGTAAGTGTCACAGAGCTGATACGTGGGTTAGGCTGGGATTGTTTGGCGGACATACGACGTCGTTTTCGTTTAAATTTGTTGGAGAATATGCGAAAATGTCTAATTTACGAGTGCAACGAAATACTTCTTCCGCCAACCTATTTAGGTCGCAATGACAGAAGGGATAAGATTCGAGAGATAAGATGCCGTACTGATACATTTATGTATTCTTTCTTTCCTCGTTCTGTTCGGGATTGGAATACTCTAAAATAGGATTGGTGCTTAGCCCCCTCTGCCACCCACAGTAATTGTGAATTGCAGAGTATAGATGTAGATGTAGATATATGGTTTCATCCCAAAATCATAAGAAAAATCTGATATTGGAGTTTTTCCCCGTATTTATCTATATATAAAAAGATGGATGTTTCTTTGTTTATTCTTCATACAAATCCACAGTTTTCATCCGATTTCGATGAAACTTTGCACACTTATCCTTTGAAACATGAAGAAAAATATTTACATGTGGTTGAACAATTTCCTGTCATATTGTCACATAATTTTGAAAAAATTACCGAAACGACCATAGACCGACGTTTAGGATGTGGAAGACTCTGTAGTTCCATACACAATTGTGGGCTGGTGGCCCATTGGTTAACGCGCTTGCTTACTGATGTGTATACCGCCGGATCAAATCCCAAGGTAGGCAAAGGTTTTTAAAAATTGTTTTTGATCGTAAGAGTCACGTCTGGACCGTTGATTATTCGGACTGAATGATAAACTGTAGATATCACAAACTTAGGGGTGCAATGCGAGGAAAATCGTAAGTAGTCTTGCAATGTTGTAGGTGCACACTTTTTTACGTTATACTGACCCCTCAGGGGTGATTCGCAGTCAGTGTGCGTGTGCTCTGCAGTAATAATACTATAAATGCGGAAGTAGGTCTCTTTCTTTTTGTTACGTTTTGACCACTAAATGACTATTCCGGTATTGAGGAAATTGAACAAGAAAATCTGTAGGCTGAGCACAGAACATTGTTTTTGGTATGATTGACAGTTGTAGTCACGAAATTTGAAAACTTGTCGAATGGTGACAGAGAGACAGATGTGTGTGTTAGTCTGTCATGTAAGTTCGGTTGCTCAAGGTGTGTTTCTCGCGCATTATGTTAGTGAATAATTTCTTAATAAATTGCGTTTAGAGAAAAAAACGTATTATTTAGTATAGATGTAGATTTTCTCTGTCCTCTTACCTTGCGTCTGTTTAAATGTTTCTGGCACCAGTTTATTTTGCCTTCTTTTTTGACATGCCTTGCGTGCGTAAACTGGCCTTAGTTGTAGCTCTAGCAGAGCACCCAAGAATCGGATGCTCATGCTGAAAAAAGAAGAAAAGACCTATCTGAAATAAAACTGCCCTTAGTTAACACCCCCCCCCCCCCCCAAATCCCAACACCTTCGGTTTTTTTTTGTTTGTTTTTAAATATATTGGGAACTTTTTCTCCTCAAGAGACAGGTTCGACGGTAGAATGATATAGTGATGGCTTTCCTGTCATATTATGTCGATTTGGTGTTGTTTGGGACCAATCCTTCGTTACCAAAAACTTTCTATATTCAATTCTGGCAAAGAAATTCTTAATTAGCAGGGATCAGCTAATTGAATTATAATCCCAAACATGAAAAATTCTGGCACATATTTGCGGCTTAATTACTTTGCTCCGGATGAAGCTATAAACCTGAAAATTCTATTTTATATACAGGGTGTTACAAAAAGGTACGACCAAATTTTCAGGAAACATTCCTCACACACAAACAAAGAAAATATGTAATGTGGACATGTGTCCGGAAACGCTTACTTTCCATGTTAGAGCTCATTTTATTACTTCTCTTCAACTCACATTAAACATGGAATGGAAACACACAGCAACAGAACGTACCAGAGTGACTTCAAACACTTTGATACAGGAAATGTTCAAAATGTCCTCCGTTAGCGAGGATACATGCATCCACCCTCCGTCGCATAGAATCCATGATGCGCTGATGCAGCCCTGGAGAATGGCGTATTGTATCACAGCCGTCCACAATACGAGCACGAAGAGTCTCTTCCTTCCTGCAATTGGGCCAACTGGCGGTGAATCGAGGAAGTACAGTACAAACTAACGAAACTAAATTGAGCTCTAACATGGAAAGTAAGCGTTCCCGGACACATGTCCACATAACATATTTTCTTTGTTTGTGTGTGAGGAATGTTTCCTGAAAGTTTGGCGGTACCTTTTTGTAACACCCTGTAGAGGCAAACAAGTTTAAAAAACTATATATTCTTCACGGGTTTGCTGCCGGATTACATTTTCTGCTGACGACGAGCTTTCGGCGACTTGCACTGCCGCCATCATCAGGTCCGTTGTATCAAGTTAAAAAAAAAAAGCATTAAATTTTACTTTGTTCCTGTGGTTAGTTTGGAAGTTACTTGTTATTTATTTGAGGTGGTAGATAAACCAGCGGCAATGCTCATTGCTAGGCTACGACGTACATGAATTGTTTCCAGAGATTGGGGCATTGTTGGAAATGATGTTGCTGATTTTCCTTGTATTTATTCAATGGAAACCCAAACGTGAAACGTTCCGGTACATATTTGCAGGTTAATTGCTTTGTTCTGGATGAATCAGTATGCTCAAACCGTCGAACGTGTCTCATGAAGAGAATCAATTTCCAACATATTTAAAAACAGAAAAACAAAAGAAGGTGGGGTGGGGGGAGGGTGTGCGGGGATGTGTGTGTGTTTGTGTGTGTGTGTGTGTGTGTGTGTGTGTGTGGGAGGGGGGCGGGGTGTTTAACTAAGGGCAGCTTTATTTCATCTTGGTCTTTTCTTCTTTCTTTAGCATGAGCATCTAATTCTTGGGTTCTAATAACTTTAGCTGCTCGCGTTCTGCTAGAGCTACACTATAGGCTAGGTCCTAAGCCAGCAAGCAATGTCAAAAAAGAAGACAAAATAAACTGGTGCCTGAAACCTTTAAGCAGACACAAAATAATAGTACAGTGCAGAGCAAATCGAGCTCTATACTAAATAATACGATTTATCTCTAAACGAAATTTAATAACAAATCATACACTAACAAATCGCGCGAGAAGTACAGCTTGAGCAACCGATGTATCATTACAAACTAACACACGCCACCATTCGATAAGTTCTAAAAATTTCGTGAATACAACTGTTATTCATACCGAAAAAATATTTCCGGTTTCCTTCCTACAGATACAAAGTATTTCCTTGTCAAATTCCATCATTATTGGTAGCCATTTAGTCGTCAAAACGTAACCAATTTCTTCGGTCGTATTTAGGCTACATGTATCAAATTTCTGTTGTGCATAGATATCAGCAATCTTAGCAAACGTACAAAATTGTTTTTCGATAGTGTTCTTAGTTCGGTTGTTTTTAGGATGCAAACTACAGCGATTTTGTCACTCATTCACTCACTGACTGACTGATGATCATCAAAACTCTAAGGTTCTTCCCGTAGTTTTGGAAAGCTGAAATTTGTTACACAGATAAAATTTTACTCACATACATACCCACAAACTCGTAAATTTCCATATATCTACCCCTTACTTACCCTTAAAGTGAAATCGCTTCCTACCCAAATAACCTTATACACTTCAGATTTCAATTGTAGAGTGAGCTTACTAAGCTCAACTAATGTGTTAAATTTTACTTATTTGCTTTTCTTATTCTTAGTAGTTACTGAAATTCAAAATTTTATTTCGAACACGACACCCCGATATCAAAATTCCACTGTACCTCCAGTCATCCCAGAAACAAGTAATTTGGTATACATATATGTTTTCATCCCAATATCATGAGAAAATTCTAATATTGGAGTTTTATCCCGTATTTATTTAATTAAAATCCCAAACATGAAAAATTTTGGCACATATTTGCGGCTTAATTGCTTTGCTCCCGATGAAGTTACATGGCTGAGAATTTTTTAATGCTACGAGATAAGCAAGTTTAAGTGCAAACTTAAATTTTACTTTGGTCTTATGTTTAGTTTGGAAGTTACTACTAATTTATTTATGTTGGTAGTTAAGACAGCGGCAATCTGCATTGCTCGGCTATCGGGCACATCAATTGTTTTCAGTAATTGGGTCATTGTTGGTGAACGTATATTTATGTCTTAAAATCTGAAATGTTCTTAATAACCGATTTTCAAGTGGAATCATTACATTTGATTGGTGATTCAGGATAAGCGATAAACTTACAAAAAGAAATGTTATCCCACAAAAACAATTCTTGTAAAAACAGGCCAAGTCTCGTGTTTGTGCAGTGACAAAAAGTTATGAGATCTTCTTCTGAGCCAAGTCTACACTTTACAGTGTGTACTCACTTCACTTTATGAAACAGAATGTTTTTTTTCGGTATCATAGATCGTTTATTTGAGATAAAAAATCTGATGACTTGGCCATATGCATGTCATAATTTGAACTTAAATTGAGGGAATAATATATATACTTGTCAAATTCGAATAATAGCGAGGGAAATCTTGGCTTTTACGTTTTTATAAGTTTGCGTCGTTTAGCTAAAACATGGCGTGCATAATGGCCAAGTCATCGGATTTTTTATCTTAAATAAACGATCTATGATACCGAAAAAAAAAAACCATTCTGTTTCATAAAGTGAAGTGAATACACACTGTAAAGTGTAGACTTGGCTCAGAAGAAGATCTCATAACTTTTTATCACTGCACGAACACGAGATTTGGCCTATTTTTACCAGAATTTTTTTGTCATTAAAAGTAGTTTTGCTCCCAGGTAAATTTATAAAGATCAAAACCCAGCTTGGTGGGTGAGTGGTAACGTTCTGGCATCGCATTCGGGAGAACGCGGGTTCTAATCTCCTTCTGGGCATCCAGATTTGAGTTTTCTGTGGTTTCCCCAAATCACTCCAGGTGAATACCGCGATGCTTCCTTCAAAAGGTCATGGCATGATTCCTTCCCGTTCCTGGTCCCCACTAATTTCCCACCTGTAATGACCTCTACGTCGACTAGGCGTAAAGCCATAAGAAAAGGAACAGTATGCATACACAGAAATCAGTGCAGATATTACATTAAAGGTACATTATCCTTAGTTGCTGCCGATGAGGTAATTTAATTTAATTTAATTGTAAATGGAGCACAGGCTCCGGTGGCAATTTCCCTACACAGCCCATCTTCCCTCTATCCTGCACCTACCTATATTTGGCCCTCTACAAATTTTATCTTTAAATTCATTCAAAATTTTTGGTAAATTATTCATCATTTCTCTTGGTAACTCATTCCAATCCCTGACACCCTTACCTAAAAAGAGAATCTTCCCACACCCTTGTGCCTGAAATCGAGTGCCAGCTTGTGGTCATGGTCATCTTTTCCCTTCCATGCACTACTTTTCATACCTATTGCAATATCTTTCCATGCCTCATCGCCAGTATATGCCCTGTACACTCCCATGACCCTCCTCATCCTCCTCCTGTCTTGCAATGAATCCCATTCCAGCTCCTTTATCATATCCGTCACTGATTGCATTCTGCGATAATTTCCAGAAACAAATCTAGCAGCCCTTCTTTGCACCCTCTCCAACTCCTGTATTTGATACGTAAAATGAGGGTCCCATACTACACTACCATATTCGAGCAATGGTCTGACCAAAGTTTTGTAACCCAATTCCTTGACTTCTCTCGTACATCCCCTCATCACTCTCTCCAACAAGTGCAGAACTTTGAAACCTTTTCCTACCACCTGTCCTATGTGTCCTGCCCAGTTAAGTTTGTTATCAAAAGTAATTCCAAGATATTTACATTTCAAGTCTTCAGCAAGCAATTCTTTCCCCACCTTATATTCATAATTAACCTTTTGTTTTTTATTTGTGTATCTAATAAGCTGACTCTTCTTTGCATTTATCTTCATTCCATGTTTACCAACCCAATTAGATATCCTGTCCAGATCACCCTGCAACTGTTTACAATCCTCTATCGTTTTGATTCTTTTATACAGCATTATGTCATCTGCAAACAATCTAATTTCAGATAGTAAACAATCAACACAATTATTCATTAGAATAATGAATAGCAATGGTCCCAATACGCTACCCTGTGGCACACCCATTTTTACTTCCACTTCTTTTGATACTACATTTCCTACCCTAACTTTCTGTTTTCTACCTTTTAAAAATTCTTCTACCCAGCAAATGACTTTCTTATCCACTCCAATGGTTTTTACCTTATTTACTACCATTTTATGGCTTACTCTGTCAAACGCCTTAGACAGATCTAGTGCTACACTATCAATTTGGCCTCCCTTGTCCATTTCATCTGAAATATCTTGCATATATCCCACCAACTGAGATTCGCATGAATATCCTTGCCTGAAACCATGTTGCCTGCTTGAAAACCACTTACGTTCCTCACATATATTTCTGATGTGGTTGCATATCAATCTTTCCATTAATTTACCTACCACTGATGTCAAACTGATTGGCCTGTAATTCTCAACTCTATTTCTCACCCCTCCCTTATGTACCGGTACTACTATTGCACTTTTCCAGTCCTGTGGTAAGCAGCAAGTGTCTAGACTCAATTTAAATAATATTTCAAGATAAGGTACAATGTCACATCCGGCTATCTTTAAGATATCTGTAGTAATATTATCTTCACCAGCCCCTTTATGTTTTTTTCAGCTTTCTTATTTCCTTCATGATTTCCTCAGGATGGATATCAAATTTTTTACTATCGTCATTTCTAATTGTGTTGTTAAGCTCGTTCTCCGAATTAGACCCTCCTGTTTCTGATTCATTGTCCCTAATGCTTTCACTGAACCAGTTACTTAAAATCTCTGCCTTTTTCAAATCGTCAGTAACTTCTTCTCCATCCTTATCTATAAGTGTCTCTACATCCCTCCCTTCCCCTCAGTTTCCTGATATAGCCATAGAAATTTCTAGATGCATCAGTCAATGGTCCTCCTGCACTGACAATACTCTTCATAAACCCATCTTTAGCCATTTTCTTTGCTGTTATTAAGTCCTTGTTTAGTTGTTTTAAATATTCCCTACTACCCTGCTGTCTCTTAACTCTGTTATGTTCTTTTCTTACCAACCTCTTTAACCTCCTCACTTCCCTATTATAGTACATAGGTTCTCTACTTCTCTTTATTTTCTGCTTTGGAATAAATTTTTCTTCCCCCTTTCTTATTATCTCCTTGAACTCTTCCCACCTTGACTCTACTGTACCTGAGCCTTCCTTCCATTTGCTGAATTGTTCTCTGAAATATCTCTTCAAATTTGAAACCTGTGCCTTTTTATAATTGTACCTATTTCCCCCTTCAATTTTGGCTGCTGGTTTACTGAATCCTCTAATATCCATCAGAACTGCTTCATGATCACTTATTCCTTCAGTTACTTGATACCTCAAAAGGTTTTCATCGGGCTTAATTAGAAATATATCCAAAATATTTTGTCCCCTAGTGTTTTGCTCAACCACTTGTGTAAATCCTCCTTCCCTTATTAAGATATTTGCAAATCTTTGTTCCCTTGTGTTATTTATCTTATTCCCTTCCCAGTTTACACCTGGTAAATTTAAATCCCCGCCGATGATGATCATTCTATTCTCACCTCTGAAATCTGAGTATGAATTTAATTTCTCCCCAAGAGCCTCATCCTCTTCTGTCATTCTTCCACTGCGGTAAACAGCCAACACTCTGATTTTTTCTTTTTTATTACCCCAGAAATCTACCCCAAGTAACTCATGGTCTTGATCTATGAACGCCAGTGAACTGTGGTAGTTTTTGCTAACTAGTATGAAGACTCCTCCACCAATTGCTCCTCTATCTCTGCGGTACACTCTGTAACCATCAGGAAAAACCTCACTGTCTAGTACTTCTTCTTTTAACCAACTCTCTACCCCAATTATTACTTGTGGTTCGTGCATCTCTATTAAGTTTGCAAATTCGATTACTTTGTTCATTATACTTCTACAGTTTACCATTAACACCCTTACTACTGGCTTTACATTTTCAGAATTTATCTCCTCTTTCCCACTTTTACCGCAGTCAGTTATTGTTTCAGCCATTTCATCTATTTCTTTAATATCTGTGACTTTCCCCATCGCGAATCTGCAATCAGTATCACTTTGATAATCTATTTCTGTCCCTTCACCAGCAGCCCCTA
This sequence comes from Vandiemenella viatica, assembly GCA_031002005.1. Taxonomy (NCBI): domain Eukaryota; kingdom Metazoa; phylum Arthropoda; class Insecta; order Orthoptera; family Morabidae; genus Vandiemenella; species Vandiemenella viatica. Next base: position 304,712,464 of record CM061921.1, on the reverse strand, counting down.
ACCTAAAAAAGGCACAGTCCTGACCCCATCATCACTGGAAACGGGCTCCCTCACTGCTTTAGCTAACAACTCAGAAAGTACTCCCTTCCCCCTTCTATTTAGGTGTAGGCCATGCCTAGTGAGACCCCACCTACCAATGGTGTTCACAGGCACAACCCCCAACACAGAACTAATGCCTTTCCCAAGTAGCACTTCCGTTTTCCACATTAACCCGCCTCACAGCATAGTTCAATTGTGGCCGGTCATGGCGACTTAGGACCTGCATGAGCTCCACCCTGGTATGCTGTGCCTCCTTCACCACCTTCCTCAGGTCACTCTCTATACTATAACTCGCGTTTCTATCAATACTATTTCCCGCACCTCCCACTATCACTACTCTATCATCCTTAGTGAAACTCCTACAAAGGGAACCTATATCCTCTATTACCTGGCCTAATGTTGCACTAGGTTTGAAAAAACTTGTGACCTGATATCCTGTACCTACTGATCCTGTAGATTTAATAACGTTGATCCCCAACGTGAATAGTACAGTACCCTTTCATGTCCACTGGTTGTGTACATTTCGTGTAACAAAGATTAACTACATATTTTGTATCTATTTAAATGAAATATTTGTGTACCATACATGAATGTTAAAATGCAGGTCTATCCCAGCTCAATCTCCAAAAATTAACGGTTAATAGAATGCAATATTTGAAATAATTGTAAAATTTCGTATGGCATGAATGGGCGGAATATCCCCAAAGGATTCGGTCATCGATTGACAGTGTTTCGATTTGCTGCGGAGGTACCTCTGTCATGGCTAACTAACCTAATCCGGTAATCCTACCACATGTAGGAGAACTACAGTTAAACGTGGAATTCGAATCATGAAGAATTCTAAAGCATCACATTAAAAACACAAACTGTGCGAGAGGTCAAGGTCGGGCTAAGTGCCTTTGAAATCCGCTCCGAGAGAAAGGAATTCGACCAGGGGACCTTTCCATCTCCAGTCAAACGCTTTAAGTATGGAGCCATCCAATATTTCAGAGACAATTAAAAATAACCCCACACAACACCAATTATCGTTCAATTTTCTTAAGTTTATTCTAGATGTTGCAATTGCATATAATTTTGTTTTCATTGGGCTGTGTGTAATAGAGAATACAGTTTGTTGCTCTGTATCTGAGATGAGAGAGATGTTGGAAGTATGACGGGTTCAAATACAACATACGCATTCCAGTAATAAACATCAGGAGTTATATGGCGCCCCTTAATCGTCTCTACTCTAGCAGATTATCTGTACACTAATTCTGCAAAACATAGAATTTTAACATTAACTCCCCTTCTTCTATCATACAAGGCGATTCAGGAGGAATGGTAAATATTGAATGAGGTGGTTGTAGGAACAATATTGAGTAAAAAAGTTCACATAACATCATCTGAAGAATTCTGAAATAGATCTCCTCCCTTTTATTGGATATAGATTAGCTTCTTGTTATTGCAGGTCAGAGATGAGCAATAGGTGGTGCAGCAATATATGTAAGCGAAAATACCGAGACAAAATCGTTAGATGTAAGTAAATACTGTATAGATAAAGATTTTGAATGTTGTGCAATACAGTTAGAATTAGAAAACAAATATCTTATAGTGCTGACAGTTTATAGGGCTCCCACAGGAGACTTCAGTAAATTTTGTAATAAACTTGAGGCGGTTCTAATAAATTTATCACGTACTAAAAGGGAAATTATCCTCTGTGGAGACTTCAACATAAATTTTGCTGTAGAATGTAACCAGACAGATTATCTTCTAGGAATGCTTAGATCATTCAATCTCTATCAAACTGTAAATTTCCCAACTAGAACACAAAAAGATAGTAGTACCATTATTGATAACATTTTTGTAGAGCACAATAAATTAGAAATATATGAAACAGTTCCAATGGAAAATGGTTTGTCAGACCATAATGCTCAAATAAATACTTTGGATGTTGTGGGAAATGAAATAACAAAAAGAAAGGATTTGTCAGAGTTAGGCCATTAAAGAACAATTCAATAAAAATATTAAATGATGAACTTCTCAATGAGGACTGGAGCACTGTTTATAAATTAAAAGGGGTAAACAATAAATTCAATTACTTTCACCAAAGGTTTTTAGAAATTTACAAAAGGTGTCTCCCTACAAAACTAGCTCCAATTGGTCAAAAACGAGTAAACAAAAATTGGGTTACAGTTGGTATTAAAACATCTTGCAGACATAAAAGGGAATTGTATGTAAAAGTTAGGAATACTGATAATATGCTTCTCAGACAACATTACAAAACTTACTGTAGAATTTTAACCAAAGTAATAAAAGAAGCTAAACGTTTGGCCATAAACGATGAGATTAGTAGTTCAGATAATAAGATAAAAAGTGTTTGGAACATTATTAAAAGAGAAACAACTGTATCATCCCTTGAACATAAACCTATATCTATAAGCATTAATGATAAACTTGTAAATGACCCCTCTTATGTAGGAAGTGCTTTCAATAACTACTTCTTAACAGTTGCTGAAAAAATAAAAGGAAAATATATTGGGAATATGGATGCTATAGCAATACTTAAATCCTTGTCACCAAAAACAGCACCTATGTCTCTATTTCCCACCAGTCAAAATGAAATTGAAAAAATTATTAAATCCCTCAAAAATAAAAAGTCATTTGGTTATGATGAGGTTTCAACCCATGTAGTGAAACAATGTAACACCAGCATTAGTAGAGTTATTAGTCATATTTGTAATAGTTCTTTTGAAGAAGGTATCTTCCCTGACTCACTCAAGAAGTCAATAATCAAACCGCTTTATAAAAAGGGTGATACCTCAAAAATTGAGAATTACAGACCCATTATCACTTCTACCAGCATTTTCAAAAATCTTTGAAAAAGCAATGTACAGAAGGGTGTATGCACATCTACAAAAGAATGACCTACTCAGTAAAGTACAGTTTGGTTTTAGACAAGGCGTTTCAACAGATTCAGCAATTTTTGCTTTTGTAAACAACATACTGGAATCAATGCATAAAAAATTAAATTCCCTAGGTATATTCTGTGATCTTGCTAAGGCTTTTGACTGTGTTGATCATGAGATTCTACTAGGTAAATTAGACCACTATGGAGTTAGTGGTAAGCCAGGACATTTGGTTTAAATCATACCTGGAAAATAGAAAGCAATGTGTATCACTGAAAGATGCTAATACAGGAGATGTTATAAACTCAGAATGGGGTATAGTTAAATGTGGTGTGCCTCAGGGTTCAATTCTTGGCCCTCTGCTGTTCTTAATCTATATAAATGATCTCCCACATATACTAGGTGATAATGAACACATGGTGCTCTTTGCAGATGATACTAGCATATCCTTGAAAGACCCATCAGCACAAAACCTCGAAAACACAGCAAATGATGTTATAAAGAAAATTAACAGGTGGTTTAATGCCAACAAACTAATACTTAATGTAGAAAAGACACAGTTACTTCAGTTTGTTACAAAAAATAAAACAAAGGACAGCTATAATGTGATATCAGAAGGAAAAGCAATCAATGAAAGCAGTTTCACAAAATTCCTGGGTGTATATATAGATAACAAATTGAACTGGAAACAGCATATTCAACAACTTCTTAAAAAACTGAATTCTGCAACATTTTCACTGAGGGTAATATCTAGAATAGCTAATATAGAAACCAGAAAGTTAGTATATTTTGCATATTTTCATTCCCTGCTCACTTATGGCATCTCATTCTGGGGAAACTCGTCACAAGCACAGAGGGTATTTAAATTGCAAAAGCGTGCTATAAGAACTATTTGTGGAGCAAACCCACAGACATCGTGCAGAAATCTATTTAAAAACCTGGGTGTTCTAACAATGCCAGCACAGTATGTATACTCTGTATTATCATTTGTAGTAGAAAATCCTGAACACTTCAATCTTAATGCTGACATACATAGCCATAATACTAGGAATAAATATAATATTCACAAGGATTACAAATCACTGTCAATTGTACAGAAAGGGCTAACATTTACTGGAGCTTCCTTATTCAATGTATTACCAACAGAAATTAAATGTTATCTACAAAAACCCAACTACTTTAAGTCCAAACTGAAAGAGTTTCTGCTTCAGAACCCATTTTACTCTGTAAAAGAATTTTCTTCTTGGAATTTGGTAACTAAGAATGACTGATAAAATAGTATATATGGTGTATGGAAGGGGAAGGTGACAAAATTATCCACAATTACTAAAATGATATATGGTTTTTCTTTCTGTTGAAACTTTGACAAATGAACTAATTACACTGTTTACAAAATTTCACTCATATATAGTAACTAACATGGGATAGCATGCACTCAAAAACTGCTGTGAAAAATTATCATACTAACAGGTTTTTAAGTAATTGACTGCTTATGAGTTGTTGGTAATATAATTGATATTGCTAATAGGTGTGTGTACTGTTCCACATAAATAGCAACTAACATAATATAATATGTAGTCACAAATTACAGTGAAACCTTATCATGGTAACTGGTTGGTAAGAAAATAACTGGTTATTAGATGCTGGTAACAAGTGTATACACTGTTCCACATAATAAGTATTAATTAACTCGGGATTGTATTTGTAGATTACAGGAGATATTGGTTATACTAATGGGTTGTTGCTAACTTGTTGTCAATATATAATAATATTATCAATTATATAGTAATATTGACATTACTAATAAGTGTATGTACTGTTCCACATCCCCGAGATTATTCTCACATGGGATCAAAGTGAACATATCTATCTATTATCTATCTATAAACATGTGTCCGATTTCCATTCGTTTTGGAGAAGAAACAGGTGCTGGAATGTTATGCATGAAATAAACTTCAGGAAGTGATCAATGTGTACTTTTATGAGGGTAGCAGTGTTTATAATGCCAGCGAATAATTCGTCTCTTGTGTTTACTTTTCTTCCTACACTTAGTTTTTCATCCATCCCTCAACACAAAAATCAAATGGGGTAGTTCCGCATTCCAGCACATGTATCTCCAAAAACGAATAGAAATCAGATGCATGTTTATATGAACTTTTTACTCAGTATTGTTCATAGTACCACCTCCTTCAATATTTACCATTCCTCGTGAATCACTGCATTGTCTTTCACAACCCCAATTCGAACTAAAAATAGAATAAAGTAATTTCATTTTGATGTAGCTCACGCTACGGTGGCAATTTCCGCACACCAATTTTTCCTTTTCCTTTTCTTGTACTGTGCCTGCCTACTATTTTTGGAGATGCAGCGAATGGTTGAAATTGGCTGTTATTTTTCTACCATTCACTTAAAATTCCATTAATTATTGACAAGAAACTAATAAAAGTTCGGTTAAGCTTCATTTTAATTACTAACCAGTTAGACATAACTTTGCATGTATACTGTGTAACTTGCCATAGAAATGGGAGATATAAACCATTTATGATGTTTCATTCTCTGAAAACGCTTCTAAAGAGGTGAGAATTTTTTCACCATGCTGATTTAATTCGCAGGAAAAAAACTGATTATGTTCTCAACATTCACTTTTCTTCTCCATCCTAAACTATACAGAAAAATTCCGTGAAGGAAATGTCTTAAAATGAAGTTTTCATCTAAATGTGGCTTGTTCTTCGACGAAAATATTTAAAAATTATATAAATGCTCCTGAATTCGAAAACGTATCCGAAACGGATTGTTTTACATCATGGAATGTTATTAATTCCACTCAGGAAATGTCTCTTGGTGGATTTACACAAAAACCAGGTTAGTATTAGAACTTCTTTTTTCCAAAATTGCCATAAAATTTTACTGAAATATACATTGGTTTCAAGTATAATTCAAATTATGTTTGTATTTTTAATTTTATTTATCGTGAACACACGATACAGCCATACTAGTTTTTTTTCATTAAGTATAAGAACAATTTTTGTGAGCAGATCGGTTCTAAGCCCATGAAGTGATTCTTGACCTGACTGGGTCTATGGAGAGATTGATATCCAACCGTCTTGGGAATTTCTGGGAGGAAAGAGTGATTTAAATATTCTGATAGGTTTAGGAAAGGTGATTCATGTGTATCTCTGTGTGCTAGTGGAAGAAATTTCAGGTGAAATGAGAAAGAGCTCAAGTTGATAGTGTAGTACTGGAATTCCAAAGTCAGTGACTCATAGATTGATAGTAAAGTTAAATAATTACCACTGCATGAGGTATTATATTAAAACCGTAATTTTTTAATTACAATAATGACTGACTCTGCTGTTGGATAAGTCGGAAATTAGTTATTTTCGACTGATATAATATGATTAAAACGAGAGGAGAATATGACCAGTTACAGAGGGATCTTGGCAGGTTATTTAGTTGTATAGTTGACCATGTAACAGAGATAAATGCCACGACTGTAAGGACTTCAATATCTATAAGCAGCAAGTATAGGAAAAAATTAACGAAACAGCTTATTAGGAACATAAAAATAAAATGGAGTTTTTGTTGATATAATGTGAGGAGGCATTACTTGTTGCGTTAAAAATATGTGGCATAGCAAGTAACGAGTGTTAGGTACGGGTGTCAAAAATCCTGCATCTTCTCACAAGGTAGATGGATTTATCAGGAAGTGAGTGAACTGGATTTAAACCTTGCTCGTGTTCGTTGGGATAGTGTGGAACCCACGTTCTGCGCATCGAATTCAGGAGTCGGAGTAGGTGGTGCAAGAGAGTTTGCCTAGATTTGTTTTTTGGAAAGAAGGCAGACGACGAAGAGATCGCTGGGTTTGTACACAGCCACACATTGGCGATGAGGCCTGTACGCATATTTGGAGAAGATTTGAGAGAACCTTTGGAAGAGACGAACGTGATCATAACCTAACATTTGTATGTAGGCTTAAAGGAGTGAGAAAGTTTTAATTTGTAGGTAAATTGTTTAGCACACCTGAACATTTACCTCAAACGGTGAAATAACTTCGTATAATGCAAAGATAGACACGTAGCAAAATTGCCATAGAAGCGTAGTATGCTCCAAATTCAGATCTGCTTCGTTCTACAGACCGTTGCCCTTCCGACCACCTCTTCGCACATTCTGTTGTCCTGCTGCCGGCTGCCCCCTACTGCCCGTGGCGATGGACTCGCCTAGCGCATCAGCTGGGACGTGACGTCAGTCAATAAAGGCACAGAGTGATTTAGGGGCTGGCTTGGTTGTGTTTTTCGATTCTCTGCTTATCTCACAGACATCTCATTCTCGCATATAACTTACTATCTTTTTTGCCGCTGTATCATTATTTACGCATTCTTTATAGTGCACAATTTTAATTATTTTATATTACACATGCTTTTTTTTTACCGATTTAATACAGTAATTACCTATCGCTCTTGTTAGTATTTTCAGTAAATAAAACCCGATTCACCTACGACTCCTAAAAAAATCGTTCCAGCTGTTACTAATTCTAACTCATAGAGCCACGTAAAACGTTCGTTGTTCATCACATGTTTACTTATAGCAAAAAATGCGCTTTAAAAGAGGGGGTTGGGGGCAGGTTGGGTTCTGTTTTGTAGAATAATTACGCTCATTTAAACTTCATATGTTGCATAACGATTTACTCAACGTAAACTAAGAAAAACCTCTAGCTTCCCGTTTTTATTGATTTCAGTAACATAGCAGTTTAAACCTCTACTTCACATAGCATGGTAAATTTGCACTAAAACCTAATCGCATAATGAACTACAAATTGAAACAATCTGCTTGTAATACGGAAATTATTTATCTAGCTGGGTATTGTACTTCAGTTAGTAGAAGCCTGAATATTTGTTGCATTCTATTTTATCGATATTATTTCAAAACTTTTTACCTAAATTAGAATTATTATTTTTCCAATCGTTTGTGATGGCGTACTCGTTTATTGTCCTGATGCGTAATGATGGAGACAGAGAAGAAGGTATAAACATACATCTTGAATAAAAAATTTCCTTGTTTCTTCTCAAGATGCATACCGTATTTCCACGAACTGTACGATATTCATTCATATGTCAGTTCTTCATCTCAATTCATCTTTATGTGACAAACTGAAAGTAAAGTAAAAAGTAAGATAGTGAGATCTTATCAACTGAGTGACAGTTAGACATTTCCAACATCTCATCTTTGACGTGGCTGGCTTTAA
>CM061921.1:304615809-304703298 GCA_031002005.1 Vandiemenella viatica | reverse complement strand
TAATGGGTCTACAGTTCTCAACCCTATTTTTTCCCAACCTTCAAATAGTACTTCTATGTCACAGGTGACTATGTCAGGTGTAAATGATTTTCCTTAGGAAAATAGCAAGTCTTCAGACTTTATCAGGTAACGTAAAATACTGTAACTGCGTAACAAAATTTGTTCTTAGAACAGCGAGTTAAATTGAATAGAATTGCATATCATTTTTGTAGTCAGTTACTAAGTTAATTCATGCTTGAAATCAGATTTTTTACAGCCTAAAGATAGTATTTTCTGTGGCTTAGCTAGAAAGCATTCACCTGGATTGATATTTACAAAAATTCATAGTAAATCGAAGAAGGCAGTTAGAGACTTCAAATTTGCACAATAATCGTTATTGGATACATACATTTGTTTAAAGCTACTTTCAGATCGATATCTTCAATAGCTTTAAGAACTTGGAAAGTATAAATTAGTCAGGTTCTTTTTCTGGTTTACAAATGTTATTTCACCCTGACGAAATTAGTAAAAATGCCTTATTAGATATCAAATGAATGATAATTATATTAGGAATAAAATAAAAGTTGTTTCAGTTTCGTAACTACAAAATTGTAAGATTTATTTACAAGTTTTGGGAATCGCATAAAATAATATTTTTTTTATCGCTATAATATTAAACCGACCAAATTTTTCATAAGGGTTAAAACTGACGCTTTTTACAAGATCTAGCTATTCTTAAAATTTCAGATCAATATAAATATGTTTAGTAATCAAGGTCAGATATCTGGTGCTAGTTTACAAGCGTGAGATCTGATCAGATTACCAGACTTTTCTTGTGGGAAACCAGGAAGTCTTGCATTCCCACAGAGACTGCTATAAATATTAGGACAGAATTTTCCTCCTATTCCCACAGTCGGCCAGAAAGTTTCATTTAGAGCACTACTGTCCTACTGTGTAGCGCGATGTAGCTAAGCATCACTCAGTTTCGCACTCATTCAGTTGACCAGCCCGTATCGCAGAGTTATCAAGAGCATAACCATGCTCCGTTTTGGCACAATGAAGGCTCACTAAATCTCAGAGATTCAGTTATAAAGCAACTGTGTAGCTCTGAGACAGCATTTTACGCTATGAATTGTGGTGGCGTAACTTAAGTGTCGGTTGTCGCGCAGTAAATTTGAACTGTAAGTGTATGTGATGAAATCTTATTTGTTTTTATGTGTTAGTTAGTTGTACTTTGAACTATGAGGTTTGGTCTGGCTTGAATCTGTTAATCGAATTGGCATCTTTATTTTCAGAAACATTGTCTGATGCCATTTCAGTTTTTGACTTCACTTAATTTTGAAGAATATATTGAGTATTTGCTAGCAATAGACTTGTGAACATTATTATCTATTACCCTTCCTTAGTTTGGGGTTCTATGTAGCTAAGGGGCAACCACATTAAATTAGCAAAGCTACAGCTGAAACTATCCATGGTTATCCATGGTCACAGTTGAAACAGAACCTTATAGTTAACCCCCCATGAACGTTTTAGCCTCACAACTTAAACCAAATAATATTCCCAGCTATGGTACAATGTCACATACTTTTAACATTAACCATTAACAGTAATACTATCTATACCAGATTCTTTAGTGGTTTTATAACACAGTGGTTAAGGAGATTGCTTTCAAAATTTCAGTATTTTGTGTTGAAATCTTAGTGCAGGCAGTAATTTTTAAGAGTTTTGTTTGATTATATAAGATTTGCCAGGTCATTCCCTGCTTCAGATTTCGCATTAACCTGTAAGTTCCAAAGGAAAGGAATTGGCCGTCTTACGTCAAAAACAATTACTCTGTAACTTTATTTGCATTTTCCCAGTATGCTCATAGTCATTAAGGTGTAAATGATTTTTTCTTAGTAAATTCTCCAGTTTTACCTGTGTGATATTGCATAATAGCCTCACCAAACCAGTTACTCATCATCTTAGCTATTCTCATATTTTTTTGTAGCTTGTTATATAGAATAGTTCTTATTTTTTTTGTATAATCTTGTTTCATGTCCGCCAATGAGGAGAGAGGCAGGAACGTCTACATCGACGATAGGACCAGAGGAAAATCGGCTGGAGGAGGAGAAGAGCATGCCGAAGTTTTAAAAGGTGGTGCGAGATGCTCTTCGTGGTCTTTCTTGTAGTCTTTCGGGTCGTCTTTCTGGTCGTCTTTCAGGTCGACTTTTGGGTCACACTGGTTGATCTACTCTTGTGCTTCCGCACGAGAACGACCCAGAAAGCCGACAGCATATCATGCGATCGGTTGTGTCTGCATTTTGAGTCACAAGGTGACAAATAAATTCAGTGTGGGTTAGGAGTTTGCTGACTTCGCCAATGCCGAACAGACGGTAAAAGACAAACATTGCAGCAGTAAGTAATATTGTGTTTGCACTCTACCCAACATAACGCTCTGAGCGGAGAAGTCCGCAAAATAAGAATCCTCACTCTCCGATAGATAAACTGAGATATTAGCCGTGGCATTTTTTTTTATTTTTAACTTGATTCAGTAGTTTCTGTGATTGAAACGGACAGTAGCTTTTATCAAATAGTCTCATTATGTGTCTTGCCGAAGACTGTAAACTGTTATTGAAAATCTGAACGGATATTTTGTCGTTTTGTATTGCTTAATTTAGTGGCCATTAATGTAGGGCAAAGGTGTTGTTTGTAAATAATTTTGATTGTGTATAATTATTAAATTTGAATTCACCTTATGTCTATTGACCTTCGTTCAGAGAATATAGGGTCAGGTTATGACTTTTTCATTCTTATTAGTGATTATAAATCATTTTGAGGACCCTTTTCAATCCACAATATAAATACTCATATGCTTTTGGTAAAATTAAAATAAATTTTAATTATCATTCAGTACAGCGGTATACCGTACCCGCTTCACAATATCCATCCCATCCTAACATACGCCTTCTACTGTACATGCACAGTGTATACTGTCTTTTAATTACTCCCAACCCAGCTCTTTATATCATATTAATTACTGTTTTTTGTGACAATTTTCATAAACAAATCTAGCTGCCTTCCTTTGCACCCAACTTATGTATTTGTTACGCATATTGTGTGTCCCATACTACACTCCCACACTCAAACAATGGTCTGATCAGTACTTTTGCTGCCTCACTTCCCTTGTACATCAACCTCAAAAGGTGTATCATCAAATGAAGGATTTTTAAACCATTCCCCACCAGCTGCCAAACTTTTCAGGCCTAGTTGAATTTGCTATCAAATATTATGCTAAGATATTTACTTTATGCCATGAATAATTAATTCCTCTGCCACCTTATAGTTCATAAAAAAAATCTTTTCAATTCGATTTTGATCTACCTTTCTAGAAATCATCTCCACATTCCACTATAGTTGTACACATTACTCTCCAGGTACATTCTTTCATTCAACACTATACTATATACAAATAATCTATCTTCTGAGTGTAAACTGTCAATACAATCATTCATTTGAATGATGAGCAGCAATTGTCAAATATACAAACCTGTGATATTCCTGTTTTCATTTCCATCTCATTTCTCACATAACTCATTGTTTCTTACCTTTTAAGAATTTATCCACCTACCACATCACTTTTTCATCCATTACAACAGTTTTTACCTTATTTACCATAATTTTCGTGGCTGATTCATGTTTGTGTGTGTATTTCTGTGAACTTATTGTTCTGCCTGATGATATATCATTTGTAACTGTTTATGTTTTTAGGTACCAACAATTCAATTTTCCTGTCCAGTTCCTTCTGTAATTGTTCATATTTCTGTTCCACTGTAATCTTACCGCATACCATTATATCATCAACAAAGACATTAAGTTATATCTATGAATCAACGATAAAACCAGTCTTTAGAACAATAATTAAAATTGTCCAAGCACTCCTGCTTTCACTTTCAATTTATCATATCACATTTGCCACCCTACAAGGTGTGTAGTGGGATATCAGGTTCTCCACCTAATTCTATATATATATATTTACTGTAGTATTTGACCATTAATCTTCCCATCTATGGCTGGCATCTGCATATCCACCCACTCCCCCTTTGCCGAATGGCATGACAATTGTGGAAGGACAGCAGCATAGAGTCTGCCTATCTTATCACAAAGACTGGAGAAAAAATCAGTACCGTATGCTACAATTTACTGATGACATTGTGTTGTTAGCAGAACAGGCTGAGGATATTGAGAAGTTATTCTCATCTATGTTATACTGATGGAAGATTTTGGACTAATTATAAACTAAAGAAAGACAAAAGTAATGAAATATAGCAGAAATGATACCAACATTTCTTTCTGTCATCAGTCTCTCAACTGGTTTGATGCAATCCTCCATCCCTTGCTATCTTGCGCTAAACTTTTCAGTCTCAACGATATTACCCATGTCCTAAATTACCAGCTTCATATATTCCTAATCTCTGTCTTCCTCTGCAGTTCATAACTTCAACTGTTCCCTCCAATAATGTTATAGGATATTTAAAAAAATTTCCAACCTTAAATTCAAGAAAGCTTTTGATGTACAATTTTTAATTTCAGTACTTCATGAGCTGCCAAATTTAGATTTGTAGTTTGACAGTGGTGGTCAGATAGGCCTAGATTTGCTTCAGTTATATTACAGTATTTCATATCCAGGTTTGTCAGAACATGATCAATTATATTTTCAGAGTTTGGTGCTACTGTCATTGTACCTTACACCAGTGAAGACACACAGAACATAAGACAAGTCTATAGTATTCTTATCTTTGAATTTAGTGTTTAAATTTATATCACCACATATTAAGATGAAGTATGTTGTACAGTTCTGCCCTCTATACATCCTTACACTTCATAAGTATTAATGCTTTGGAATCAATGACGTTTAATAAAGTTTTAAATAAAAGAAACATATTCGAATGTAGTTAGCATTTGAAAGTATTCAAATAAGGGAAGGAAACAATATATAAACGATTTGTGTACAAAGTATGGATAGCAACATAATGATTTTAAAAATCAAATGAGTATCAATGAGTGGTACCCATAGCAGACAGCTTTATATTGTTAACTAATGTCTTTGTAGTCTGTACTTCGCAGTGACTTAGCTTGTATACAGAGAGTCGTTATTTACATGAAGTTAGACATCATTCTCACTTGATTTTCAGGTGGTGCTCATTGCAGTGATGATGGTGTTGGCTGCAGTGTTTATAGATGCAAATTGCGCCACTTCCTGGACAATGCCAAAGCCAAGAAATTTTAAGCCCAACCTTACTATACCTAAACCAACAGTGTCCATGACAGAGCACCCTTTTGACTTCTTCTACCTAATTAGGCCTTTTTTTTTTTAATCAGACTACTATACAGTAAGCAGAAGGAAATAATGATAATGTTTAGAAAGGATGATCTTATGCTATTATATGATTTTATTTGTATTTTTAGTATACTGTATTTGAGCTGAAAATTTTCTAAGTCTTATGTGAACCAATGGAATGTTTATAATTTTCTAGTATATCTTTATAAAGAGGAAACAATTAAAGGATTTGAATGATGCTTTAACATACATTATATATATATAGCATTTGAAAATAAAAGAAGGAAGGAATACATTAACAATTTATGAACAAATATAAATAGCAACATGAGAATTTTATATGTATATCCATTGTGGAAATCAGAAATTACCAAATATTTTTTTTGTGGATTACATGATAAGGAGTCTTAAAACACAATTTATTAAATTGTATGTTAGGTTTTATTTTGTAAGAAATCATCGATAATAAAGTTTCTTGTTACTGATACCAATTATTTTCCTCATAAACAACATAATATAACATTTATGTATACAAGAATGATCCTATATGGGGGTAGTGTAAAACGTTCCTGGCTGGCAAGCAGATGGCAATATAAACAATGCTTTTTTGTGAAGTTGATACAGGTGTGGCCAAAACAAAAGTCAAGTTTCAACTGTGAAACAGTTTTCTTTGCATGGATTTTTAAAGAGATGTACGTCGTAAGTTTCTAATTGAAATGTATAAACTGGAATATAATGTAATCATAAATTTTCTATTTTAGATGGTTTATCACTGTTGGAAATTCTTCAAAGATTTTTATTTTTTTCAGATTAATTAGAGTAGGGATTAATAACTAATCCGAGCTTTCATTTCCAATGCTGAAGAAACGGTTGGCTGAATTTAAATGTAGTCATATACTCTTGAAGATGATTTGGGGAAGGACAACTTAAACCTGAAAAACAAATACAATTACTATGGAGGTTGATGATATTATATAGAACACTGGACAATTAAAGTTGTATGGCAAAACTCAGACCATAATCATATGAGAAGATAGGGTATGCTACATTTTAAATCAATAATTTTTTTTCAGGAAGTTTTGTGCCAGATGGGCACTGCATTTATTGAATCCTGATAAAAAACTGAAATAATCTATGCTAATATTATAAATGTGAAAGTAACTCTGTCCTGTCTCTATGTCTGTCTGTCTGTTTGTTATGTTTTCAGCACTAAAGGTCTAATATGATTTTGCTGAAATTCAACAGTGAGATACTATTTGATACTAGGAAGGACATAGGATACTTTATTCAGCAGAAATAGTATATTTTCTAATGGAATTTTGGTAACAAACTGAATGATGATAGTAATACATATTGCTTGTGTTGATCTAGAGAGCGGGCTGCTGGCTCAGTGGATAAGACTCTTGCTTCCCAAAGTTTTGGGTCGTGTCCTGGTTTCAAATGCTGTTGGGAGTTGGAGTCTTTAAGTTGTTTTTGAATATATGAGCCATGCCTGGATGGCCCCTTGTATTTATTCCATGGTAAACTGTAGGTGCAGCGATAAAGCTACGTTCACACTTGGATACTTGTGCTGGAACTTGTATCGGGATTTGTATATTTGACAAGTTGCTGCACTTTACCTCATACAAACTGCTCATACATTTGTCAAATATTGGAGTATCTCATACAAGTCACTAAGACATTTAGTATATGCTCATTTCACCTTTGACTGTATCACATACACGCGCATGCACATTAGCCAAATCAAACCAAAAAAAAAAACGCTTTTACGTGGGAATTCATCTCTGTGATATTTATCACAAGCAGAAGTTTGCCACATTGCGCATTTGTTGATTTTAATTTCATCTACTATTAAGAAGCAAGTATAGTAAAAAGTTTCTTTATTTATATTTAGATAGCATATGAAGCACATGTTTAACATTTGTTTAATGTAATTCCAGATAAAAGGTGACGTCCTGGCCACGGGAAAAAGTGCTTCGGCTAATCAAATTGATCAGAAAAAGTGGTGTGTGGGATACCCGGTCAAAACATCATAAAAATATAAACATCAGGAACAACATTTTCTTGGAAATCACCAACAAGCTGCAGGTTTTTTCCCGTTCCTTTTACTTTTCCCCTTTTTAAAGGGATTTTTGTTATTTATGTAGACAGCACTCTCATAACCTCGACGCCATAATTTGATGATGAATTAAGTCCACGAAAGAAACTGAAAGTAAATCCAGATCATATTTAATCACTAAACATAAATACCTATTGTGCATGTGCAGCATGTAGTTACTTTTTCCATTGGAGATTTCCCCCGCCCCCTCCTCCCCTGGACCAGGTCGCATTAACCACCTCAATTTTAAGATACAATATCATGAGAAGTAAGCGACATTTCAAAAATCAAATCTAATTCTTAACTTTCTCTTTTCAAGTTTTGTCAGAAACCATCATCAAATTGCGGCACCACAATAATCACCAATTACCTCTCGGTATTTTTTGTTTTATGTTGTTATTTTACAAAACAGATAACCAAGAAAGATGTTGAAGATAACTGGCACAACATTAAAAGCCAGTTCAGTAGGGAACTCGGCAAGATAAATGCCAGTGTTAAATCTGGAGCAGGGCGTGATGAAATATTTTCACTTTCATGGTATGCGTTTGGGACACTGCAGTTTCTGAGGGACCAGTACTAACCTGTGGCAACCGAGTTATTGAAGGGACATCATCAGTAATGGAAGTAAGTGGAAATGGAACATGGAATGAGAAAGCTGACCATGACCATAAGCTGGTGCTTGATTATATGCATTAAGTGAGTGGGAAAATTGTCTTCTGTTGGTAAAAGTGTCAGGGATTGGAACAAATTACCACAATCTAATTAATAATTCACCCAAAATGCTTAAGGAATTTAATACTTGTATACTGGAAAAGTAAACGCAGGAGGAATTTAATACTGCAACTATAAAATAAGAATTAAAAAATAATATAAAATGGGGTAATTAGATGACTAGGTTAATTGCCTCTGGAGTGTTAGCTCCATCACAATCAAATTAATACTAATAAAGTGAAAGACAAATCATACAAAAAATTTAATGTTTTATTTTATACCAAATATGTACACCACCTAAATACTAGACACAAAATATCTTATTGTTCCATCACAATTAAATTAATAATAATAAAATGAAACACAAATGATACAAATATTAATAATGTTTTAGTTTATGCCAAATATGTACAACACCTAAATACTAGACACAAAAAACCTTATTGCTCCATCACAATTAAATTAATAATAATAAAATGAAAGACAAATGAAACAAATATTTATAATGTTTTAATTTATACCAAATATGTACAATACCTAAATACTAGACACAAAAAACTTATTGCTCATATTGCCATGGCAAAGAACCTGTAATACTGCAGAAATATTCTGCATATTCTTCTCTGTGATCAAGAGCTTCTATTGTTCGCCCTCCAGTATTTATTAATGGCACTAGTGGTACACCATATGGATGGACTGCTCTCCATGATCCAGGTGTTACAGGTCCACTACTATCCTCACTGTCAAATGTTCCGGCAGGTGTACATTCTACAGATTTTCTGTTTCTTAAAAAATTGTGCACATACACTGCTGCTAATGTGATTGTTGCAGCCTTCTCTGGTTTAAGCTGCATTTGTTTCTTAAAATTCTAAATACAGCAGTCAATATGCCAAACACATTTTCAACAATGCGCCTTGCTCTGCTCAGTCTGTAATTAAAAATTCTTTGCCACGAATTCTTAAGATGGTGGCCAGGGAAAGGCTTAATAATATTGCCTTCCAATGTAAATGCATCATCTACAACAAATACTTATGGTGAGCAATTAGTTCTGCCTGGAAGAGGACGTGGCTCTGGTGTGTTTAACTGATTCTTCATTAATTTTTCATCAAGCGAAGTGTGTTTGAACACTCCACCATCTGAAATTCTACCCTGGATTCATAAATTTGCATACAGAAATCTGTAGTTGGCATCAACAGTCAACAAGACAATACAATGTGATTGTTTATAATTTAAAAATGTACTTCCACTATGTGGAGGAGCTTCAATTTCATCACGTTTCCCGCCCACTGCACCTATGCAATTTGGGAATTTCCACTTGTCATTAAATTCTCCTGCAAATCTCCACGATTCCTGTTCTGTCCTTGGAAGCAGAAACCAAAATAAAAGCCATCTTATTTTTGTGCTTAAAAACATATTACTTGCAAAATTGAATAAAATGTAATAAACAATTTTCATTAAATCATTTTTGCGAATATTGTCTTGCTATTTTCAATTATCCGTTGCTTTTCTTACTAGTGTTACTTTTTTATTTTTAAGGAAACAGTTGACACCAAGGAGCTTCTGGTTGAAGTGATTGATGACCCATATTGTTTGGTGGAGTCTGAGGTAGAAATACCTATACAACTATCAATCTCACAGTACATCGAACAAGGGTAGAAATGAAAGAAAAGGAAACTAGATGATGCTGAAAGCCTTTTACACACCATTTCCTCAGTTGGCCAATATGTTGTTAGCAAAAAAACAAAAACAAATATAAGTTCACTGCTTTTGGTGATTATGTTGCCAGTGAACTGCGACAGCTGGACAATAGTAAATACAGAAAGATTTTGGCAGTAGCCAAACATAAAATAAATACAGCTCTGGCTGAGGCTGAAGTAGCCAAAATATAGTTAGATACTGTAAATAATTTTAATTGAAATGTAAAAGTAATAAAAGAAAATATTTTGTTTCTCAACCATGCTTTTTTAATTGAAAATTACTTACAAACCTTTCATCCTCAGTGTTTACGTAATGGACAGGTGATGGAAAAAGGTTACAAAATCCATCATTTATTGGAGAGGATTATTCATTATTGGAGAGGATGAAGGTTTGTAAGTAATTTTCAATTAAAAAAGCATGGTTGAGAAACAAAATATTTTCTTTTATTACTTTTACATTTTAATTAAAATTATTTGCAGTATTAACTATATTTTGGCTACTTCAGCCTCAGCCAGAGCTGTATTTATTTTATGTTTGGCTACTGCCAAAATCTTTCTGTATTTACTATTGTCCAGCTGTCGCAGTTCACTGGCAACATAATCACCAAAAGCAGTGAACTTATATTTGTTTTTTTTTTTTTGCTAACAAATATTGGCCAACTGAGGAAATGGTGTGTAAAAGCTTTCAGCATCATCTGGTTTCCTTTTCTTTCATTTCTACCCTTGTTCGATGTACTGTGAGATGATAGTTGTATAGGTATTTCTACCTCAGACTCCACCAAACAATATGGGTCATCAATAACTTCAACCAGAAGTTCCTCGGTTTCAACTGTTTCCTTAAAAATAAAAATGTAACACTAGTAAGAAAAGCAACAAATAATTGAAAATAGCAAGACAATATTCACAAAAATGATTTAATGAAAATTGTTTATTACATTTTATTCAATTTTGCAAGTAATATTTTTTTAAGCACAAAATAAGATGGTTTTATTTTGGTTTCAGCTTCCAAGGACTGAACAGGATGGTTGAGAATTGCAGGAGAATTTAATGACAAGTGGAACTTCCCAAATTGCATAGGTGCAATGGACGGGAAACGTTGAAATGAAGCTCCTCCACATAGTGGAAGTACATTTTTCAACTATAAACAATCACATAGTATTGTCTTGTTGACTGTTGTTGATGCCAACTACAGATTTCTGTATGCAAATGTAGGAATCCAGGGTAGAATTTCAGATGGTGGAGTGTTCAAACACACTTCGCTTTATGAAAAATTAATGAAGAATCAGTTAAACACACCAGAGCCATGTCCTCTTCCAGGCAGAACTAATTGTTCACCATAGTATGTTGTTGTAGATGATGCATTCGCATTGGAAGGCAATATTATTAAGCCTTTCCCTGGCCACCATCTTAAGAATTCGTGGCAAAGAATTTTTAATTACAGACTGAGCAGAGCAAGGCGCATTGTTGAAAATGTGTTTGGCATATTGACTGCTGTATTTTAGAATTTTAAAAAAATGCAGCTTAAACCAGAGAAGGCTGCAACAATCACATTAGCAGCAGTGTATTGCACAATTTTTTAAGAAACAGAAAATCTGTAGATATACACCTGCTGGAACATTTGACAGTGAGGATAGTAGTGGACTGTAACACCTGGATCATGGAGAGCAGTCCATCCATGGTGTACCACTAGTGCCATTAATAAATACTGGAGGGCGAACAAGAGAAGCTCTTGATCACAGAGAAGAATTATGCAGAATATTTCTGCAGTATTGCAGGTTCTTTGCCATGGCAATATGAAGCAATAAGTTTTTTGTGTCTAGTATTTAAGGCATTGTACATATTTGGTATAATTAAAACATTATAAATATTTGTATCATTTGTCTTTCATTTTATAGTATTAATTTAATTGTGATGGAGCAATAAGGTTTTTTGTGTCTAGTATTTAGGTGTTGTACATATTTGGCATAAACTAAAACATTATTAATATTTGTATCATTTGTCTTTCATTTTATTATTATTAATTTAATTGTGATGGAACAATAAGAGATTTTGTGTCTAGTATTTAGGTGGTGTACATATTTGGTATAAAATAAAACATTAATTTTTTGTATGATTTGTCTTTCACTTTATTAGTATTAATTTGATTGTGATGGAGCTAACACTCCAGTGGCAATTACCTAGTCATCTAATTACCCCATTTTATATTATTTTTTAATTTTATTTTATAGTTGCAGTATTAAATTCCTCCTGCGTTTACTTTTCCATATACAAGTATTAAATTCCTTAAGCATTTTGGGTGAATTATTAATTAGTTTGTGGTAATTTGTTCCAATCTCTGACACTTTTACCAACAGAAGACAATTTTCCCACTCACTTAATGCATATAATCAAGCACCAGCTTATGGTCATGGTCAGCTTTCTCATTCCATGTTCCATTTCCACTTACTTCCATTACTGATGATGTCCCTTCAATGTCTCGGTTTGCCACAGGTTAGTACTGGTCCCTCAGAAACTGCAGTGTCCCAAACGCATACCATGAAGGTGAAAATATTTCATCACGCCCTGCTCCAGATTTAACACTGGCATTTATCTTGCCGAGTTCCCTACTGAACTGGCTTTTAATGTTGTGCCATTTATTTCAACATCTTTCTTGGTTACCTGTTTGTAAAATAACAACATAAAACAAAAAATACCGAGAGGTAATTGGTGATTATTGTGGTGCCGCAATTTGATGATGGTTTGTGACAAAACTTGAAAAGAGAAAGTTAAGAATTAGATTTGATTTTTTAAATGTCGCTTACTTCTCATGATATTGTATCTTAAAATTGATGTGGTTAATGCGACCTGGTCCAGGGGAGGAGGGGCGGGGGAAATCGAATGGCAAAAGTAACTACATGCTGCACATGCACAATAGGTATTTATGTTTAGTGATTAAATATGATCTGGATTTACTTTCAATTTCTTTCGTCGACTTAATTCATCATCAAATTATGGCGTCAAGGTTATGAGAGTGCTGTCTACATAAATAACAAAAATCCCTTTAAAAAGGGGAAAAGTAAAAGGAACGGGAAAAACCTGCAGCTTGTTGGTGATTTCCAAGAAAATGTTGTTCCTGATGTTTATATTTTTATGATGTTTTGACCGGGTATCCCACACACCACTTTTCTGATCAATTTGATTAGCCGAAGCACTTTTTCCCGTGGCCAGGACGTCACCTTTTATCTGGAATTACATTAAACAAATGTTAAACATGTGCTTCATATGCTATCTAAATATAAATAAAGAAACTTTTTACTATACTTGCTTCTTAATAGTAGATGAAATTAAAATCAACAAATGCGCAATGTGGCAAACTTCTGCTTGTGATAAATATCACAGAGATGAATTCCCACGTAAAAGCGTTTTTTTTGTTTGATTTGGCTAATGTGCATGCGCGTGTATGTGATACAGTCAAAGGTGAAATGAGCATATACTAAATGTCTTAGTGACTTGTATGAGATACTCCAATATTTGACAAATGTATGTGCAGTTTGTATGAGGTAAAGTGCAGCAACTTGTCAAATATACAAATCCCGATACAAGTTCCGGCAACGTATCCAAGTGTGAACGTAGCTTTATCGCTGCACCTACAGTTTACCATGGAATAAATACAAGGGCCATCCAGGCATGGCTCATATATTCAAAAACAACTTAAAGACTCCAACTCCCAACAGATTTGAAACCAGGACACGACCCAAAACTTTGGGAAGCAAGAGTCTTATCCACTGAGCCAGCAGCCCGCTCTCTAGATCAAAACAAGCAATATGTATTACTATCATCATTCAGTTTGTTACCAAAATTCCATTAGAAAATATACTATTTCTGCTGAATAAAGTATCCTATGTCCTTCCTAGTATCAAATAGTATCTCACTGTTGAATTTCAGCAAAATCATATTAGACCTTTAGTGCTGAAAACATAACAAACAGACAGACAGACAGAGAGACAGGACAGAGTTACTTTCACATTTATAATATTAGCATAGATTATTTCAGTTTTTTATCAGGATTCAATAAATGCAGTGCCCATCTGGCACAAAACTTCCTGAAAAAAAATTATTGATTTAAAATGTAGCATACCCTATCTTCTCATATGATTATGGTCTGAGTTTTGCCATACAACTTTAATTGTCCAGTGTTCTATATAATATCATCAACCTCCATAGTAATTGTATTTGTTTTTAAGGTTTAAGTTGTCCTTCCCCAAATCATCTTCAAGAGTATATGACTACATTTAAATTCAGCCAACCGTTTCTTCAGCATTGGAAATGAAAGCTCGGATTAGTTATTAATCCCTACTCTAATTAATCTGAAAAAAATAAAAATCTTTGAAGAATTTCCAACAGTGATAAACCATCTAAAATAGAAAATTTATGATTACATTATATTCCAGTTTATACATTTCAATTAGAAACTTACACGTACATCTCTTTAAAAATCCATGCAAAGAAACTGTTTCACAGTTGAAACTTGACTTTTGTTTTGGCCACACCTGTATCAGCTTCACAAAAAAGCATTGTTTATATTGCCATCTGCTTGCCAGCCAGGAACGTTTTACACTACCCCCATATAGGATCATTCTTGTATACATAAATGTTATATTATGTTGTTTATGAGGAAAATAATTGGTATCAGTAAACAAGAAACTTTATTATCGATGATTTCTTACAAAATAAAACCTAACATACAATTTAATAAATTGTGTTTTAAGACTCCTTATCATGTAATCCACAAAAAAATATTTGGTAATTTCTGATTTCCACAATGGATATACATATAAAATTCTCATGTTGCTATTTATATTTGTTCATAAATTGTTAATGTATTCCTTCCTTCTTTATTTAAATATTTTCAAATGCTATATATATATATAATGTATGTTAAAGCATCATTCAAATCCTTTAATTGTTTCCTCTTTTATAAAGATATACTAGAAAATTATAAACATTCCATTGGTTCACATAAGACTTAGAAAATTTTCAGCTCAAATACAGTATACTAAAAATACAAATAAAATCATATAATAGCATAAGATCATCCTTTCTAAACATTATCATTATTTCCTTCTGCTTACTGTATAGTAGTCTGATTAAAAAAAAAAAAGGCCTAATTAGGTAGAAGAAGTCAAAAGGGTGCTCTGTCATGGACACTGTTGGTTTAGGTATAGTAAGGTTGGGCTTAAAATTTTTGGCTTTGGCATTGTCCAGGAAGTGGCGCAATTTGCATCTATAAACACTGCAGCCAACACCATCATCACTGCAATGAGCACCACCTGAAAATCAAGTGAGAATGATGTCTAACTTCATGTAAATAACGACTCTCTGTATACAACTAAGTCACTGCGAAGTACAGACTACAAAGACATTAGTTAACAATATAAAGCTGTCTGCTATGGGTACCACTCATTGATACTCATTTGATTTTTAAAATCATTATGTTGCTATCCATATTTGTACACAAATCGTTTATATATTGTTTCCTTCCCTTATTTGAATACTTTCAAATGCTAACTACATTCGAATATGTTTCTTTTATTTAAAACTTTATTAAACGTCATTGATTCCAAAGCATTAATACTTATGAAGTGTAAGGATGTATAGAGGGCAGAACTGTACAACATACTTCATCTTAATATGTGGTGATATAAATTTAAACACTAAATTCAAAGATAAGAATACTATAGACTTGTCTTATGTTCTGTGTGTCTTCACTGGTGTAAGGTACAATGACAGTAGCACCAAACTCTGAAAATATAATTGATCATGTTCTGACAAACCTGTATATGAAATACTGTGATATAACTGAAGCAAATCTAGGCCTATCTGACCACCACTGTCAAACTACAAATCTAAATTTGGCAGCTCATGAAGTACGAAATTAAAAATTGTACATCAAAAGCTTTCTTGAATTTAAGGTTGGAAATTTTTTAAATATCCTATAACGTTATTGGAGGGAACAGTTGAAGTTAAGAACTGCAGAGGAAGACAGAGATTAGGATATATGAAGCTGGTAATTGAGGACATGGGTAATATGTTGAGACGAAAAGTTTAGCGCAAGATAGCAAGGGATGGAGGATTGCATCAAACCAGTTGAGAGACTGATGACAGAAAGAAATGTTGGTATCATTTCTGCTATATTTCATTACTTTTGTCTTTCTTTAGTTTATAATTAGTCCAAAATCTTCCATCAGTATAACATAGATGAGAATAACTTCTCAATATCCTCAGCCTGTTCTGCTAACAACACAATGTCATCAGTAAATTGTAGCATACTGATTTTTTCTCCAGTCTTTGTGATAAGATAGGCAGACTCTATGCTGCTGTCTTCCACAATTGTCATGCCATTCGGCAAAGGGGGAGTGGGTGGATATGCAGATGCCAGCCATAGATGGGAAGATTAATGGTCAAATACTACAGTAAATATATATATATAGAATGATATCCCACTACACACCTTGTAGGGTGGCAAATGTGATATGATAAAATGAAAGTGAAAGCAGGAGTGCTTGGACCATTTTCATTATTGTTCTAAAGACTGGTTTTATCGTTGATTCATAGATAGAACTTAATGTCTTTGTTGATGATATAATGGTATGCGGTAAGATTACAGTGGAACAGAAATATGAACAATTACAGAAGGAACTGGACAGGAAAATTGAATTGTTGGTACCTAAAAACATAAACAGTTACAAATGATATAGCATAAGGCAGAACAATAAGTTCACAGAAATACACACACAAACATGAATCAGCCACGAAATTATGGTAAATAAGGTAAAAACTGTTGTAATGGATGAAAAAGTGATGTGGTAGGTGGATAAATTCTTAAAAGGTAAGAAACAATGAGTTATGTGAGAAATGAGATGGAAATGAAAACAGGAATGTCACAGGTTTGTATATTTGACAATTGCTGCTCATCATTCAAATGAATGATTGTATTGACAGTTTACACTCAGAAGATAGATTATTTGTATACAGTATAGTGTTGAATGAAAGAATGTACCTGGAGAGTAATGTGTACAACTATAGTGGAATGTGGAGATGATTTCTAGAAAGGTAGATCAAAATCGATTGAAAGGATTTTTTTTAATAACTATAAGGTGGCAGAGGAATTAATTATTCATGGCATAAAGTAAATATCTTAGGATAATATTTGATAGCAAATTCAACTAGGCCTGAAAAATTTGGCAGCTGGTGGGGAATGGTTTAAAAATCCTTCATTTGATGATACACCTTTTGAGGTTGATGTACAAGGGAAGTGAGGCAGCAAAAGTCTGATCAGACCATTGTTTGAGTGTGGGAGTGTAGTATGGGACACACAATATGTGTAACAAATACATAAGTTGGGTGCAAAGGAAGGCAGCTAGATTTGTTTATGAAAATTGTCACAAAAAACAGTAATTAATATGATATAAGAGCTGGGTTGGTAGTAATTAAAAGACAGTATACACTGTGCATGTACACTAGAAGGCATATGTTAGGATGGGATGGATATTGTGAAGCGGGTACGGTATACCGCTGTACTGAATGATAATTAATATTTATTTTAATTTTACCAAAAGCATATGAGTATTTATATTGTGGATTGAAAAGGGTTCTCAAAATGATTTATAATCACTAATAAGAATGAAAAAGTCATAACCTGACCATATATTCTCTGAACGAAGGCCAACAGATATAAGGTGAATTCAAATTTAATAATTATACACAATCAAAATTATTTACAAACAACACCTTTGCCCTACATTAATGGCCACTAAATTAAGCAATACAAAACGAAAAAATATCCGTTCAGATTTTCATATTTAAAATAACAGTTTACAGTCTTCGGCAAGACACGTAATGAGACTATTTGATAAAAGCTACTGTCCGTTTCAATCACAGAAACTACTGAATCAAGTTAAAAAAAATAAAATAACACGGCTAATATCTCAGTTTATCTATCGGAGAGTGGGGATTCTTATTTTGCGGACTTCTCCGCTCAGAGCGTTATGTTGGGTAGAGTGCAAACACAATATTACTTACTGCTGCAATGTTTGTCTTTTACCGTCTGTTCGGCATTGGCGAAGTCAGCAAACTCCTAACCCACACTGAATTTATTTGTCACCTTGTGACTCAAAATGCAGACACAACCGATCGCATGATATGCTGTCGGCTTTCTGGGTCGTTCTCGTGCGGAAGCACAAGAGTAGATCAACCAGCGTGACCCAAAAGACGACCTGAAAGACGACCAGAAAGACGACCCGAAAGACGACAAGAAAGACCACGAAGAGCATCTCGCACCACCTTTTAAAACTTCGGCATTCTCTTCTCCTCCTCCAGCCGATTTTCCTCTGGTCCTATCGTCGATGTAGACGTTCCTGCCTCTCTCCTCATTGGCGGACATGAAACAAGATTATACAAAAAAAAAAAAAGAACTATTCTATATAACAAGCTACAAAAAATATGAGAATAGCTAAGATGATGAGTAACTGGTTTGGTGAGGCTATTATGCAATATCACACAGGTACAACTGGAGAATTTACTAAGAAAAATCATTTACCCCTTAATGACTATGAGCATACTGGGAAAATACAAATAAAGTTACAGAGTAATTGTTTTTGACGTAAGACGGCCAGTTCCTTTCCTTTGGAACTTACAGGTTAATGCGAAATCTGAACCAGGGAATGACCTGGCAAATCTTATATAATCAAACAAAACTCTTAAAAATTACTGCCTCCACTAAGATTTCAACACAAAACACTGAAATTTTGAAAGCAAGCTCCTTAACCACTGTGTTATAAAACCACTAAAGAATCTGGTATAGATGGTATTACTGTTAATGGTTAATGTTAAAAGTATGTGACATTGTACCATAGCTTGGAATATTATTTGGTTTAAGTTGTGAGGCTAAAACGTTCATGGGGGGTTAACTATAAGGTTCTGTTTCAACTGTGACCATGGATAACCATGGATAGTTTCAGCTGTAGCTTTGCTAATTTAATGTGGTTGCCCCTTAGCTACATAGAACTCCAAACTAAGGAAGGGTAATAGATAATAATGTTCACAAGTCTATTGCTAGTAAATACTCAATATATTCTTCAAAATTAAGTGAAGTCAAAAACTGAAATGGCATCAGACAATGTTTCTGAAAATAAAGAAGCAAATTCGATTAACAGATTCAAGCCAGACCAAACCCCATAGTTCAAAGTACAACTAACTAACACATAAAAACAAATAAGATTTCATCACATACACTTACAGTTCAAATTTACTGCGCGACAACCGACACTTAAGTTACGCCACCACACTTCATATCGTAAAATGCTGTCTCAGAGCTACACAGTTGCTTTATAACTGAATCTCTGAGATTTAGTGAGCCTTCATTGTGCCAAAACGGAGCATGGTTATGCTCTTGATAACTCTGCGATACTGGCTGGTCAACTGAATGAGTGCGAAACTGAGCGATACACAGTGGGACAGTAGTGCTCTAAATGAAACTTTCTGGCCGACTGTGGGAATAGGAGGAAAATTCTGTCCTAATATTTATAGTAGTCTCTGTGGGAACGCAAGACTTCCTGGTTTCCCACAAGAAAAGTCTGGTAATCTGATCAGATCTCACGCTTGTAAGCTTGCATCAGATATTTGACCTTGATTACTAAACATATTTTTATTGATCTGAAATTTTAAGAATAGCTAGATCTTGTAAAAAGCGTCAGTTTTAACCCTTATGAAAAATTTGGTAGGTTTAATATTATAGCGATAAAAAAAATATCATTTTATGCGATTCCCAAAACTTGTAAATAAATCTTACAATTTTGTAGTTACGAAACTGAAACAACTTTAATTTTATTCCTAATAGAATTATCATTCATTTGATATCTAATAAGGCATTTTTACTAATTTCGAAAGGGTGAAATAACATTTGTAAACCAGAAAAAGAACCTGACTAATTTATATTTTCCAAGTTCTTAAAGCTATTGAAGATATCGATCTGAAAGTAGCTTTAAACAAATCTATGTATCCAATAACGATTATTGTGCAAATTTGAAGTCTCTAACTGCCTTCTTCGATTTACTATGAATTTTTGTAAATATCAATCCAGGTGAATGCTTTCTAGCTAAGCCACAGAAAATACTATCTTTAGGCTGTAAAAAATCTGATTTCAAGCATGAATTAACTTAGTAACTGACTACAAAAATTATATGCAATTCTATTCAATTTAACTCGCTGTTCTGAGAACAAATTTTGTTACGCAGTTACAGTATTTTACGTTACCTGATAAAGTCTGAAGACTTGCTATTTTCCTAAGGACTAGATATGTGACATAGTAGTGCCATTTGAAGGTTGGAAAAAAATAGGGTTGAGAACTGTAGACCCATTAGTTTGACTTCAGCAGCGGTCACGTTGATGGAGAGTTGTATAGTCTGCTATATTAGTAAACTCGGTGATGAAAAGAAGTGGTTTGTAAGTCACCAGTATGGATTTGGAAAGAACTATTAATACGAATCTCAATTAGTGGGATATTTAAAGATATTTCCATTGAATTGGATGAGGGAAACCTAATAGGTAGGGTGGCACTGGATCTTTCTATGGCATTTGACAGAGTTAGCCATAGAATGTGTCAGGTATCTGTTAAATTTTGTAACTGCCTGACAAAATTTTATTCTCAGAACCATGAGTTAGATATAATATTAGTGCATTTCATTTTCTAAAGTCAGTTTCTATGTTTATTCTAGTTAGAAAGAAGTTTTACAGTTGTTGAGATAATATTTTGCAATTCATCAGTCTTCAGCATTCGCCTGGAATGAGATTTAAAAAGTTCATATCTAAATTATTTATTTTCGGGTAAAATATTAAAGTTACGAAATTTTTCTTAATAACTAGAGTTAACATTTACTTCAATATCTAGCGATTTATAAAATTTCAGAGTGATAGGATTATTTTTATTGTCAAGGTCAAATTAGATGATGCAAGGATTTCAGACATGCGTTTTGATATCTGATCAGCCCGCCATGAGCTATCCATGTGAATAAGGAAAATAATCCGTTTCCATGGTTCGTGAGAGAGCAGAGTCGCCAGGAGTCTTCGAGAAGTGGGGAACACGATGATATAGACTAGTGCGTGCAGTTAGTCACAGGAACCGTGAGTGTGATAAGATGTAGGATTAGTAAACCAGCAAGTAGTAGTGCACGAGACAAGACACAAACTAGTGTAGTAGCAATCAGTTAGCTTTGAAAACCTTAGGCTCGCTAACATGCAGCGTAAATCATTCAGTTTTATTATAATGTCATGTTAAGATAGTATTTTGACAAGTGATGCCTTGGAATTGTTTAAATTGAACAAACAGTTGAACAATGGGAGTGTGTGATTCACTTTTATTTAATTTCTCCAACTAAAAAGTTTGAACTGTGAACTATTGGGGTGTGGTCTGACTCAAAAGATTAATCGAACTTGCAAAGTTTTCTTCTGTGAACTTGTCTGATCGCCTATTCAGTTTTTGACTTTGTGAAATTTGAAGAATATAGTTATTCAAATAACAATGAACTCGTTAACATCATTGAACTTTACCTTTCCGTAGCTTTTGGTTTAAATAAGCTATGTGGCGACCGGGTTATTATATTTAATTCAGAACTGTAGCATCCAAGGTTACGCATGGTCAGAGCTAAGATTCAAGCCTTTGCAGAACCCCACTGCAAGCCTAGTTTCCTTACAAATGGTTGTGAATAAGGTTAAGACCATTAGGATAAGCTAAGATAAATTTCTCTGGGTGGAGGAATTCCTGAAAGATAGGAAGTATAAAGTCAAAGTGTGTAATGCAATATCAAGGGAATTCGAAATGAGAATAGGTGTATTACAGTGTAGTGTGTTGGGGTCATTACTGTTCATTATTCAAATGACTGATTCTGTTGAAGCTCTACAGTCAGAGATTAGACTGTTTGCAAATAACATAATGCTGTATAAAAAGAAGATTGTGAGCAAATGCAAAGGTTTCTATTCTAGATATCTAGTTGGATGGATAAACATTTAATTAAGATAAATGCCAAGAAGAGTCATCTTGTTAGGTATAAAGAAGGCATTGCACATAGGGGTGATTGTAGGGAAAGGGATCTGAGCATTACATCTGTTGCTGAGGGTAATGAGAGGATGTACCAAGTATGAAAGATAGGTTACAAAACTTTGGTCAGACCCTTGCTAAAGTTTTCTGGCATAGTATGGGACCCTCATCATAGGTATCAAATATTGAAGTTTGAGGCACTGCAGAGAAGGGCAGGTAGATTTGTTTGAGGAAGTTACCAAACTATACACTCAGTAACTGAAATGATAAAATATTTGTGTTGGAAGTCACTATAGAATAGAAGACAAATGAGAAGAATAGTGGGCATGCACAAGGCTTATACTGGTGATGAGGCCTCAATAACTATTGGTGGAACACATAGAAACAGCACATTGAATGGAAGAGAGGACCATCACAATAAATTATAAATTGATTTCAGAGATAAAGTAATGTTTTAAATTGAAGGTTGGAGAGTGAGGGGCCGGAACAAATTATTTAAGGATTTAGTGAACAATATATCTCAGTGTGTAAAGGATTTTAAGGTAAAAATATGTAAATATCATAATTAGGTAAGCAGAGAACTTGCTGCCGATGCTTTGGCTCCTTCGTGGTTAATTAGTAACGGGAATAAAAAAAATAATTGTTCACTGTTGTTATTGCTTTTGACTAAATTTAAGCATTTTCATGTTTATAAGAACATTAAAAAATATTGTCATTTAAATATATATGAAAATTCCTGACAAAAAGGTGAAATCTCTGCACACAGTGCACTTTGATTTAAACATTGTAATATAATATTCAATAATTTTTATAAATTGGCAATATATAAATATATTATTCAGATAATGAGGGGGCAGGAATCAATTATTTATCATACAGAACCTATTCTTTGATGCCATAAAAACAACATTTTCCTATTATTGCTGGTTGTAGCCCATTTATCATTTTCTCAGATAAACAGCTAATATAACAATGCTTAAAAGATTTTTTTCCTGAAATTGGCTGAGAATATTTTACCCTGTTTCAAAAATGTTTGAGTAATTGTCCTAATGTAACTAAGGAAATCAAATATATAGATAATTAATAGTATCTACCTTAATATATTCTATATGATAAAGAAAATAACCCATCACTTACCAAAGTTGAAGGTAGAAGGGACAGATGAACACAGAAAACCCAAACACACTTCACCATTAATAACTTTTTTCATATAGGAGGCAAGATATAAGGCAGAGAGATGCACATCAAGACTCACCTTACTTATGCAGCAGGCGAGACATATCACAGGATGAAAGAAGTGTGCATATCTTTCCCCCTGCCATTTGTCTCACTTCTTATAAGTGTAAGGTTAATAATCGAATTGTTGTAGTTGTGTTTGTGATATTTGTATTCATCTGGCTCTCCTGCCTTTGTCTGTGGTAAGAGATGGATTGATATCCCTATCTTATTTTTAGTGGTCAATGGCATTTTCACTGTCACCATTATTCAATATATACAATACATGTCTGAAGTAATATGTGGTTAATGAAAGAAATAGAATATAGCTAGCATAGTTCAATGCCAAATAAACTACAGTTTAAAAAAAATCAGGTAGATAAGAACCTTGGGATGGGGGTGCTTCTTGGGAAAGGCATGTGGTCCTCCATGGGGGTTGTGTCTCTGTAAAACACTGAAATACACTAGGCATTCCCACAAATAGAAAGAACAGGGAAGGAATACTTTATGAATTATCTAAAATTTTAAGGGGAATATTTCTGGGAATAATGGGATTAGGAAATTGCATTTCTATTAGGTTATTGGCTTCTGGTGAGAGGTTAGAAACACATGGACAAAAGGCTACTGGTTTCCGATGCACAGAGAATGACATCTCCATCTCAAATATCTAAGAAGTAAATGATTTGCATAGAAAGGAAAGATAAACTATACCCAACACTTAACAAAGTTGAAAGGAGGAGTCTAGCAGAAACAAGAAAATACTACACAAACAGAAAAAACGCAGTATTTCAGGCTGAGACCTTTTTCAAGAAAATAGAAACATGTGTCTAAGCTTCTCCAATTGCCTACAGTCAACACAGCCACGTGAATTATTTGACTGATATCATCATCATCTCTATCATTTCATGTAGGGGCACACCTTTTACTGTGTGTCTAATCATTTTGTTTCTTATTCTGTCCATTCCAGTAACACCCATTATACCTCTTAGAAATTTCATCTTACTTACTTGTATCCTGTTGATATCCTGCTGATATCCTGCTTCTTTAATGTCCTGGTTTCAGCACAGTATGTCAAGATATGAACATAGAATGTGCGATAAATTACTCCCTTGCATCTCAGTTTTTCATCCTTGTTCCATATCAGGCTTCTGGTGTTTCTTAAAAATACCACTGTCTGCATCCCCCTTTTGCTTATCTCACCATTGTTCCTTCAACTTTCCTTTAAAACATTTCCCAGTACCTTTAAATTGTCAACCTTCTTCACCTGTTCCCCCACCATCACAATTTCCCTGTCTATCCGGTTCTTACTAGTTGTTAGTGAGTACTCACATTTATTCATATTAAACTTCATACTATATTCACTAACCCCATCTTTCCACACATACTACTGCCTGTTCACCACTTCCCTAAACCAGCAGGTCATCCACAAAAGCCAACTTTCCTGTTATAGTTCTCTCACTCTACAGACGGGTTTTTTTTTTTTTTTTTTTTTGAGGCACCTCTAATTCCCATGTCCTTCCTTACCTTACTTATATGTACCAAATCATAAGGTCCTTTTGATAATCATTTTTGCTGCAGCTGTTTCATCACAAATATCAGATCTTCCATTTATCTCCCTGATCTGAAGACAACTGCTTTTCCCTTGGCTATTTTTTCACCCTTCTCATACACTTTTGCACAGTGGCATATCAGTGTGATTCCCCTACAGTTTTTAAACTATTCCTGCTTTCTTTTTTGAAGGTAGGTACAATTATTCCTTTCATCCAGTATCATAGGGTTGTTCCTTCCATCCATCTCTTTCTCATCACACTATACAGCTACTGCAGTTATACTACTCTTGCTGCCATTACCATTTCAGCATTCACTTCTTCTCAAGTTAGATCCATTTCTTTCTCTCCTCCACTATTGTTATCCTTCTACTTCTCCTGTGGAACTGTGTTATCCTGTGTCTAATCTGGATTCAGCATGGCTTCAAAATGCTCCTTTCCATCATTTTTAGATTTTCTGTACTGTTTATTTCATTTCCATTCTCATCCAGTACATTGACATTTTCACTCAGATCCATCCTCTTCCTTTTTACCATTCAGTATATTATCACTACCTTAGCTAACTTCTCCCATCTTAATCAGTTTCTCTAGCTACTTCCTCTTTCCCTCCACTACTATTTTTTTTTTTTTGCCTCCTTCTTTTACTTTACAT
The DNA here is from genome assembly GCA_031002005.1 of Vandiemenella viatica. Classification (NCBI taxonomy): domain Eukaryota; kingdom Metazoa; phylum Arthropoda; class Insecta; order Orthoptera; family Morabidae; genus Vandiemenella; species Vandiemenella viatica. Next base: position 304,678,006 of record CM061921.1, on the reverse strand, counting down.
AGTCTTCTCTTGTCTACAGTGTCGTCTGCTTGAACTATTCTCTAATAACATAATTTTTTAACTCCACTGCTGTTTTTTGTTCTTTCATTCCAACATGCAGGCTCTTCCTTTCATTTGGTGTTACTAGTCATTCCACACAGTTCCTGCCACTCCAGCTAACATCCTTTTAAATACTATCCACTCCTCTTCCACTGTCGCCATTTCTGCTGAGTTGGCTTCTCACACCCTTACAATTCTCTGGTATTCCTCTTCATTATTCCTCTATTTCAGTTTCAATACCATTTTTTTCCTATCCCGACTCAGATTTTATCCTATCACAGTCTTTAGTTTAATTACATATAGCCAGTTCATGTAATCCAGTGCTGACTTCCTCTGCCAGTCACTACTATACCAGGTTACCTTATAGCTATTAAGCTTTTTGAATCATGAATTTGCTAGTCTGCACCCTTTTTTTTTTTTTTTTTTTTTTTTTTTTGCAGAAATATAGTAACTTTTCCCTTAGCTGTCTCTGCAGATCTTATTCAAGCACTTCTTTATCTTGGGATGTGCAGCCTACTTGTGGAGCATATACTTGCAGTATTTCTAAGCTTCTTCCTTTAACTGTTTGCTTGATCTTCATAATCCTATTACTTGTCCCTTTTAATTCCTCCTTTAACATTTCTCTCACAACTATCCCTACTCCATTTCTTCTCCTTTCCTCATTTCCATTGCAGTACATTCAAAAACCTTTCCTAATTTCTCTTCTGCTTTCTCCTTTCCACTTTGTCACTCGCAACACCCAGATATCCAGCTTTCTTCTTTCCAAAATATCCACAATTTCCTCCACTTTCTCAGTCAATATTCATATATTTAGAGCTACATAAACATTCATAAACCATTTCCATATCCACTTCTTTTATCATTACATCCATATTTTAAATGACTTCAAAAAAAGGAGGAGGTTCTCAATTCATCTGTATTTTTTTGTATGTTAAGCGATATCTTCACCAATTTTGAACCGATTTAAATGAATTTTTTTTAGTGGAGAGGGTATACCTCCAAAGTGGTTGCATATGAATTTGATTGAGAAAACACCCATTATACCCCTTTACACCCCTTAATTTTTATACAAACTCACATTTTTTATCCGATTTCGATGGAAATTTGGACATGTATAGTCAAAAATAAAGAGAAAAATACTGTCAACTTTTGGTTTGAAGGAACTGAATCCCTCTCCCACTATCCACCTCCTTAATTATTTGCAAAATTTCCTTTATACAAAGCTACAGTCGACACCATTTAACTGATCGCCATTATAGTTGGCATATACATGTTAGTTTTCATGGAGGAGGTTTCTGACCAGAAAAATAAAACATAAAAAAAACACCCTTTACAACTCCTAATTTTATAGAAACCTAAATTTCTTATATTATATTGATTGAACTTTGCATATGTATACTTCAAAATAAAGTGAAAAATCCTGTCAGCATTTGTTCTGCCAAAGCTCAACTCCTCTACCTCCTTCCACCCCCTTAATTTATGTCAATGTTCTTTATAAAAAGTTACAGTCGACACCGTTTGACCGGTTATCATCAAAGTTGGCATATACATGTAATTTTTCATGGAGAAGGTTGCTGACCAAAAAAATTAAAAACAAACCACCCTTCTCCCCCTTTACACCTCATAATTTTTTTTATAGAAACTCATATTTTTTTGTCCAATTTTGATGGTACTTTGGACATGTATAGTCAAAAATAAAGAGAAAAATACAGTCAACTTTGGTTTGAAAAAACTGAAGTCCTCTCCACTATCCATCCCCTTAATTTTTGTCAATGTTCTTTATACAAAGCTACAGTCGACACCATTTAACTGATTTCCATTAAAGTTGGCATATACACGTAATTTTTCATGGAGAAGGTTTCTGCCTGAAAGAAATCACCCGATGTCCCCCTATACATCCCTTAATTTTATAGAAACCTTCATTTCTTATCTGATTTTGATTGAACTTTGCACATTTATAATTTAAAACAAAGGGAAAAATCCTGTCAACATTTGGTCTATCAAAGCTCAACTCCTCTCCCTCCTTCCACACCCTTAATTTTTGACAATGTTCTTGATAAAAAGCTATAGTTGACCGTTTACCTTGAAAGTTGGTGCTTATATGTTGTTTTTCCAGGAAGAATGTTTCTGACCAAAAAAAGCGAAAAAACCAGCCCCTCACCCCATTAAACTGGTTAATTTTTATACAAACCCACAACTTTTATCCTATTTAGATGGAACTTTTACTATAAAACAAAGAGAAAAGTAACGTCAACTTTTGGTTTGCAAAAACAGAACCCCTCAACCCCATTTCCAGGCCATTGATTTTTGTCAAGTTTCATTTTAAAAAGCAACTGTTGACACCATTTTACCAATCTTTATGAAAGTTGGCATATATATGTATTTTTTTAAGGATAAGATTTCTGAACATAAACTACCATAGCTGCCATTTTACATCCCTTAATTTTTGTACAAACCCACATTTTAATCGGATTCGGTTGTACTTCGCATGCGTATACTTTAAAACAAATATAAAAAGAAAAATACTGTCCACATAACTATCACAAAAATGCAAACCCATTCCCCTTTTTTACCCCTTTAATTACTGTCAATGTACTTTATATAAAGCTACCATTTCTATCTGATTTTGAAGGATGTATGCACATGCATACTTCAAAACAAACAGAAAAATACTGTTTACATTTTTTTTCAAGATGCCAAACCTCCCTCTCCCCTTTACACTTCATTAATCTACAGTTTCTATCTGATTCTGAAGAAAATTTGTACATGTATACTTTAAAACATACAGAACAAGGTTGCAGAAGCACAACCCCTCTTAATTTCCAATGTTATTTATAGATACCCACAGTTTTTATCAGATTTTTATGGAACACATCACATGTATATTTAAAAACAAAGAGAAATATTGTGTCTAAATTCTGTTTACAAAACCCAACCACTCACTCCCTTACCCCATTTAATTTTTGCAAATGTTCTTTACACAAAGCTACAGTTTTTATCTGGTTTAGATGGAACTTTGAACATGTATACTTTAAAACAAAGAGAAAAATACTGTCCACACTAGCTTTACAAAAACCAAACTACTCTTCATCTCCATACCCCTTAATTGTTTTTTATACATACCTACTGTTTTTATCTGATATCAGTAGAAATTTACACATGTATACTTTAAACCAATCAGATAAGGCAGTCTACATTTGGTATACATAAGATTAACAACATGGCGCCGATCGGACTAGCGGGTTTAAACTGTTCCGATAAAAGTGATAAGAAGGAAGTAAAAAGTGGTAATAAATGTAAGATGTGTTTCAAACAAGTGAGGAAAGGTATCCAGTGTAAATATTGTAAATGGTGGTTTCACGAAAATTGCTGCAAAATAAATATAAAACTGGTAACAGTTGACTACTCATGGTCGTGTGAATCGTGTGTAACGGAAATGTGTTCAAAACAGTACATGGACATCATCAGAGACAAGGACGCTATAATTCAAGTATTGGAAAGTGATATTAGAGAATTACAAATAAAATATGCTGCTTTGGAACACGGATGCAAAATTTTGGAGAACAACAAAAACGTTAGTGTTAAAACGAATGAAAGTAAGTGTTTCGAAACTTTTAGCTCAGTTGTAAACAAGAAATGTTCTGCATCTAATAAACTAGAAGAAAAAAATTCCGAAAAATGCGGTGTAACTATAGTACCAGTAGACGAAGAAAAATCTCAAAATATTCAAAGAGTGAACTTTCCACCTTGCAAAAACAGATTCAGTTTACTTGAAGATGGCGATGTTATAGAAAAGGTAAATGAAATAGGTTTACGAGTCAAAGTGCCTAAACTAACGAAGCTTAACGAAAGTGAAGTGATTAAAGAGTGTAGTGAAATTCTTAGACCAATTATCAATGGTGGTAATGAAACACAAAGCCCAAAGACATCAAATTGTAAACGCAGAGCTAGGCCAGTAAAAATACATATTTATGCAGACAGTCAAGGACGAAAAATAAGGGATATTATCGAAAACAGTTCCAACCATCACACCTCAGCTTCAATAAAACCAGGAGCAAAATTTATAGATGTGGCGGCAAGCTCTTCACCTACAGATGCTACAGGAATGGCAGTTTTTATCGCTGGATCAAACGATGTAGCAAGAAATGAGGGAAAATTCTTCTTATCGTCTCTAAGAAGAAAGTTGCATGCACTACAAAACACAAAAATTGCACTCTTCTCAGTATCATTTCGGCACGATCTTCCATTCTGGTCATGTGTGAATGCAGAAGTAGCTCGAGTAAATGAAGAAATGAAGAAACTCTGCAAATACTTTAAAAATGTGTCTTTTGTAGATATAAGTAACTTAGGTAAGAGATTTTACACCGTTCATGGCCTCCATCTGAATGATCTGGGAAAAAGGTATGTGAGTGAGAAAATTATAAACCTAGCCGATGAGTTAGACCTCACACAGACTCTGAGGTTAGAGCCAATACCACTGGGTTTCAAGGGAAATTCTTTTTTAGAGTTAAAAAACTAGATGTGGGCCTAGCTGGTTTATCAACATTTACCGTGGAGAACCAGTCCAATGACAAGCAGGTTACTAGGCCCATGAGGTTAGTCAAGGAAAATAACTTAAGTCAGAACACAGTTAGCATTAGGAATTCGTTTAAGATAGGTTATCTCAATGTTGAAGGTATAAGAGGAAAACATGTACTTTTAAACGATTTTGCTAATGAAAATATGCTCGATTCATTATGTGTGAGTGAGCACTGGTGCAAGGGTAATGAAATTTCTTTTCATGTATTAGATGATTTCCAGTTAGTTAACAGTTTTAGCAGGGTACAGCGGATTCATGGGGGTGTGTCGATTTATATTAAGAAAGCGTTAATGAACGCTAGTAATGAATTAGATTTAGGTTTTTTGTGTAGCGAATTGCATTTTGAAGCTACAGGTATATATTTCGAGCATTTAAAAATAGTTATTGTATCACTTTATAGGTCACCCAGTGGTGACCCACTAACCTTTTTAGAAAAACTTGAGAATTTATTAAATTTTTTTCTTAGTACTAGGTGGAGAAAGTTCAGTATAGTGATTGGTGGAGACATAAATGCTGCATTTGATGTGACAAAAGATACACACAATGTAAATGAATTTAAAAATCTGTTAAGACAATTTAATTTCAGTTTTTCTAACTGTAAACCTACAAGGGAGAATGCTTGTCTGGACAATATTTTTACAAATGTTAGCAGAGATTTAATGTGTTCTGATGTGGCTGTTTTTGCCTTCTCAGACCATGATTCAGTTTGGATTGAAATAGATATGCCTAATTTGAAGAACAAAGAGCACAAAGATCCTAAGGTGGCCATCACAAGACCAGTAACGCAGGATAAAATGTCTAATTTTATGGTCTCACTTGGGAATTATGATTGGAAAGATTTGTGTAATAGTGTTAGTCACTGCTCTGCTAATGTAGCATTTGAGAGATTTTTCTGTGCTTTCATAAATATTTTTGAGACAAACTTTCCACAGTACAAATGTAAAGTCAATCCCAATACATGTAAAATAAATAGGCATAACAATGTGTGGTACACACCGCAACTAGCCAATATGAAAAACAATGTGTTATTGTATTTAGATTTGTATAGACTACACAAAACAGATACGACTAAGCTAAGATACTTAAGAGCTCGAAAGGATTATAAACACGCAGTCAATGAGGCTAAGAAACAACATAACATATTCAGTATAGAGTCATCCAATAATAAATGTAAGAAAGCATGGAGTGTGATAAACTCAGTGGCCAAAACCAAACGAAAAGAGGCTGTAGCAGTAACACCAGATGAATTTAATAACTTTTGTATACAGTCGGTGAATGACATTTGTGACAGCATTGTTAGACCCCAGGAAAGTGTATCTGATATCATAAAATGTCATAATGTAAACTATACTTTGAAAGATAAATTTGTACTTTCGGAGGTATCACCAGATGATGTTTTGGGTATTGTACATAACTTTAGACCATCTGATAGTGTAGATATATATGACCTTTCTAGTAATATGATTAAAAAGATAATTGGTTGTATATTATTTCCTCTCACTTATTGTATAAATAAATGTTTAACTGAAGGTGTGTTTCCAGAGGTGTTAAAATTATCTAGAGTTGTGCCCATTTATAAGAAGGGAGAGAGAGATTGCCCATCTAGTTATCGCCCTGTATCTCTGACACCAGTTTTTTCTAAGGTACTAGAATCTGTTATCTATAAACAGTTATCGGTTTATTTGGAGCACAACAACATTCTTTCTACTGTACAGTTTGGCTTTAGGAAAGGCAAATCTACTGCTCATGCTATTGACTCTTTGATTAAGAAGGTTCTAAGTGCGTATGAGGAGAAAAACTTTGCTCAGGCAACTTTTTGCGACCTCAGTAAGGCCTTTGACTGTGTAGACCATGATTTACTTCTTAATAAATTACTTCATTACAGAATCATTAGTGACAAAGCTGGTAATATCTTTGAATCATTTCTTAGTAATCGTAAACAAATTGTATGTATTGGAAAGGCAAGATCCCAGATAACTGAAATCAAGTGTGGTGTGCCACAAGGCTCAGTATTGGGACCATTGTTATTCATTTTAATGATAAATGATTTGCCATTTTATATAATGTCCCACTCCATTCTATACGCTGATGACACCACTTTTCTTACTGTAAGTTCAGACTTTGAAACTCTTCAAACCATGACTAAAGATACCCTATCCCAAGTGTCAATCTGGTTTCGAGCTAATGGGTTTTTGCTCAATGAGAGTAAAACACAACAAACAGTATTTAGTCTAAGAGAATACCCAGTAGATGACTATGTAGGTTATGTTAAGTTTTTAGGTATTGTTATAGATAATAAATTGTCTTGGGATCCACACATTAAATACGTTAGTGCAAGGTTGTCTAGAGTGGTGTACTTGTTAAGAAATTTAAAAAATCATGTACCTACAGCCTATGTAAGATCAGCGTATTTTGCTTTTTTTTCAGAGTGTTATATCCTATGGACTTTTATTTTGGGGCAATAGTACACATGTTCAGAATGTCTTGGTCCTTCAAAAGAAGGTAATTAGGATTATGTCAAACGCTGAAAAATTTGCCCATTGTAGACCACTGTTTATTGAATTAAAAATATTAACGGTAATAAACTTGTACATTTACACTGTTCTCCTGCACACAAAAAATAACCAAGCTGAATACCTTCTTAGACAAGATTTACACTGTCACAGTACGAGAAATAATAGGCACATTGACATACCTTACTGTAGATTATCGAAATCATTGAACAGTTATGAAGTGTTGGGTATGAAAATGTTTAACAAACTACCTCTAGAATGGGTTGAAGCCCCATTCAATCTATTTAAGCAGACATTGTATAGCTGGTTAGTCACTAATCCTTTTTATTCAGTTAATGAATTCTATGAATGTGGAAATATGAAATAATTGTGTGTGGAGTGTGCAATTTAAATTGTTTTTAATTATGAATTTTGTCTTGTTTGTATTTTCATATTTGTATTCTTGACGTTGTCTATTGCTATGACAGTTTAATGACAATAAAATTATTATTATTATTATTATTATTATTATATTACAAAAGCCCAATCCCTCTTCCCTATTACTCCCACCCTATTTAATTTCCAATGTTCTTTACAAAAATCCACAGTTTTCAATCCCGTCAAAATCAATTAATCTATTTTCAAGTCATGGCAGAATATTCATAAAATAAATGAGTCTTAATGTCTCAATATATACCTCAGATTTAAACTTGGGCCCCAAACTTTCAAGTTGTGAAAACCATTTAAAAATCTATATTTTCTGTGTGATGCTGGAACAAACAGATATATTCCAGAGACAGATTTGTGTATGTGATATGTACAATATTAACATCCAGATATTACATGTTTCGAATATCGAGCAGCAGCTTTAACAGATTTCATGATTAGATCGAAACACAACCTGGACCAAAATATAAACTGACATTCCTTAACACAACATCCAATTCACCCCATTTTAGAAGTTGTTGTGGTATATAAAGACAGATTTTTTTTTGAAAGCTAGCACTTTAATCTGAACTACCAGGAAGTGTGCAAAATGAGAACTGCTGTGGCATATTTAAAATTCAAAACAAACTATAATACCACTAAAAAGTTAAAAATAATTGTTTAAAAAAACATAAAACCACCTACAAAAAAAGCACACTAAAATGTTAAATAATTTTATACCTTGCTTAGAAGAAAGTAAATCTAAATGGACAGTATTTTACATTACTGTTATTGAAATTTTTACATTAATTAGTTATTTTATGTGTTGGTGCCAGCCAAAGCAAGAGAAACAGAAAGATAAAGCAAAAATGAATAACAGTAATACATAAAAAAATCATGTTACTACTTACCTACAATTAATGCGAGAAACATGTTTCAACTGAACTAAAATAAACAGATGATACGCTGAAATTATGCTAACCGTAAAGCATTTACTGCAGGATGCCACCTACCAACTGACACTGTAGTGCCAGAGATGTGCCTGGATGACAAGGCCGAACCACAGATTAAAATACTGTTAATTTATTTCCCTAAGTTGTCTCCCACAGTAACACTCTCTGCCTCATGACATGTTATAAAATATTTGGAATTTTTGTTCGTACTCCCCATTTCACCTCAAACATCAAATAAAGTTCAGAAATTCGATCTTCGCCATCTGACAGCTGGCACTGACTACAAAAATAACTAATTCATGTATAAAATTCAATAACAGTAATGTAAAATATAGTCCATTTAGATTTACTTTCTTCTAAGCAAGGTATAAAATTATTATAACATTTTTAGAGTAGTTTTTTTTGAAGGCGGTTTTGATGTTTTTTTTAACAATTATTTTATCTGAGGCTTGTTTGTACTTTGAATGTGAGCTTAATCCACTACCAGCTTGATAGCTCTGTTGTACCTTTGCCAGAGCTCAATTGGTAACCACTTTTCAGGGTTCCTCTAGGACCTTCATAGTTACTGTAGTGGTCCTGGGACACTCGTTGTCCCTACTGTACCTCACTCCTACCGGCAGTCCCATACTTCATGCCATTGCCTGTTTCCCAACAGATGAAGGATGGGCTGGAAATTTGGAGACAGTTATGACAGAATAGTGTTTTATAATTTGAAGGTGGCTTTAGCTGTCATTATAAAAACAGATAATTCTTAAACTGAAGAGATATTTCAAAGGATAGGTTCAATATTTGGTAGGATAGTTTCAATATGTGGAAGAATAGTTTCAGTATGTGGAAGAACAGCACCAAAATAGTTAAGGTTAAGTAGGAACAGTTTTAAGAGATAATAAAAGAGTAGAAGAAGAAATCTTTACTTGGAAACAAAAAATAAAGAAATAAATGTAGTACCTACTACACTATAGAAGTAAGGAGGTTAAAGAGAAGGACGTAAAGGAAATTTAAGATAATAAGAAAGGAGTAAGGCAGTTAGGAGCACTTGTACAACTAAACAAGGAAATAATAGCAGCAAAGAGGGAAGCTAGAAACACCTTCGTAAAGAACACAGTAGAGGGAGAGGGAACATTGAATGATGCAGAATTGCTAAAGGTATGTTTGGAAATTTTGTCTGGAGAAGATTATGGATAAGGCAATTATGGATAAGGGCTGGAAGAAATTATAAAGACAATTGGAAAGGAGATTATTAAAAATCAGAGGATGTGCAGCTGTATCAAATGAAGAAATATGATTTAGATTGGGTTTGGAAAGTTGCAGTTTACCCTATGACTGGAAAAATGCCATGAAGTACTTATTGATGAAGGAGAGGTGACCGATTAGGTTGAGAAATATTAGGCTGTTAGCCCCAGTCATAGATAAGCTTATGAGAGCAATCACGTCAAGAATATAATGTAAGAAAGTTGTTTGTAGATTAACAACAAAGTTATTCAAGCAAATTTCAGTTATTAAACTAGGAGCAAAATATTTCAAATTAAATGGAAAAGGGAGGTCAAGTTGATACTGTAGTATAGCATTTGAAGAATACAATGGGAAATAAGTTAGAAATATTTTAATGTAATTGAACATGACTTGCTGGTTGGGTGAATTCTTGAGTGGTAAGAATTGGGGTAAAACATAGTATCAAAAGAGGTGAATGTATGGAGTCCTAGTTGAAAGTATATAAAAGTATATTGGGACCATTTCTGTTTGTTATTGTAACAAATGATTATATTACTGGTTATATATCATAAGTTAGGTGGTTATATAATGTTATTAATTAACCCGAAGGTTGGTTGGATCCTCCCGAAGGAGGCATACTAAGCCCTTGTGTCAGAGGTAGGATGGCCAGTTCCTTTCCTCTGGGACCTACAGTTTAACGTGGAATCTGAACCACGGTTATAATGTTATATAATTCCATTAAAAAAAGAGATATTTGTCAACAGGTATAGAAGGATATAAAAAAGGATAACTAGGTGGATAGGTCAGCATGAATAAAATACCAAAGAAGAATCAGCTTAAAATATACACATACAGAAAATTTTGATTGTAAAGTGTAAGAGTATTTGTTTGCTAAGGGCACAAAATGAAAATATCGGTCTGCATCTGTTGGAGATGGTGATGAGGGCATATACCAGGCAAGTAATGGAAATGCAATACAAAACCTTTGCCAGGACTACTATGTGACTTATGTTATTATTAATAATAATTGTGATGGAGCTCAAGCCCCAGTGGCAATTTTCCTATATACCTTCATATGATTCATGAATATTTTTGCTTTACAATCCATCAAAGTCTGTGGTATACTGTTTGTTATCTATATTGATAATTTGTTACAGTCCTTCACTCCCCTACCTACAAACAAAATATTTCCTACTCTCATATGCCTGAAATCAATTGCTATTTTCTAAAAATAATATTCCTCTCTTCCCTTTAATATCTGTTTTTAAATCTTACACCAATATCATGATCAGTATATGCCTTGTACAAACCCACAATTCTCTCCACCAGCCTTCTATCCTGCAGTGTCTCCCAACCTAAATCAATTAGTGATTGGATCCTTTGGTAATTTCCACAAACAAATATAGTTACACTTCTTTCTACGCCATCAAAAACCTGGATTTGATACTCTCAAACTGGCTCCCATATCATCCTATAATACTATTGCAAGGGCTTGACCAAAGTTTTATAACTCATCTCCCATTAAATCCTCTTATCATCGTCTCCAACAAAAGCAGTATTCTCAATAGTTTCCCTAATATCTCACCAATGTGTCTTGTATAGGTTAGTTTACTGTCACGTGGTATCTCAGGTATTTACACTTAATTCCTACAGCTAGTAATCTCCTTTCCAATGAATAATCAAACAAAACTTTTATTTTCCTTCTAGTATCCCTAATAAATTGACTCTTCTTGGCAGTTGTTTAATTCTACGCTGATGCACTCAACCATCTAGATAACTTTGTATTTGCTTATAGTCCTCTCTTAATGTAATCCTGTTATTATATCATCTGAAAAACCTAAGCTATTGCTGTAGATCAGTAACATAACCATTAATTGGAATAACCACATTTCAATGGTTCCAATACACCACCCTGTGGTTCGTCTGTTCTAATTTCCATTTCCCTTGCTGTTTATAGCTTTATTCAGTTAGACTCTTTGCTTCCAATCCCTAAAGAATTCGTCCACCCAGCAATATACACCTTGATGTATCCCAATAGTCTTAACCATATTCACAACCATTCTGTGGCTAGCTCAGTCAACTGAGTTTGAAAGAACCAGTGTCATACTATGTACTTGGCCTTCCTTATCATTTTCATCAGAAATATCTTGTACACATTTTATTGAGATACACATTAGTTACCTCTTCTAAATCCATGCTGCTTTGTGTGTGATCACTATTTAACTAACGTCCGTGATCAGAATTTTTTGACAACCTCAGCTGATTAACATCAGCTGACTATAAGGTCTGATTGGCTCCGACTTCTCAGGTAGTGATTTTTCAGCAAAATGAGTTTGGAAATGACCAATGTTTAGAAATGACTCCAATATTGTGATATTTGTCATTAAAAAGAAAACAATTTCCAATTAATGAAACTAATTTATCCAGAGAATTTTGTGGCAAGTACCTTATACAATTTTCTCTGCTCCTTGAACAAGTCGATAAATTTCATGAGTATTTTTGAAGAAGAAGGAAATTTGCTACTACCTTCTACAAACAATTTGTGATGCTACTGAGAAGCAGTCTGACTGCCAGAAGTGCATCTTACTAAAATAGAAGCTAATTGTAATATTGAAGTTAGCATTGTTACCTATGGAATTATAACAGATAATAATATAATTCCATAATTATAATAGGTAATAATATAATTCTATAGGTGTTAATATATTGTATTAAAATGAAATAAATATAAATATCAATTAAAAAGCATAGTATTGTAAACTAATGAGATTGACAAAATTACCAAAATTACAAAATAAAGTATGTGATACCATCAGGGATTCTATGAGTAGCAGTTTCAACTTGGTGAAGAGTGTGGACTCAGGCCCGCCGCTAGCTGTTTGAGCGCCCGCGTGCAATACCGATTATGCCGCCCCCTGTCTAACTACAGTCAGTGGTGGATCTAGGAAATTTCCGAACCGGGTCAAAAAACTGTGAGATTGCCGCCCCTTCGACCATTATTTGTGCCGCCCCCATTGTTGCCATCCCGAGTGTCTCGCCAGCCACCCGAAGCAGCTGTTGAGCTAAAAAAAAAAAGGTTGCCCGCTACATAATGCGCTGCAAATTTCGTCGCGGCGATAACGGAGTGGCAACTATCGCGGGGCGGCAAGACTGTCGATCACTCGTTTTGCCGCCCCCCTCGAAATGCCGCCCGCGTGCGGTGCACGCCTTGCACGCCCGCTTACGGTGGCCCTGTGTGGACTGCCTATTACATATTGCTCCTTTCTGCATTGGCATCATTGCTGAGGCTCAAGTTTGTTGAGATTGGTAGAATTGGAAGCAAATTAACATGAGATATATGTTACAATTCAATTAAGATCTTTTGTATTATTACAGACAAACATGAGACCTGACTCATGAGGAAGAAATAGTATTAATCATTCTGACCAACCTTTTTTTTTATGGAACTGAGCTTTTTCAAACTTGCCAATTTTGTTTATTTTATTTGTACTAAGGCATTTTATTAGGTATTGACATCTTGCTATCTTCTTTAGCAGTTTGAATATATTTCCAACTGCCATGACCACCAAACCTAGAAGGTGCATTTGTAGTGGTAGCTTGTTGAGATTGGAAATCCTCATCAACTGGATCACTGTCAGAATGTGATAGCTCAACATCAATCTGGTTTCTGGGATTCCCTGAAGATGACTCATCAGTTTTGCCATTTTCAGTGTGATACCATGAAGTATAAATGACTTACAAAAATTCAATAATTGAAAATTCTTCTATTTGGACTCATTTTGACTCTCAGAGCCTGTTGGTAGGTAATTCTTTCTCAAATCTTAATGATAAATACCCAACAAATTTTGCCACTTGGATTTTAGGAACTGCTCATTTTGAGGCACAGAACCTTTTCGGAGACAACTCTTGCCCAGTTCTCAAGTGTACCTCAAATTTTGCCACTTGGTTTTTACTACAAGAGATAATAATAAACAAATAATAATCAAATTAGAATTGGCTTCATATAATAAAATAAGACAGACTAAAATAAAAAGTAATTTATTACTGTTGTCGAATCAAGAATATATATATATATATATATATATTTTAATATGTGATACAGGTTTTCTCAAGTCGTGTATTACTTTCTTATATTTTTATATATTTCACCTAATCAATGTCAAGGTCATTAATAGTGGGAAAGAATTAGGACAAGGAATGGGAAGGAATTTAGCAATGGCTTTTTGAAGGAAATATCTTGGCATTCATCTTGATTGATTTTGGGAAACCATGTAATACCGAAATTTGGATGACCATTCTCCTGAATGCGAAGACATAGCATTACTTCTCACCATCCATGCTTGTTGGGGGGGAATTGTACCATAGCACACATATATAACATGCAAAGCCAATTGCGATCTATTATGTACAAAACATATATTTATGCTATCTGTTGAAAATTTTCATAAGAGCACGAGAGATTACAAGAGTTTGTGGAACTTCCCAAATTGTATTAGAAATATAGATATTAGGCAAATCTATATAAATATTTCCCAATATCTGGCTCTCTAATTTATAACTTAGGGTATACCTTCAGGGTATCGCTGACAATAATTATAAATTTAAAATGGTGAAGTATGTGCTTATTGAAGGCAGAGCAATACTGGTGTGTTCATGGAATCTGACATCTCTCATAAAAAATTATTCATTCAATGCATCACCTAATAATTCACAATGAGGAACAAATATTAACTTACCTCATGTGGTGCTAGGAGATCAAGGGTATCCACTAAAAGAGTGTTTGATGAGACTATATCCCACTGGTAACAGTATTGATTATAAATAAAAAAAGAAATTTTCAACTTATTAATGCTAGATGCTAAGTTGAATGTGCATTTGGTATTTTGGTAAGCAAATGGAGATTCTTAAAGATGGAAGAACAGATACTGACAAGTCATGTTGATACTGTCATTAAATGTATAGGCTCGGTCACACGGGGCGATATTTGTCGCTGCTACTAATCGCGGCGATCATTCGCCGCGATTAATAGCAGCTATTAGCCGGTCACACGGAGCGATTGGTTTGAGCGATTAGGTAGGCTAGAGAAGTAATGTATCAACCTCATTCGTTGGTTATGATATCGTACAAATCGCGTTGTATAGTTCTGAGACGATTGATTCTTTTGGCTAATGCTGTGTTGAGTAAACATTTGTTAAATTAGATTTTAAAAAGAAAAGAAAATGGGTCCGTTACTGGATTAGACGAATAGAAAAAGCTGAGGCTTCTGCGTTTCTTCTGATAGAACTAGGATCCACAAGCCTACAGAAATATTCAACGATTAACTGAAGGAAATTTTGATAAAATACTTGAAGTAGTTGCTCCGCAACTTATGAAAAAGATACACTTACAAGAGGTGCGATTCTTTGTAAGACCAAACTAGAAATTAACTAATGTTACATGGCAAGTGGTGATAGCCTGAAGTCTGTAGAGTATTTATTCATAGCTAAATTATTTTCTGTGTGCATCCTTAATGTTCTTAATTTTTTCTGAGATTTTCGCCAGATGGAATGATCAGTCTAGTGTCATTCAATTCATTAAAAAACCTACTCAAAGGATTTTATTCGCGCATTACTGTTAATTTATTTATTGTTATTGGTGTGCAACACTCCTTCCGATAAACATAAAAGAACATAAAAATCAACCATTTGGTCACATTTCCTTCCCCGTTTTCCATAATGACAAAAAAAAAAAAATGGAATTAAATAAAAAAAATAAAAAAACGCTGAACGTCGGACAACAATGAAATGAGTAGCGATTGAGCTGTCAGACGAGGCGACAACAACGCTGTGTAGCGCACACTAGGGTCACGTGAGCGCCACAATCGCGCGCTACTAGCGATGAGAATTGAACATGTTTAATTCTCATCGCTGCGATTTTTCATCGCTGCTAGAAGGGTCAATCGCAGCGATTACATTGTCACACGAAGCGATTAATCGCTGCTATTCAAGTCGCAGCGATAAAAATCGCCCCGTGTGACCGAGCCTTATCTGCTTATTCCATAATATCTTAATTGATATGGAGGGAGTAAATGGGTCTATACTATTGAATGTCAATACCAGCACTGAAAATGATTCTGCAGCCAACTGTGATCCTGGAGGAGCTAATGGGACATAACATTTCAGTCAATAATCATGGATATCTTATAAAATACTTGACATTCAAACAATATTTCTTTGAACAAACAGTGTTCCAAAAAATTTATCATTCTTTGTTGTATAATTCTGTTGTAATGAAGTTTACAACATGTGACAAAAAATTTCAATTTTTATGAGTAATAAAATAATAATACTCAATTTATAACCTAATAGTATACTGTTGTTTAATTTTCTTGGTGCCTATATGGTTTTTTAATATTGCTAAAATAAATTTTTAACTTTCATGTCAGCATTGCAATAGTAAGCCTTACTCTATATCCAAATGATAGCTATATTATTGTTAAATGATAGTACAATGGAAACAAATAAACTGCTGTGAGGCACTGAAAATAAGATAGGATAGAGGGGAAAAAGACATATACCCGTCACTTACCACAGATGAAGGCAGGAGGGCAAGACGAGCAAGTAAAAACACACACAAAAAAACAACACAAATGCATAATATTTCGGCAAGAGCCTTAATCATATGAGAGGTGAGACATATGGCAGGGGGAAAGATGTGGTCACATACTTACCTGCCACATGATTAAGGCTCATGTCGAAATATTGTGCATTTGTGTTGTTTTTTTGTGTGTGTTTTTATGGGTTCGTCTCGCCCTCCTACCTTCATCTGTGGTAAGTGATTGGTATCTGTCTTTTTTCCCCAAAACTATCTTATTTTAAATGATAGTACACATTTCTTAAATATTAACAATTGTACATCTTTATTAGGATTATTACTGAACTAGACTTAATACTGTGTCAGGTTCTACTATAATGATGTAATATTGTTTTACTTACCTCTAGTTTCCAACAAAACCAGGATGTCCTTTCCACAGCTTGATAACTATATTTCTACTATAATGTGATACATTTTGAATGAGTGTTCTGTTGGCTCTGTGGTTAAGGTGTTTGCTTCAGAAGTTCATAGCTCTGATCTTGGATTCAACTCCTGGTGGGTGCAGGATCTTTTAAGAGTTGTGTTTGACCATATGAGCTACACCAGGTTGATCTGTGGTTTGGATTCCATGTTTAACTGTAGCAGCCAGAGGAAAGGAATTGGCCATCCCACCTCTGACACAATTTCTTAGTATGGCTCCTTTGGGCTGTGAACTATGTTAGTTTTTATTACATTTTGAACATCCCATAATCTTCTCTCCCATACTGCAGTAATCAATTTTTGATACCTATGTCAACTGTACAGCACAACCACTCTTGAGGTCGAATAAAAACCAAAACTGATTTAAAATTCACCATCAGATGTCAGATGTAATCAGCCAACCGAATTGGTTGCATTGAAATAATACACCTCTATTCAGCTGTTTTAAAACAATCAGTAGGCGCCAGTTGTATCATTTTATATTGCTTCCATAGTGACTACACCAATACAAACCAATGCTTTTCTCACAGATTTTCCTAATGTTGCTCGATATACAATACTTCCCCAATCTGTTTACCACCAAAGTCAAACTAATGGATCTATAGATCTCAACCCTATGTATCTGCCATCCATTATGAACTGGTACTATTTTGGCATATTTCCAGGATACTAGAATACAGCAGGTCCCCAGATTCAATCCAAAGAATACTCCCAGGAATAGTACAATGACTTTGCCACATTCCTTTAACACATCTGTGTTAATATCGTAATATTATATATATCAAGTTCTTAACTTATTGTTTTTAAAGAAAAAGAAGGTAATTTGCAGCTCTCTTATAATATCGTGTGACACTATTTCGAATTTCCTAGTGTGCTCATTTTAAATAACATGAAAACAATTCTCTCCAGTTTACTATCTGAGTCTGTATGACAACCTGTTAAAGTCTCACATGACCAGCTGATCAGTATCTCAGCAATTTTCACATTCTCTTTAACTTCTTCTACATATTTTTCCCTCACTGTTTCGTTTACCATTTTTTCCTCAACATAGCTAAGAAATTACTACTTGCATCATTCAGTTTTTCCTGCCCATCCATGATGTTTTCATGATTTTATCCTTGTCTTCTCTCTTCTCTCTGCTGTTAATTCCCTGTTAAGTTGTTTCACACATTCTCCATTACCATGCTGCTTCATTAATCAGTTATGATCAGTTCTTACCAACTTCCTTACTTTTCTGTTGCAAAATATAGGTTCTGTGCACCTCATTTTTTTGTTACGACAGACATTTTTTTTCCCTTGCTCTTACTGTTTCATTGAAGTGTTCCAACTTCTTTCTACTATACTGGTGCATATCTACCAAATTGAACCTGTCCCTAAAATACTTCATCAGTCCTCAAATCCATGTCTTCTGTGGTTACTGAATTACTTAACATCCTTAGTATCCATCATAACTGCCTTATGATCACTTAATCCCTCTGTCATATGAGACCCCACATTATTTTTATCAGGCTTTATTAAGAAAACTTCTAGTATATTGTGCCCAATTGTGTTCTACCACTTGTATAAACTCTACTTCCTTCACTAAAGTGGTTTCAAATCTCTGCTCCCTTGCATTGTTAATTCTACTCCCCTTCCACTTAATAAATGGTATATTTAGATGCTCACTTATTATGACCACCTGGCGAGGTTTATGAAATGTGTTCTACAGGATTCTTGTCTTTTTAGGCGACATATAGTTCTCACTGCTCTTTTTTGCATCCTAAATATATCAGTGCTTTGTGATGAGCTACCCCAGAAAATAATTCCATATCTGACCAGTGAGTGGAAATGAGCGTAGTATACTTGCATTACTGTACTAATACTAGTGGTATCCCTAAGAATTCTTTGTACACTGTAGACAGTCTTTTAGCTAATTTGCTTATGTGAACATCCCATTTCATGTTCTGTTGTACCCATAATCCCAAGAATTTGGTTTCATTTACATTTTTTAGATATTTTTCATTTATGTTTACTTGAATATTGTTTTTATTAGTAGAATGAGGTAGACAAAAATTCAAACACACTGTTTTTTCCTCATTCAAGATTAAATTATTTGCGTCAAACCAGTTTTTCAACTCACTCATGGTTTTATTTGCTGTTAATTCTAAATTTTTAATGTTCAGGGAGGTGAGTAAAACACTTGTGTCATCTGCAAACTGAACTGCATCTTTTGGATCGAAATTCCTAGTGAGGTCATCTATATAAATTAGAAACAAAATAGGTCCTAACACCGAACCTTGGGGTACACCATACTTAATGAACTGTTCATCTGATGTAAATTTTTCCCTTGTACAATTTTTCTGGTATGTTGTTTCATAGTCAACAGACACTCTTTGTTTATGGTCTTCAAGGTACGATTTTATCCAGTTGTTTGTATTCCCTCTTATCCCCATTTTTTCCAGTTTAGGTAGTAGTATACCGTGATCTATTAAATCAAATGCCTTAGATAGGTCAAGGAAAATACCTGCAGCCATATCATTTCCATCCAAATCCTTTAAAACAGAATTTAAGAATTCAAAGATTGCTGTATGAGTAGATTTATTTTTCCTGAATCCATGCTGCTGGGTAGAAAGTGGTGCATATTTGTTGATAAACTTGAGGAGTCTGTCAAGGAAGAGTTTTTCTAATATTTTTGAAAAAATACTTAATTGGGATACAGGTCTATAATTTGCCAACTGATCAGGAGGTCCTTTTTTTTTAACAGTGGAGTCACTATTGCAGTTTTGAGTACATCAGGAAAAGTTCCAGTTTGTACAGATATGTTGAAAATTTTTGCCAGAGGGGCAGCTATATAATTAGAACAGGTTTTCAATATGAAATCTGGGACCTCATCTAGTCCACATGAATAACTATTTTTTAATGTCATTATGATTTTTTAAATTTCATCATGGTTCGTTTCATTTAGATACATTGTGCTACTAGATATTGTGGAAAGACTGGGAACATCTTTAGTTTGCTTACTGCAGTTTGTTTTAATTAATTTTTCAGCCAAAGAAGTAAAATGTTTATTGAATTCTTCAGCTATAACTTTCGGGTCACTAATTATTGAATTATCAGTACACAATTTGATGTTCTCTTGTTCAGTTTTGTACTTTCAGTTTGTTGTCTAATAATATGCCACATTGCTTTGGTTTTGTTGGAAGAGTTTTTTATATAATTATCATTTGCCATAATTTTTGCTTGTCGAATTACTCTTTTATAAATTTTCTTATAGTTTTTAACATAGTTTGAAAAAATTTGATCCACTTGGTTTTGTTTACAGTAATTCTGTAAGAAACGGTTTCTTTCTCCTGATATTTTTATTCATGTGGTAACCCAGTTTTTACTAGTTCTTTCTGCCACAAATTTCCTCTTTTTGGGAAAAGCCAGGTTGAAGTAGTGTAGAAAAGTACTGTGAAATACATTAAAGATATCATTTGCATCTATTTGATCATAGACATCTTTCCAGGATTCATTTGATAGAAGCAAGTTAAACACGCGTATGTTATCCTCATAAAAATTTCTCCGATTAACAATATTTTTACAATTTGTGTTTTTACTTTTTTTATCTTCAGTGATATGAGTTGCGCTTCATGGTCACTGTAGCCCATACTTATTACTTTCCCTTTTGAGAAGAGACTTGTCTCTGTTACAAACACCTGGTCAAGAAGAGTATTATTGTAGTTGAAATCCTGGTTGGGGTGTCTATTTTTGGTATTAAGTTGAAGGATTTGACCATATTCAGTAAATCTGATTTTTCCCTACTGTCTTGGAGGAAGTTAATATTGAAATCACCACAAAGCACAAATGTTTTATTAGGTGCAGTCACATTATTTAGTAATGATTCCAATTGGGTAAGGAAGGTTCAAAATTTTCCATCTGATGGTCTATAGATATTTATAACTGCTATGTTGGTTTCTAGCAAAAGAGCTGCACAAGCTTCAAAATTCTTTTCTGCAGAGAATTTAATACATTTTAAGATATTTTGACATTGAATGTGTTGCTTGACAAAAATAGCAGTACCTCCATGTTTAGAAGTTTTTCTGCAGAAACAGCTGGCTAGTTTGTATCCTGGTAATGAAACCAAATTTATTTCATCACAACTTAACCAGTGTTCTGTGATACATATTACATCAATATTTAGCCTATATTGTAATGGTACTTCAAATTCTGTTAACTTATTGGTGAGTGATTGAACATTATGAGCCAGGATGAACAGTTCCAAATTTCTTGGTTTGTCATTAAAAGTTTGGGGTCCCTTATAGATTTCTAATGGCATTTCTAATGATTCACTTACCCTAAAAAAATATCTGTTGATTTGTCCTCTATGTTGTTTGCTTGATCCACTGATTTTCCTCCTTCTGGATGGTCACAAGTTCTAGAAGAGGTTTTGTTTCAGCACTCATTTGCCCACATGATTTTGATTTGGAGGATACAATGAAGTTGTTACTGTTCTTTGGTTTTCTATAAACCCAATTATCTAGTAAAGTTTGTTTCAGTTGCTTCTTGCAAGTTTCATTCTTGTATACATTCTGATTTTGTTTAATTAATTCCACAATCCTGTTGCATACATGTTCTTTCCCAAATTTGTTCATGTGCAGCCCATGACTTGTAAATTGTCTTCTGTTCAATCTTTCAGGTTCAAAATTTATACTGACTCGGTCACTGTTGAGATTTTTTCTTGAGTTGATGGACTTCCAAAAGTACTTATTAGCTGATTTTATTTTCATGTTTAAATTCGGGACATCATATCTGAATGGAATTGGATGTAAAATTACATTAGTTTTTTTGCTTAATGCATTAACAGAGGATGTAACACAATTTAGTGCACTGCAAAGATCTTTATAGCTATCTTCTACATTATTTGTCCCAGCCATTACTACTACACAGTCTTTGTAATTGTAGTCTTGGCTCAATTTATCAATGTTTTTAGTTACTTCTTCGATAGGAGCATTTGGCTTTATTATTGCTTCTATGCAGTAAGAAGAGCCCAATTTCTTTCTTAACATTTTCGAGCAATCTCTACCTTGGCTATCACATAAAAGTAGAATCTTAAAGTTATTCTCCTGTTTACATTTCGAAACATTCAATGTTTCGCTTTTCTGTATGTTTGATGCACATCTTTTAGTTTCGATATGAATTTTGTCAAACTGCACATCACTTTACAAGCTTAACACGTCAAACTTATTGGAAAGCATTACTTCGTGATTCAATGTCTTCTTTGATGTATACTTGTTAATGCTAGCCGGCCATTAACATGTGTCCATTTTTCACAATTTGCTTCCGCAACTACAGGATGATTTAAACATTTCACTTTTTCCTTAAGGTCATTGATTTCTTCCTTAAGAAGTCTAATGATTTCATCTTTACTTGAAATAATCTCTTTAAGGTGCTGAATCGTGTGTTCCTTTATCATCTGGTTTCGTGTCTACACTGCCGGTCGGTGATTTTAAATCCTTTGATTTCGAGCGCGTTGTCACTGTGTTGAGATTTTTTGTTTTGATATCACATGCACGACACTTCCAACTTTCATCAACATCTGATTTTTTACAAACGGAACACCTTTCGACAATTTTAAAAGCTTTTTCACACGACTGGTCACTACTGTTTACTGTTACCGGCGCCATTTCCCTTCTATCCATTGTAAACTCTACCACCAACAATTCAAGTTCATTGTCTGTAAATAATAGTCATCACTATCTGGTGTAAATACTCCAGCACAAGTTCCTCCTCTATCTCTATGGTATATTTTGTAATCATGTCACTCCCTAGAACAATCTCCCTTAACCAGGAATCATCTCCTCAAACTATCTGTGATTGATATATCTCCAATAAGCTGGCGAAATCTAAAACTTTATTCATTATACTCCTTCAATCTATACTATAGAGTAAATTGTGGAAAATTAGTATCTATATGTGAAATTCATTTCAAAAACAGTAATTTAAATAAACAATTATGATGATAGATATACCAAAGCAGTAAAATTTGGATTCTTTATCTGTCTGTTCAAACAACGCACAAAAATTAATGGACCGATTTTAATGAAACTACACATACTGACAGGGTTGGCGTTAGGGGGGCGGGGGGAGGGGGGTAAGCGGGACAAATGTATCCAGGACCCCGTCTGATGGGGGGCCTGATCACATGCTGTAGGGTCCACCGCTCGACAAGTTGTAGAGCTAAAAATCCTAGCGCCAGCCCTGCATACTGATTGTTTATTATAATTACCATAAGTAAAATCATACAAGCAATACCAGAAGCATATGAAATAACTGAAGTAAAATGATAACTTAATATTTTATAAGTTACACAACAGACTAATACAATTATGATTATAATATTTCTGATGATTCATGTATTTCCTATACTATAGAAGATAATGACTAATAACTTATTGAACTTATATTTAAACTTATGTAACCTTCGTTTTAAATTTTCAGGCAGAGAGTTGTATAGAATTTTTGATCGGTAGAGCACATTTTGTTGGTACAGAGCTTTCTTGTGCCACTGTCTATAAAAATCACTCCTATTCCTTGTTCATACTAATGTATTTCCCTATTTAATGTTACTTATTACTGATGTGATTTGAAGAAGTAGTTACAATTAATAAAAGTTTAGATGGTAGAGTCAATATTCTTAGCTCTTTAAAACTTTCCTTGCAGGATTCTCTACTGACACACCTTTCATAATTCTTGTTGCTTTCTATTGAGTTTGAAAGCCTATTTTTCATGGATTGAATATTGTACAATATCTTAATATATAGCACATAACATTGTTTCCAAAATGTAACAAATCTCTAAGCATTTTAGCATACAATAAGATTTACTTAATTTCTTATTTAATGATTCAGTATATTGATCCCACCTGAAGTATTCATATAGCCTAACTATATTCCTAATGGTGACTATGATGAAAGTGTCATTAGGTAATGAAAATAAAGAAAGATAGGGGAAAATGACACACCACTTAACACTAGATGAAGTCAGGAATTCCAGACGAACACGAAAACATGGTTTACAAACTATTGATGCACGTAGGATTGGGCCATTAAGAAAAGAGGCATATGCACACCACACCACATTCTACCACATGAAGGAGAACAGGGTGGGGCAAGAGGAAATTTAAGTTGGTAGGAGTGAAGTAAATTAGAGTAGTTAAAAAAAAATTGAGAGGACTTTTGTTAAAATTATTAAGATGTGAGTGTGGAGTGTTTACCTATGAGCATTCATTCTGTATGACAGTTGTTTTGTATCTAGGCCAATGTATGAATATATAGGAGCTCTATAGTGTAACATTGAAAACTGAGGGTTTGTGATAAGTTTTAGCACTGGGAGAATGTTTCTACATCAAAACAGAATAGTCTGCAACAGATGGAAAGTTTGTCAGGAGGGGAATATCTGAATAGATAGAAACTGTCATAGTGTAGATGTTGCTGGAAATTAGTGGATTAGAGGTGGATAGATGTGTGGCGGGCACCATGCCACATAATAATGTCCTCATCGAGTAAGATGATGGGTGTGTGGGAGTAAGTCCAAGTTAAGTTAATTGAATGGCTATTATTCAGAGAATTAAGAAATTCTAGGAGTTGGCTGTCACTGAGGGTTTAGTTCATGTAACTGATCCATGCAGTGGGTTGAAAGTGGATGTGGTTCAGGAAATATTCCTCCAGACAGTCAAGCAATAGGTTGGTACTGGATGGGGTCATGCGGGTATCGATCATGGTACCGCAAAACTGGTTATATATTTGTATTGTCGGAGTGTGTAGGGCATATTTAATGCTCGTTAGGTTGTCTTTATTGTCTGCTGCATACTAAGATGCAACATGTACCATTATTAATTCTAGGTAGAAATGGAAATAATGCTTATTCTATGAACGGAAAATTGTAGCACCTGAAAGGAGCTATAGATAATTTAGATGATTAAGTGAAGAGATTAATTACAAAGTGAACATGTTTTGGAAGTGATGTCCAGGGAAAAAAGTTTGTACAGTGTGGTGGGTGCCTGTTCAAGAAGATAACAATGTGCTGAAGGCAGGCGGGGACAATCACTTAGACAAATGTGTGCGGGGGCATTAGTTGGCAATATAGACAGTGGGTCAGCAGGCTGAAGATTTATATCATTCTGAGAATACCAATAGATCTTATTTTGACTGATTACTTCGACCTTAGAAACGTTTCTGTCAGCAGAGTGGGACAGTATAATTCAGTGAAGAAGAAGAAGATTGCAGAAAATCTATCCTCCTTTAAAACTTGTACATTTTTCAAAACGACTTATTATTGTGGATGAGATCGGGGGCAATCACCTTATACCACAATCAAAGATACAGTGAATGCAGAGTACTTTCGTCAGTTCTTCCCTCCAGTGAAGGACGAGGCTGTTTCTTGTACAGGAAAATTTTCGAAATTCCCCCTTTTTTGTTTTGGTTTTGCACCTCGTCGATGTCGAGGTCATCAGAAGCGGGAAAGGGCTGAGGACAAGAAATGGGAATCAATTCGGCCATGGCCATATTGAAGGAACCATCCAGGAATACACCTGGATTGATTTGTGGAATCCATGGAAAACCAAAAACTGAATGGCCATGCAGGGATTCGAACCCACATCCTGCTGGATGTAACGCCAGAACATTAACGCTCACCTAACACGCTAGGTAGAAATATACAAGGTATACTGCCTCTGACAGATGCAGCAGCACATATATGACAGGGTTAATCAAATCTTCGAATCCAGCCATGTCTGCCACCCTCTTGACAATTTCCAGCAAAACATTAATTGCCGTTACAGTTCGAATTCAAACAAATAGTGCATTTGATACAGGAGAAAATAAAAAAAACGGTAACTGGCAACAAAAGAAATCCCAAAAATATTTCTTTTTATCGTTAAAAAGTGTTCCGTCCTGGGACACATCTTAGACTATTTTGAAACTAGTGCTAGGAAAAAGCTGTGGTTGGATTCTTCATTCCAAGTACTAATGATAAGTCCGTGAGTGACAACGGTGAGTGTACTTTAAGAGCAGTGTGTAATTCCCGATGTGTCTGGGGGTAAAAGAACAGACGGAATGAAATAGTGAATGGGAACATATGGATTACTTTTGCGTAATGCACTTAAGGAACACGAGGGGCTAACACATGCCTGTGGTGCACGATTTAATGTTTCATGCCCTCCATTAGTCTAAATATAATGAAACTAATTGTTGTTGTTGTTCTTGTTAGAGTACAGAGCGCTTCGGCTGCAATGTATTTAGCGCCCTGATACTAATTACTCTGTCCTTCCTTCTGTCCTGCTTCATATGTCGAGCTAACAAAGAGAATAATGTGATATATTGTAGCTGTGTGGTGCCATTTTTTAAGACTCGAATGGCATTTTTTTTGCGCCTCTCTTGTTTTTGGCGAAAACGCTGGAGTGTGAAACCATTTACTTATAATAATGTACTTCTGATATTGTTCCAGTTTAACGGAGAAAATACGTGAATTGACAGATATAAATGAAATATGATTCACCACTGCAATAACGAATTTAAATTTGTAGCTGTGGAAGGATATCTTTCTTCAAATATTCCCCTTGTGGAAGCAATTTGTGTTTTAAATTATTCTATGGCAACATCATAAGAAAACTTAATCCAAACTATTATTTCTGAGAATTTTCGTTAAAATAAATCAGTAATGCAATAACAGCAACTCGTAGAAGTGAAAAGAAATGCAAGCAGAAAATAAAAAATTTTGCCCCCTTGTGGGATCGTCCCCTCTAACTCACGTATCCTAACACATATACAAAACCACACGACCACTTGGCCATCTCGTAACATAATCCTTCTGTATAAATATATACTAAAAAAAACAATTAAAAAATTCGTCTTCAAATCAATTTTTCTTAAACGAAGGTCCACAAGGGCGAATGGTATCAGGGTGAGATAGCTGAAATGTTATACTATAAATTAATATTGATAGTTCACCGATTCCAATATCCACACCGAAAACCTCTTCTTGTTAGTTATGATTCGTTGCTTCGTTTCTTTTTTTTTTTTTTTTGCTTCTTATTAATATTAAAAACTAATAATACTATAAAACGAAATGGCAGTAATATTGGAGAGGGAATTAACCCACAGAGCATTAATTTTTTATTATAAAATTAACGGTAGATTACCTATAATTTCATAAAATTTCATAATTAACATATACCATGTTTAGAAATATATTTTGTGGAACTGTTAAGCTAGGAATGTGTTAAGGAAAAGGTATAAGGGCAGTTTACTATATTTGATGTAAGTTGTTTTTTTTTTTTTTTAGAATTTTTGCAGTATGGAGGGGAGTGCTTTATATTCGACGTGTTGTATCTTTGCTACTGTTCAGGTAATATCAACCATTTTGTGTTGAGTGTTAGTTTTCAGTTATTTTCCAGTAGAAATGTATATTTTCATAAATTGATTACTGACGATGTGATGTGAGGTTATTGAATGTTCACGTATTGACATATTTCCTGGAGTAAAATAAGAAAAAAAGGTATGTATTTTACTTCAGTAGGTTTATTGTGACTACCGTTAATGCACCGAGTGTAAAAACTTAGATGCATTGAATGGATCCTTAAATATCAATTTGTAAGCTGTGTGGTTGACATTGAACTACCTTAAGTGAGCATTGTTTGTACATAAACAATATATCCTGAGGTTTTAATGGTTTTGACGTATGTTTGACATATAAACAAATTTCAGGTTCAAAGATGTAGGTGTAATGCTTATAAGAGGAAGGAAATCATACATTTAATTTAAGGACTACAAGTTTCCCAAGTTTTACTTTGGTTGTTATTCTAATTGCTATCTACTGAAGTTTGAAAGTAGTTAATGCATCAGATTATAGTTCCATACATTAACTAAAAATGAGCAAAGTACGCCTTATTCAAAGTTTTTTTTTCCTGTAGTTAATATTAAAATATGCTTTACATTTCAGATTTGCGTTGATTAGAGTTTAAATATTGAATATGCCTATTCCGTGTAAGATGTGATTAAATTCATAAACCTAAAAGTTTTATTCCAACCTGTGTGGTAAATTTTGATACTTGAAGTTATATTCGGGCAGGCATGGCTCCTGTCCAGTTTGAATATTTAATATAATTTTTCTATCGCAGTTTATTATTAGGTTGTTGTTTTTGGATATTGCACATAGATGATTATCAATTCCGTTTGATTTATTACTTTAACATACTACTTTAATAGGACAATAATATAATACTTTCACATTTCATTAATAGTGTATCATCTGCAAAGAGAAAATTTTCGTCTGTCTGAACATAATCATTTGTTTGATTATATACATAATGTAGGGGTGGCATATCAGTGTATGCATTTAATTATTTTAATTAATTTATGTAAATCAATAGGTTATTAATAAATATTAAATTTACATAATTTAAACAGGTGATCTTGGAGGAAATGGTGCCTAAAACAATATTTTCATAAAGACTAAAAAGAAATGTTGTAACCAGACTGTTTATTTTAAATGAGACACACACAAACATGGTGTATTTAAATATGTTTATAAATAATCAAAAAATTAGTATCCAATTAGCAACACCTTCTCTTACAGAAATTCCATAATCGACTAACCTATTCCATAAAAGGTTGTATAAAAGACTATGTATGAGTTTACACTGATCTAGTAAAAAAACATAGAACAAAACTTCATGAAATTATTTTACAACTAGTGTACCCCGTAACTGTTTTTGGGTATTGTCACGGATCTAGTTCCAGTTTTTAGGTTAAAGATTATGACAGGTTGACCGGATCTGACCCATGGAAAAAGGAAAAGAGTGGAGGTAACGCAAGGGACCTTCAGCACGACTGAAGTGAAGTCGGGTAGAGAGAA
Source organism: Vandiemenella viatica (assembly GCA_031002005.1). NCBI lineage: Eukaryota > Metazoa > Arthropoda > Insecta > Orthoptera > Morabidae > Vandiemenella > Vandiemenella viatica. The sequence goes on along the minus strand of CM061921.1, from coordinate 304,649,378 downwards.
GTGTGGCGGGGAAGTCGCCATATTGGGTTTCTCTAGAAATATGGAGAAAATGCACAAACACCCCAAGGGGATCATGCGATAACTGTGGCACCACAATTTGGAGATGGATTATTATGTAACTCGACGAGACAAATTAAAATGGAAGATGCTGTCTCAAAATTGAGCTGATTAGGTTGGGATATGGCCTGGACCAAAAAATTGTGTTGCCAAAGCAACAATGAACTATATGCTGGACGTGCAGAGTGGGTGTTTTATTTTTTTATTACCTCTTGTGGTTAGGTTGAACCGCGGCCTGGACTAGAATCAAAACGTCAAAGGAGGAGCTATACCTTAACTAATTTTTGATAGTCGATATATATCGAGAACTAAGGGAGATATTAAAAAAAAATTCTCTTGATTTTCGATTTGTCTCGTCGATTTACATGAGAATCAATCATCAAAGTGCATCGCCAGGGTTATGATAGTGCTGCCCACCTCAACACATAAAATTCATTGCAAACTACAGTCCTTCAACACTCGTTTACAATAAGCCTAGCCTATTATATGCTAAGTAAAATATGCTGTTTATCTACAATACTCCAACAAATATTTGAGAACAACGTCATCCTATTGAAAGCAATGAATAAATCTATAATGCAGATCTTATTAAACGCTTGAAGAACAATAATTACAATGTGACTAACTTATGAAACGATATTCCCGGTTGTTGCCTATCTGGTCTGTTTGTGCAACCGTATGCAAAACAATCTGGCATTATAAGAAACTTTAAAATATTAGAAAATGAAATATTCACAGCAGCAAACAGGGCAATGTTTTGGGAAATCAATTATGGCCGCGCAGTAGGAGCAAAGTGTTTACAGGAGGCTTCACAAATGTAGTGGTATTTGGCCTACTCTCTTTTCCTTACTCCATGATCTGACTAATTGTGCCCCTCCTATCGCGTGCTAAAGGCGACCAGATATCTTAGCGAATTAAAGACGACTGGCGGCGCCATGTTAGTGGCAAATAATCTTCATACAGTTACATAACAAACTGCTGAAGAATGGAAATTTGTATACTGTTAAGGGTATTCACGTGCCCAAAGAAGATCGAATAATGTTAACCATAAGCTAATTACAGAATCTCGGCGATTATGTTAACTTTTGGATTTGTTTTCTTCACTCTGAGCAACCGAAGAAAGAAAGGTTTGCCTTTTCTATTGTGAACATTTTAATCTCTTTTTAGTTCCTCGTTATATTAAGATTTTTCCCTTCTAAATACTTAGCAATTTAGCACATGACACTATGATATCTAGGCATGATTTATTCCTTGCTGATAAAATTTCACCAAGACCAACGAAATATATTAAAATACTTTTTTCACATTACATATTACTTAAACACATGTGCGCCCCCTGGTTTTAAATTAGAACCATGCAGGTTAATGCCACTCTCCCTTTCATTTTTTTCACTTTTTGTATAGACCAGAGCCTGTCACCAATTTAGTTGGCAATGTGCCAATGTGGCTTCCAAGGGCCATTATAGCCCCCCTAAGGTCTGTTTCCGCGTCGTTTCTAGAATTTCAAAAGAGATTTCCAAACCACAACCCCCCCCCCCTCCCACCTTGGTAAGATTTCGACGTAATTAATGGTTGGCCCCTTACCTTGATATTCTGTCTGGAAAGCAAAAAATTGTTGGTACCGCAGAAGGTTTCAGGATCTTTTTATTTCCATTTTTCCAAAAACATTCTTTCTTCGAAATGCTGGGAACATATAACGCTTTGTTCCAAGAACGTAAAATTGCTTTGGTGTATTTTAGCCAACCACTCACTTAATTTGTTTAATTCTTGGAGCATAAACCTGTACGAAAAAAAAATATTAAACATGTGATTAACATGGTCAGATCATTTCCAGGGGTTAAGTAAGGTATTAGATGATTCGGACCTTATTCAAACGCATACTTACTTGTGAAACGATAAATTTGTGTCTCTTGTATCACGTTTTGTGCAGTTATATGCAGCGCAAGACATAACCATCTTAGAAAAAACGTGTAAGCAAAAACTTGATCACTTCAACAAGTCTTAATTGTGTTAAAGCATACAGTGAAAGCTACCGGTTGACCCTAATATGATGGTAGGCATATCGTTCAATTTTCGATGGAACACTAGTGCCATTATTCCCTCTAGTGTGTAATATTCAAACTTCTTTGTACAAAATACGAACCTGACATTTGTTTCGCCCTTTAGATGTATAAAATATCTTGAGCTTGAAGAACTTAGAAGTAGTAATAGGCGTATTAAACACGGACAGGGACGATTGTGCTAACGTTTAATTGTTTCAAAGGTCGTTGACTCGAACTTGCTGAAATACAAACTTGACTTTTATTTGACTCTGAAAGTTCATTCTGCAAAATTTGAAGAATTCTTGTTTGCTTCGAAAGTATCACTTTAAAAAAAAAAAAAAAAAAAAAAAAAAAAACAACATATTTGAGGCTGGACAATTAATGTAATCTTTGGTCATAGTGTCTTTAACGGCCAGACAACTTAGTACAGATTCCAAATTATTAAATAGTTGAGCAAATCTGAAGATATACAGAATAATCGATTCGGTAACATATTTGGTCTGATGTCCGCTTTAAATAACCTGATAACTCACGTACAGCAAATATGAAAAAACACCATTAACGATATTGGTCAGTAAAATATATAGGAATCAAGTAAAGTGTAATGTATATAATTTGATAAAGCAGCAACATTAGCGAAAGTTTTAATTACATTTAAATTCAGCCTAGACCGGAATGGTAATTGGTATTCGTGTTTTCAGCAGATATGAGTAATTTAAGTATTTAAAAGTTTTTTTATTTTACTTTTATTAGTGACATGTTAGTGAAAAGTACTAGTAGTTCTACGTTTTATTCAGCTGTAAAGTTTTTCCATATTTTTTTAAGAATAAAATGCTTAGAAAAGCTAACTTAATGAATGTATTCTGGCAATTAATTTCGTAGCAGTTGTTTGACTATTAAATTTGTGGACATACTCATAACCTCGAATTTCTTCTAATGATACCTCTGGTCACTGTTAATTTGCAAGCGAAGGCTGACGCACTACGTCACCGTTCTCCAGCCAATAGTTATCGAGGTGAATGGTTAGCGTAGGAAATGAAACAGTAGATAAAATGAAGGTATAACTTTTATTGGTCCACGCTACATGATTTCGCTATGAATGACAAATTCAAACCACCATGTAAAAATTATGTTCGCGGCTGATTCTCAGTTTTCGGGTTAATCAGAGAGTTCTTAATCACGCAGATTGCTCTGTTCAGGATTGGTAAATGGTGATGATTAGAAGAACCAATCGTGCAATACTATGTCTTATTGCACTGGCGTAAAATTTACAGTAATTGTGAATGCACTGAAGATCATCAATGAACGGCCAGGCAGGAGCTGTACTCCATACAAACTCAGGTAAAATGTTTTCCTGATATCAGATAGCTCAGCTGCGTGGATCCAGCATCTAATTGAACTGGCTTTTTCACCTCTTTCCCTCTCTTGCCTTACTGTCTTTCAATCGGCTCCACACACACATGTGACCTGCCAACTTTTATTCCATCGCTCGAATGGCGCTATTGTATAAATGTTTCAAGGGTTGTAGACACAAACTTGCTGAAATACAAACTTGACTTGTATTTGACCCTTAAAGTTCACTTTGCAAAATTTCAAAAATTCTTCTTTGCTTCGAAAACATCACGTTGTCTTTTATTGAGGCTAGGGAAATATTCATAATGTAATCTTTGGTCATAGTGTCTGTAACGGCCAGAGAACTCACGTACAGCGAACATGAACAAAGACCGTTAACGAAAGTGGTCAGTAAAATAGGTAAGAAGCAAATAAACCGTATTATGTATTAACTTTGGTCAAGCAGCAACATTAGCGAAAGTTTTAATTAATAACCTAGACCGGAATGGCAATTGGCTTTCCTGGTTACAGCAGATACCATGAGTAATTAAAGCGTGTCGGCTCGTATGCGATCGGCATCTCTCTGGGAAATACATTTTGACAGTGCTTTCTTTCCACGCCTGAGGGGAACATAATTGTTTCCCGCGAGGAGTAGTGACGTAGGCAGGAAGCTGTAAATTCACTAAGCTGACGCGTGTTGATTCATGTGTACTGTCCCCTTTGAAAAGGTAGGCGGCTGCGTTTTTCTAGTTAGCGGTTTCTCCTTCCCTCGTTATTCAGAACAGTTTTGTTCGGGGATGGCCTGCTGTGGCAATGAGGCAGCCACTTAACCTTGCAGTGGTATCACAAAGACGAGACTTCTCGTCTCCTGATTTAACATCTATAAATGTGAAAAATCCTTAAGATTTATTATAAAGCCAATAATTATTCTGACCGAACGTGACGGGTGAGCGGTGAAGCTCTGGCCTCGCATTTTGGAGGACGCCGGTTCGAATCCCCGTCCGGGCATCCAGATATGGATTATCAATGGTTTCCCCAAATAACTCCAGGTGATTTACGGGATGCTTGTTTCAAAAGGCCATGGCCAAATTCCTTCCAGTTTCTTGTCCCAGTCCCATTCCGTCTCTAATGACCTCGACGTCTGCGAGGCGTAAAGCCAGAAGTAAAAAAAAATTGATTAAGGTTGTGCGAGTAAAGTCTCGTTACAGTCAGAAAAAGGAGTCCCATAACTGAACTCTGTGGAGTTACTGTTTGATACTGCTCATGCACTGCTGATGTCTTAGAATAGTTAACTTTTCCTATCATTACATTTTGAGCTATTAGCCTGTTTCCTTCCATCAAGCTATGACTTAGACTATTTATAAGTTATAGGCGCTGATACTATAGTGATAAAGAGTAGAGGTAGGAAGTTTTTATCATGTAGCACATCAACGACTATAGACAAACTAAGAAGTATTCAACGTACTTTCCATTTATTATCATTTATTTTTAATATGATGTTTATATATGCATAGATAGCTATCCGGGTTGATTATCTTGTTCTAATTCATTTTGTAAATTTTTTAATATATTATTTGTCTACATAGAATTATCAACTTTTTATACATTATTTTCTCTTGTATTACTGAAGTGCTGTATGGGATAGTTGTTAAGTTTATCCTTTCCTCTTCCTTACTAGCCGGAATAACGTTTGCCAGCTTTAGTGTTTCAGGGAAAGTAGCAGTCTGCTGTCAACTATTTTTTAACCGATTTCAAAAAAAGAAGGATGTTCTCAATTCGTCTGATTTTTTTTATGTATGTTGTTCAGCGTTATCTTTGCCAATTTTGAACCAATTTAAATGAATTTTTTAGTGGGTAGCGTATACCACCAAAGTGGCCCATACGAATTTAATTGAGAAACCACCTCTTCTACCCTCTGGTACCCCTTAATTTTTATACAAAACTACATTTTTTATCTGATTTCAATGGACAATTGTTCGAAAAAACTGTACCCCTCTTCCCCTATCCACCCCCTTAATTTTTGTCAATGTTCCTTATTCAAAGCTACAGTCGACACCATTTAACCGATCTCCATTAAAGTTGGCAAATACATGTAATTATTAACGGCTTAAAATTTATAAAAACCACCCCATCTCCCGATTTAAATCCCTTAATTTTATAAAAACATACATTTCTTACATGATTTTGATTGAACTTTGCAGACGTATACTTTAAAATAAAGAGAAAAATCCTGTCAACATTTGGTCTGCCAAAGCTAAACCCCTCTCCCTCCTTCCACTCCGTTAATTTTTGGCAACGTTCTTTGTAAAAAGCTACAGTCCACACCGTTTGACCGATTACCATGAAAGTTGGCGCTTATTTGTATTTTTTCACGAAGAAGGTTCCTGACCAAAATATCCAAAAACCACCCCCTCTTCCCATTAAATCGCTTAATTTTTTTTACAACCCCACAGCTTTTATCCGGTTTAGATAGAATTTAGCACACTTTTATTATAAAACTAAGAGGAAAATAATGTCAACTTTTGGTTTGCAAAAACTGAACCACTCTCCCCATTTTCACGTCGTTGATTTTTGTCAAGTTTCCTTTTAAAATGCTACAGTTGACACCATTTTACCGATCTTTATGAAAGTCGGCACATATATGTATTTTTTTAAGTATAAGATTTCTCACCAAAAACTACCCTAGCTGCCCTTTTACATCCCTTAATTTGTCGCACAAAACCACATTTTAATCCGATTTCGGTGGAACTTCGCATGCATATACTTTGAAACAAAGAGAAATACTTTCCAAATTACTTTCATAAAAACGCAAACCCTGTGCCCCTTTCTACACCTCTAATTACTCTTAATTTTCTTTACATAAAGTAACAGTTTCTATCTGATTTTAAACGAAGTATACACATGTATACTTCAAAACAAACAGAAAAATACTGTCTATATTTGGTTTAGAAAAGCCAAACCCCTCTCCCCCTTTCCATCCCCTTAATCTACACAAAGCTACAGTTTCTATCCGATTCTGAAGGAAATTTGCACGCGAACACTTTAAAATATACAGAACAATTATGTTTACATTTGGTTGCAGAAGCCCAACCCCTCTTCCCTTCTACCCCAATCCTTCCTAATTTCCAATGTTCTTCATAGATACCCACATTTTTTTTATCAGATTTAGATGGAAAACTGCACATGCATACTTTAAAACAAAGGGAAAAATGCTGTCCACCCAAGCTTTACAAAAACCAAACTACTCTTCTCCTATACACCCCTTAATTGTCTTTTATACATACCTACAGTTTTTGTCTGATTTCCATAGAAATTTACACACGTACACTCTAAATCATTCAGAAAAGACTGTCTACATTTTGTATACAAAAGCCAAATCCTTCTTCTCATTTACTCCCACCCCTTTTAATTTCCAATGGACTTTACAAAAATCCATAGTTTTAAATCCCGTCAAAATCAAGTAAGTCATGGCAGAATATTCATAAAATAAATCGGTCATAATGTCTCAACATGTACCTCAGATTTCAACTTGGACCCTAAGCTTTCACGTTGTGAAAACCAGTTAAAAATCTTTATTTTCTATGTGATGCCGGAACAAACAGGTATATTCCAGAGACAGATTAACACCCAAATGTTACATTTTCGATTATCGGGCGGCAGCTTAAACTGATGTTATGATAAGGTCAAACTACAGCCAAATTGCAACCTCACATTCCTTAATGCAGCATCCAATTCACATCGTTCTGGAAGTTTTTGGGGAATATAAAGGCAGATTTTTTTTTTAAAAAAGCAAGCCCTTCAACCACTGAGAAACCAGCAAGTTCGCAAAACTGCTGCGGCATACTTAAAATACAAAACAAACTATAATACCAATAAAAATTTAAAAATAAAATAATTGTTTAAAAAACATAAAAACCACCTTCAAAAAAAGCACACTAAAGATTTTAAAATAATTTTATGCCTTGCTTAGAAGAAAGTAAATCTAAATGGACCAAATTTTGGATTACTGTTATTGAAATTTTTACATTAATTAGATATTTATGGAGTCGGTGACAGCAAAAGAAATAAAAATAAAAAGAGAAAACAACAATGAATTACAATAATACATAAAAATCATGTTACTTTTTTTTTGCTGTCGTCAGGCTTCTGAATGGTTTGATGCAATACTCCATCCCTTCCTATCCTGTGCTAACCTCTTCGTTTCTACATACCCCTTACAACCCACGTCCTCAATTATCTGCTTCATATATTCCAATCTCTGTCTTCCTCTACAGTTCTTACCTTTGACTGTTCCCTCCACTAACAAATTAACCAATCCTGCATGTCTCAAAATATGACTAACCAGCGTGTCTCTTCTTTCGGTAAGCTTCTTCCACAAACTTCTTTTCTCACCCATCATTTCCAAAACTCGTTCATTTCTTACTTTGTCAGTCCACCTAATTTTCAGCATTCTCCTGTGGCAACACATTTCAAATGCTTAATTTTTCTTTTTTTCCGGTATTCCTAAAGTTCATGTTTCGCTACCGTAAAGTGCTGTGCTTCCACACATAAAGTTTTAAAAGGTTCTTTCTAATTCCTAGATCAATATTTGAAACTAAAAAGTTTCTCTTTTTCATGAAGGCTCTATTTGCTAGTGCTATTCTGCTTTTAACATCATTCCTGCTTCGGCCATTGGTTGTAATTTTGCTTTTCTTGTAACAGAACTCACTTACTTTTCCTATTGCATCCGGTCCTATTTTTATATTTAATGTAATAGTATTAGTATCATTTCTGCTACATTTAATCACTTTTGTCTTGCTTTGATTTATATTCAGTCCAAAATCTTCCTTCAGTATTTTGTTCATGCCATTCAGTAACTTCTCAATATCCTCACCCCTCTCTGCTAACAAGACAATGTCGTCAGCAAATCGTAGCATACTGATTTTTTCTCCCTGAAAACTTATGACACATGGAAATTTTTCTTTGACTTTCTTCATTGCTTCTTCTACATACAAGTTGAATATTAACGGGGATAGACTACAACCTTGACTCAAACCCTTTTTAACTGATGCATGCCTCTCCTGATTCTCTACTTTTATTATAGCCACTTGATTCTTCTAAAGTTTATAGAGGATTCTTCTATCTCGATACTTTAGACCTGACTTCTTTAAAATTTTGAACATCTTGTCCCACCTAACATTATCAAAAGCTTTTTCTAAATCAACAAATGCCATAAAAGTATCTTTGTTTTTCTTGATCCGCCCTTCAAGTATTAATCTTAAAGACAAAATTACTTCCCTTGTACCCCGATTTTTCCTAAACCCACACTGATCTAAAATTAATATATCTTCAACTACCCTTTCCATCCTTCTGTATATTATTCTGGTCAGTAATTTTGAAGCATCTGATTTTAGTCTAACGGTACGATATTTCTCACATTTGTCGGCTTGTGCTTTCTTTGGAAGTGTGAAGATGATATGTTTATTAAAATCAGTTGAAATTTCTCTTGTTTCATAACTTTTTGATATCAGCTTGAATAATGTTTCGATTCCTTCATCTCCTAGGGATTTAAGAAGTTCTGCAGGGATCTCATCAATTCCAACTGCCTTATTTGCTTTCAAGTCATTCAGAGCTTTATTGAATTCTGTCCTCAAAACAAGAGTTCCTAAGTCATCAATGTCGACATCGCCTTCCTTTTCAATTACACTATTGTTCAAGTCATCCCCTACATTCAGTTTCTCAATGTATTCCTTCCATCGGTTAGCTCTATCTTCTGAGCTTAAAAGAGGTTTCCCATCGGCATCTTTAATGTTCATAACTCTATTCTTCATTTCTCCAAAATTCTGCATGATCTTTCTATATGCAACATCTACTTTTCCTGCAACCATTTCCTTTTCTTCTTCTTCATGTTTTTCTTGTAGCCATTTTTCTTTTGCTATTTTGCATTTCCTATTTAATTGGTTTCTGAATTGCCTGTACTGCTCTCTTCCTGCTTCATCCTGACCATTTTTGTACCTTATCCTCTGATCCATCAGCTCCAAAATTTCCTCTGTGATCCAAGGTTTTCGGGCAGCTTGGTCCCTAAAGCCTAATGTTTCTTTACCAGCTTTCATTTTTTCTGTCTTTAATGCATTTCATTCGTCCTCAGGTGAGATACTTTCAGAATTACTTCTTAGACCTAAGTCCTACAGTATTCCCCTCTTTTCCTTCTCCCACTGTTGCATTCCAATCATCCATGATTTCTAGATTTTCCTCCACCTTCACATCTTGGATTAGTTTTTCAATTTTAGCGTAGAATTTCTCTATTCCTTCGTCATCCTCCTGTGACGTTGGCATATACACATTTACTAATGTGGTTGGGATAGGCTTAGTTTCTAACCTCATCAAAATAATTCTGTTACTTAGTTGTTGATAATAACTCACACGTTTCCCTTCTCTCTTATTCATTAGAAGTCCTACACCAGTGACTCCATTGACAGCTTGTGTACTAATTATCCTGTGTTCCCCAGACCAGAAATTCTGTGCGTCTTTCCATTTAATCTCACTGATCCCAACAACATCTAACTTAAGTCGTTCCATCTCCATTTTTAAGTTTTCTAACTTACCTGCCCTATTCAGACTTCTAACATTCCACGCTCCGACTCGTAGAATGTTTCGGTCCATTCTGATGACTCCTCATGACTAGTCCTCCCCCTCCCCCCCCACCCGGATAACAGATTGGGGGACTATTTTACCTCCGGAATATTTTACCCAGGAAGAAGCCATCATGATATATGTAATTTGAGAGGGTTACATGTCCTCAGGATTCCCTTTGGGTCTTTAATGCAGTGGTTTCCATTTGCCTTCTGCATCCCCATGCTGTTGATCATTTCTGATACATCCGCCTTCAGGGGCCGTTTCCAACCCCAAGGGCTAGAAGGTGGCCTGAATTGCTCCCCGCTCTTCCGCCCTCCTTTCGGAGGCCGTTTTCAAGCAGGAAGCGCACGGAAAGGTCAGCCAGTCGGGCCCGTGGCCGGTGGCAGGGGGCCAGGGCAAGTATCCAGTAAGGAGTCCTTGGCTAGAGTATATATATAAGTGTCTAGTAATTCTTAGTTATTTCAGTATGGATCGTGGTAAGAAAAAGCTTCCTTGGTCTGCTATAAGTGAAATTAACAAGAAAAGGAAAGAAGCTCAAGAACTACGTAAACGAAAGAGAGATAGTTTAGAGGAAACTTTAAAACTCAGTGATAGTGACAAAGATTTTTTTTTGGTGCTTTAGAAGAGTTGCATTTAGATGAATTATTTTCTGAAGAAGGAAATACTTCTAAACGTTTGAAGTCTGATTCATCGAATCAACCTCAGCCTGGTACCTCACGTGCTTCAGATTTCTCCGACAGTGGTTTCCAAGAAAGCAGTGTTATCATTCCAGCTGAAGAAATGTCTACCGACCAGAGACCGATGGCTCGACTTACTCAATCCAACACTAGTGCACAGTCTTCTAGTGGCAGTCAAGAATCAAAAACTTCGACTCCGTTTGTTCTATGGAAAGCGGTAGAACAAATTAAACAAAACTCTGTGGTTATTAGTAATACTCATACATTCTTTGTTTGGGGTTATGCTTACAAGTGGTTTCATGTTGTCGGTAGTTCGAAAAAGGTAATTGCAAAACGTCTTGTAACTTCAGGAGCACAATTTATGACGAATAGATTAAGTCAGTTTTTAAGTAGAGCTCAATTTAATTCATTGCCAAATAATTGTTTTGTCAAGAAACTGTGGATTACTTTAACTCCGATTGGATTGGAAGCTAGTTTTCAAACTGGTAGTACTTTAAGTGCAAGTGCCAGTATAAGCCATGTACCTATGTTAATTTACAATAAAGGAGCTAATTTAGCAATTGCACATGAACCAGTTACTGTAACTAGTGAATCTACTAAACCAATGGAAATCAGTAAAATAAGTGCCATTAGTAGTTTAGATAAAGTTATGTGGGGTTCCACAGCCATGAATGATTTCCCAAGTTGTTTAACAGTACCTCGGAATTGGCCAATATATGATTCATTCATAATACCTAGTGGCAAATCTGATAACAATGGTAATTTGTTTTCTACCAATGAAATGTATGGAGTTCCACATTTACATAAACTATATGAACAAGGAGTTGCTGCTAAAGCTGTAGATGGGAATGTAAGTTTTAAATATGAATATGAACCACGAATTTGAGTTATTAAAAGTAGAAAACGGGCACATGGATTGGCTTGTACTGGAACAGACTATTATATTGGTAGTAATTCTCTTCCTGGCCGTTATACATCATCAGATCATAAGAAACTTAACGAGGTAAAGGATAAAGGTGTGAAACCGTTATCTGTTAATCTTGGTTTTTTGAGTTACCAACAGGGCATTGAAAAATCGCATACTCTTGGTGAACTTAATAAACAGACAAATGTAAAATTAATACCTTCATTTACTTTAGGAATTAATCCTGTAGCGAATAATGCACCTGCTGATGCAAACAGTTATATTAATGCCAAAATGATTTTAAAGATGGAAACTGCAATTGAAATTGCATTTTCTATTGAAACTTATAACACTATGGTTCAAACATTAGATCATAGTAATGAATTATATTCAAAGGGAGATCTTGACAGTGTAACATTCTTTTATGAGGGAATTTCTTTCGATTCTGGTGCAGCTGTAGCGACAACAGTAAATGCAAGTAGTGATCATGCTGCAGCAATTACTACTGACGATATTGGCAAGAAAAGAAAGAGAGATATTGAGGAAAGGATTAATCTAGAAGTAGAGGATTAAAATAAAGATACACTCAGGTGATAAATTTCAAAACAAATGTATTTAATATTTGTAAGTCTATGTACATGTATTAAAATAAATTGTACTCAATAAATATATTGTACAAAGAAATTCTTTAACAAGTCTACAATTCCATTTTTTCCAATAAAATCTTTCAATCCTTTCGTGTCAAACATCTCCTTTAAAATAATCCACATTGCTACATACAATAACTGGAGTTTTTGGTAATATATAATCACTTTCAAATTTTACAGATATGTTAGTTGAATTGCCAGAAAAAAATGTTTTTAACTGTTCTAAACTGCCAGGGTCAAAGTTTGGATCGTCCATTACAATTAGCCTTCTTCTTGCACATTCTTGTAGTCCAAAAGATACATACTTATTATTTTTGTTACACCAGCCTGTGTTGATCATGGCTGCAGATATCATTGACACAAATGTACTTTTGAAACTATTAGGTTCACCAATTAAATTAATACAATTTTTCTTTCCATTAGTTCTATTTAAAACATTATATATACAAGTTATAAAATACTTAATAGCGTCATAGTCATCATTGAACTGATATTCTAACAAATCAAATATAATTCACAAATCAAATATAGTTCAGAATAGTAGTAAGTATCGAAATCTGAACAGTAACTTTGAAAATACACTTTTTTAGCATTATGAATATATTTATATAGAGATTTCAAACACATTTTAGAAATTTTCAATTCCATAGTTTTAATACAATTTTTATAAACATTTTGATTTAAATTTACAAACTTAATATTACTTAACCATTCATCAGTATGAGTTATAGAACTTATGGGAACAGTTATTATGTTAGAAATTAATTGTAGTATCTCCTCGGTTGAGTATTTGACTTTTTTATATCCTTCCCAGTTTTCTGTAATTTTGCTAGATAGTTTTGAGAATTCAAGATCACATTCCGAATCGATTGATTCATTACAGTGTGCGATTTGTCTGGTTGACAAAACATCTTGATTTCCATCTTCTTGTGTTTCCACCAGTGTTGTCTCTCTATCGACCGGATCGTTCTCGTGGGATAAAATTGCATTATCATGAAAAAAGGTTGTTCCTCGTCTGTCCACGAAAATGTAGTTTTCTGATTGTCTTTTGTTGAAGAAATACTGCAATATATTTTTTCTTCCTCTGTCATTTGGTCTTGAAATAACAGAGGTGTATTTAGATTTTCCCAGTCTATTAAAGATGTGCTTTCGGAAGAGACATTTGCACCATCCGTTGTATCTGTTGCAAGTGTGGGTGACATGACAGTGTTCGTTTCCTGTTCCAAGTTTTTCAAAGGTGATGAAGAAGAACCTGTGTTTTCTGCTTTTGGTATACTGTCTAAGAAAGTTTGTAAACATTTTAAGATTACTTTTGTACTGGTCTTGTGAGAAGACAGAATGTGTCCAATCGCAGTCTCTGAATTCAGTACACAAGTATTCAGTGATTTTTTGGTTTGTTCTGTTCCCATATGTTCTTTACATGTGATAATATTTTGAAGAGAATCAATTTTGGAGATTTTCTTAAAGTGTTTATATAGCCAAGCAGTGAAACCAGACATTCTTCAGAATTGTTAAAACGAGAAATAATTTTAAAAATTAAGTCAATAACACTTACTAAATCAGTAATACAAGAATCAGTTTCGTCCAATACAACTTTCCTTTTCTTACTTGGTTTAATTTCTTCCTCTTCTTCTGATTCACTAATTTCCTCTGGGTCGCTGGGTACTTTACTTTCGTCAAAATCTGATTCAACACTTTTGTCAGACATCTTTCTTTGAAAAAATTTGTTTATATCTTCTTGAGATGGAGTATAATACGATATCACTTTAACACCATTAATGATATTCCAAACACTTCTGAAAAATCATAATTCCAAAGGATAATTTCTACAGACATTTTTCTCAGATACATACAAATAGTAGTTAGTCGGTTCAGTGGATATTCTTACACCAAAAGTTGCTTCTAAACAAATCCCACAAAATAATAAATCTGAATTCATGAATAAAGTTTGGTAAAAATTTGTTTTGGTTTTTCCAGCACATATATCTAGGTTATTTAAATCGTAATGGTCTTGGGATGGTGACATTACACTAGGTAAAAAATTGGCATTACTAGGTATATGCGTTCGTGTCATTATTTCTATGGAATTATGATCAAATTTTTCAATTATATTTTTATGCCAACACTTGATACAAAGTACTTTATACAATATGGGTCGTTTAACAAATTTACTATGTCAGTTACAGTACCAATGAGGTTGATTTATTTGAACTAATCTATAATTTGTTACCATGAGATTAATATTTATTGCTAAATTATTAGACATGTAAGTATTGATCATAGACATAGGAATTAACTCAAAACTATTAAATAATTCAATTGCTCGCATTAAATGGTCATAGCGTTTAAAAGGATCAACCCAATCAAACTTATACTTAAACTCTTGATGAACTGGAAACTGTTTAAAAGTATCCTAAGAATTTAATTTTACATTCAAGTTAGTTAAACATGATGGCCAGTGCAGAGAATTGACAATATCTGTAAACCTCTTCGAAATATAACTCACTTTTGCCATTCGATTAGTTCTAATTACAGAATTCTTATCTGAATTCAAAGGATCAGAAATTGCGGAACATAACTCACTATTGTCACCGCTTATTTTAGTGTGACCATTAAATACAGTTTCAAATATACTCAACTCACGTAAAGGTACAATATACTCTTCATCAGAACTATCAGTTTCTAATAAATCCATTACAATTTACCTTGGTTTACTACACAGTTTTATAACACAAGTTACAAACCAAACTACACTCAAAAGACTGTTTGCCAGAGTGCTTCTGTTCTGTTTGGATTCTGCTTGTAACTACACTGAATTGGCTAGAAATCGCTAGCTACTTATATACCCGTTTCTAGCTCACCTTCCTGCGTAATGTCTGTCTAGCTTTCACTGGTTACTTGCCCTGGCCCCCTGCCACCGGCCACGCGCCCGACTGGCTGACCTTTCCGTGCGCTTCCTGGCGCATGTCTTCGACATACGGAATAACTGTAATGCGTTTACTGCGTGATTCAGCCTACCAACTGACACTGTAGCGCCCGAGATATGCCTGAACGACCAACGAGGCCGAGCCATAGATTAAAATACAGTCTCATTTGTTTCCCTAAACTGTCTCACGCAATAACATCTGCCTCACTATATGCTGCAAAATATTGGGAATTTTCGATTGTACTCCCCGTTTCGCCTCAAACGCCAAATAAAGTTAAGTTATTCTATCTTTGCGATGTGACAGCTGGCACTGACTCCAAAAATAACTATTTAATGTAAAAATTTCAATAACAGTAATGTAAAATTTTGTCCATTTAGATTTACTTTGTTCTAAGCAGGGTATAATATTATTTTAAAATGTTTGTGACGATGATTGCGTGCCCATTTCAGTCTTAGTAGCCAGTGTGGTGGTGTTAACATTGGTAGATGCGGAGGCCCATCATTTCGAGTGTTCTGCACACTTGTGCTCTGCCCAGCATTAAAGTCTGATGTCAGTTCCGCCACAGTTAACCTGTTGATTTCAACTCATGAAGGTACCTCTTTTAGCCTCCTCTACCACTACACCTGTCCAGTTCATTATATCTCGGATTGTTACTATTATTCATTTTCCTAGAATTCAAGAAACTATCATCCATATTATTTTCTATCTGGTTTAACATTGATTTCAGAGATTTATTAAATTCCTCAACATCCGGAACTCAAAATTTAGTCTTATTTCCTCAAAAAATTAAATACCAATTTTAAAATACAAGGAATTTTTCTTATTTGAAACATCCGAAAATCTTTTAAGAAATTTATTCCAAAAACACCCTATTCTTATACAGCGTTTGAAATTAGTGAACACAGTGACATCAGCCTAGGACAGGGGTGGGCAATTGTTTTTGATTGGGGGCCACTTTGTGAGAATAGAGGTTAACGGAGGGCCGCACCCTTTAAAATGATTGCTTTCATTAGTTAAATTTGCATTTCAGAAAAGGCATAAATTGTACCTTAAATTCAATAAAAGTAAATTAAATTATTTATTGTGCTACTTTCATATCATCAATAGCTGCTAGCACATTTAATTGCAGAATCAGTTTTATGAGACAAACATACCCAGTCACACTTTTCCAAAAAAAAATTGTTATGAGGATTGTGAAAATTTATTAAGATTCTCATCACAGTCTACAAGTTAATGTCTGTCAAAACGCTTCAATATTTCCTCTTGTTGATGAAAACTTTGTTCACAAATATATTTAGACACAAATATAGATTATATTTGCCCAGAAAATTTCTTCATATATTGAAATTTTTCCGCAGACAAAGATTTGTGAAAGTCAACTAATATCCCAATGTTAAACATTCCTTTCACGGTGTGATCTGACCGTTTGTCGAAGCCGCAGCTCCTCAGGTGCTGTGTTAATATCAGCAGTGATATGATTAGAGTGCAAACTGAATTTAGGCTCAGTTTTCTTAAAGTGCTGAAATCTTCTTGGGATCTCGTCCTCCAACCTAATCTTAGGGGAAATAATTTCAGGCCCTTTTACTCATAAAGGGACACAATAAACAGACTGCTTTATTCCCAGTAGTACCAAAGAAATGTTTGCCTGTCCATTCTTCACTAAACACACGGCATTAATCACCTATTTTACTTTTTTTGGGAGAGTTCACACTTTTACTAAAGCTGGAAAATTTAAATAACTACTATTGTAAAAACAAAATGGAAAATAACCATATCAACCGGAAAAGTAGGCTACTGCACAGTGAATCTATAGGCTACAGCGCATGCGTATTGACGTGGTTGCCCTGGTCACTAGGATAGCCAATTCAATAATCATGCGCAGTGTAGATACTTAGTAGAAAATACGAGACGAATCTTAGGTCACGCACGTGAAATAAATCATGGTTCTGACTGCCTTTGTGGGCCACAAAAAAAAAAAAAAAAAAAAACAATTCTTGGCGGGTAGCTATTTCTCCACCCGTGGATTAGGATATTCAAAATTCAAACAAGTTCCACTAATATACCAAAATACTGCACTCCCAAATATACATGCAAATAATTTAATAAATCACGAACACTTTTCACTACTATGTTTCTGTTAATAATACAATTGCTTCTGTTAATAACGACATTCTAATATATATTCGAATACCAAATTTTACTTAAATCTGTTTGTTCAAATACTTAACGTTATTAAACTTGTTCTCTCTTACTGAAATTACTAAACTCTGTAATGGCAGGCGATGATTACATGTGATGGGTTGTATGTGGGATTGAACTATTTCTCAACTGCTGATAGCCGTCGAGAGTGGCTGAGTGGTGTGTGGCCTATGGTAGATATCAGCCTTACGACTTGTAACGACTTCTTCTTCTTGGTTGTTATTCTGAACCTTAATTTATTTGCTTTCACTTTTCCTCTTAAATGGACTAGAATGAATTCTTTTGAACGGAGTGTTAGATATAGATACGAGTAGGAAATGCGTCTTAAAAGATACAGTTGTTACTATTGAAAGTCCCATTTTAGTGTAAAATGTGTTACATTCAGTTTACAGACGTAATACACGGAATTAAGCAACTGTTCACGCAATCATTTAAGAACTATAACCTGATTAGTCTGATTTTAGATTCCAACAACGAAACGGGCTGTAAGTGTTGCAAATTGGAAGCGCTACTTAACCCATGTGATGTGTTGTACGACTGCCTCACTGTAACTCAACTGGCTTCATACTGTGAACTGAGCGCCAGCCGGTCCAAGGCACCTTTGCTCGTAACAGCGAGCAAAATTGGACTAACACTGAAACCAAACAATAGGGACTAGAGTTCCGAAGGTCACCGGTTCGAGTCCGGCCACGGGTGTTTAAGTGTTGTATTTGTGCATGTCATGTCCGTCTTGTGGTGTGTCTAATTAGCTGGAAAAAAATGTATCGGGCTTGCTCTATGGGATAAGATGCCGAAAGCCATTAAAAAAATAGACTTTCGTCACCTTACTAATGTTTCTATATATTTGGTATTGGAAAACGGTTTGCTCCTCACGATCGACATATGAAATTATCATTTTCCTTTACTTGTCCATATATTTACTTGAGCTCACCGCAATGAGGAATTATGTGGACATTAACATATGAGTGCAATGAACGATTTTCCCTGATTCAGGTGTCTCCAGCTTCACTTAACTGCTCTCAAGTGTAGGTATACTCACTAACGTTTGGTATGGTTCCAACTCCATCCTGTGGAAACAACATTATTAAAGAAAAATAGTTTAACCGTATGTTCTGATGCATATGTATCATGAAATGCCACGACGATAAGCTCGGGACATTGTTTGGTGTATTTGCCTATGTGACAGGATACTTTCTGTTCTTGTCATATGCATTGCTTCATTATTCTTCAGTTAAAGCTAAGATTGGATTGGAGCAGGTATTAACAATTATTATTCTAATTGATAATAAATTCCTAATGGTGCAGTAATAATTGGTGTATCTGTATTACTCGCAAACGAGTAGAAACCTAATGTATTAAAATTAGTTGGTATAAACACCAAATTGACAATAAGATTTACGAGAATGGTGGTTAAATGAAAAAAATGGTTTCAGATTTTTTAATAATTAGATATTTTTTAAAATAAACTGAGTAAAGCCTTTTAAAAAATATGAAACAACAGAATTCGCAAAAAATTGAAATTTAACAGAAATTACTGAAGTTTTGTACAAAAGAGTAATGATTCCGTAGAATATTCTCCTATGTTTCATTAAGATTTACATAACAGTACTTCAGAGAAACATTAAACAGTTGGTCAGCTTAGTAGAATTAAGGCACATGGAAATTGTAACTATATTTTTTTTAAATATTTTATTGTGCGCTTTTTACAGTTACTTTACTCATCTAGATTGTCTAACAACCTCATTAATCTATATATTTAGGAAAATAATATACTGTACAATAATAATTTGTGCATTTTTCATTTGTCACATGTTACTAGTAGAAGTTATTGGTTTCAGATTATAGCCGCTGACAATATTAGGAAATCTGCATAATAAAATGGCAATGGCGGCCGAATTAATTTGTTCGGGTAGTGACAACACTAAGGGCCTTATTACACTAGGCGACTTGGCGGCGCAACCGGCCGGGCCACCGGTGGCCCTACTCATCGCTGGGCATTGAGTCTTATGGAGCTTATTACACTAGGGCAGCCAGTGGCGCCGCCGGAAACTGGCGGCCGGCTGGCTGCCGTGCCCCCCCACCAGGCCGGCAACCACTGGTGGCGGAAAGTCGTGGCGGGGCATTGTATCTTACCTAGCTTATTACACCAGACTCGCCACCACGCGTTCAGTCTACTGTTCATATACTCCTTCCTACTTTACAATTTTAAAATTGCAGAGATACTGAGTGTCAGGTTTGGTGAGACAACTAGAGACAGTCATCCTGTGATGGGAGGGAATGAATCAGAGGAGATAATAAATGACGAACCTACAAAATTTGAAATAAATTCTCAGGAAATTGCGAAGTAACTCAGAAAGCTAAAACTGGTGTAACTGGTGTAGGTAATATTACTACAGATTTATTAAAGATTGTGGGATACGATATTGTACTTACCTTAAGATTTTGTTTTAAAATGAGTTTGGAGACTTGCTGCTTACCAAAGGATTGGAAAAAACCGATAGTAGTACCAGTTCATAAAGGAAGGGTTAAAAATATGGTGAAAATTCCTGGCCAAGTAGTTTGTCATCAGTGATGGGCCGAATGATGGAGAGATTGATATGCAACTACATCAGAAATGTCTGTGAAGAACGAAACTAGTTTTCAGATCGACAACATGGCTTTAGGCAAGGATATTCATTTGAATCTCAGATAGTGGGCTATATGCAAGATATTTCAAATGAATTGAAATGGGAGGCCAAGTTGATAGTGTGGCACTAGATATTTTTAAGGAATTTGACAGAGTGAGCCATAAAATGGTTTTAAATAAACTGAAATGTATTGAATTGGATGAAAAAGTTACTTGCTGGGCACAGAATTCTTAAAAGTCAGAAAGCAAAGGGTTAGAGTAGGAAATACATTATCTTTTTTTTTTTTTTTTTTTTTTTTTTTTTTTTTTTTTTACCAGTTTAACGTCCCTTTTTAACAACGTGGTCTTTAGAGACGGGAAAGGATGGGGGCAAGGAATGGGAAGGAATTCGGCCATGGCCTTTTTGAAGGAAGCATCCCGGCATTCACTTGGAGTGATTTGGGGAAACCATGGAAAACCCAAATCTGGATGCCCGGACGGGGATTCGAACCGCCGTCCTCCCGAATGCGAGGCCAGAACGCTATCCGTTACACCACCACGCTCGGTAATACATTATCAAGAGAAGTGGAAGTAAATATGGGAGTTGCTGTTCATTATTCTAATGAATGACTGTGTTACGGTCAGAATCTAGGTATTTTGCAAATGATGCAATGGTATACAATAGGATAAAAACAGGTGAAGACTGAACAGTTGCAGGTTGATCTGGATAGAATATCTAAATGGGTAGGTCAGCATGGAATGAAGATAAATACCAAGAAGAGTCGGCTTATAAGATACAAAGATAAATAGATCTAAAGGTTAATTATGATTACAGAGTGGGTTCAGATTTGCTGGAAGATTTCACGGGGGTGCAGCCAGGTAAATTGATCGCAAATGTACGAATTTTCGATGGCGTAACATGCCATCATCTTCAGGTAGCGTCCACTGGTCGGCGTGAGGAGCGCAGTCCAGGACGCGACTGCTGGTCTGCTCGGGGGGGCACCGATATTTATACCCTCCGATCCCGCCCTCCCACTCCCGCCGCTGCGCTCCGATAGCGGTGGTGGGGATAGTGCGTTGCAACGTGTCGAGCAGTGACCATCAGTTTGTACGCCGCCTCCGTCACGCACAGTGCCTCGGCCCCGGTATTTGTGGAGCCGATTCAATGCTGGGTTCCAAGCTTGGCTTAGTTCAACCCAGAAGCTTTTGTTGTAAAAACATCTAGAAAAACAAATTCGGCGATATTTAAAAATACCTATTAGAAAAGAGGAGGAAAATGACGATTATGGCATAATGGAGTGTTCTGAGTTGTGTAAATGTTTGAGAATTAAAAATATGGCTGATGTAAAGAAGTACAATGAAAACGTCTTAAGGGATAGTTAAGAGAAGGAAGCAAAGCGAAAGCTCGCAATAGGTAAGAAGCAAAATAATATCCACGGATCGAAACAATATCAGAATTACCGAAAAAGATGAAAATCTAGAATTCTTCTGCAGCCTGTATGTTAGTTTAGAGGAAACTCTGACATCTTCCGACCTCTCTATCCGCAGTGCCAGATATACTTCCATCAGAAGTCAGTTATGCTATCGATAGCATGAAAAAGGAACGGCCACTGGCGGCGATCGTCTCTTTGTTGATATTCTGAAGTTAGTTGATGAGGAAACTATCAATCACTTTTCTCTTCCCGCGTACACAATGCTGAAATCCCTTTATTGTGGAATAAAGCTAAAATTATTCTCCTACCAAGAAATTAAGTATTCGCAATATAAAATACTATCGGCCTACATGCTTGCTGTCTGTTCTGTGTCAAGTTTTTAGAAAGATCTTATTGAACTGAATCAGTTCCACCCTTAATTCTGTCCAACCCATTGAGCCAGCAGGTTTCCACAGCAACGTTAGCACCATATTGCCAACCGGCAAGATCTAATTAGCTGTGCCAACGAATACCAGATGCCTGTTTGTGTAGCCTTTTGTAGATTTCGAAAAGGCATTTGGTTCAGTAAGTCACAAGACTGTCATGCAAACATTAGCCGAACATGACGCTCCATAACATCTATGTCATCTCCTCAGTTTTTGTCAGCGTTATGGCATCAACGACAAATTTCCGCATTGAAAGGGGTGTTAAGCAAGGTGGTCCGATCTCTCCAAAATTACTTTCAGCTATCCCGCAGATGACAATATCGAAGCTAGAATGGGCAGAAAATGGAATTTGAATCAATGGCAGAAGACTTAACAACTTAAGATTCGCCTATGACATTGCGCTTGTGACTAATGACATTGACAAACTCCAAACCTTAATTACCGATCTTGTCTTCGAGTGCAAAACAGTTGGCCTGAACATTAATCTTTTAAAAACAAAAGTTATGTCTAATAAGTGGATAATTGAGAGGAAAGTATAATTAAACAATATATCTTTAGAAAATGTCAGTGAGCACATTTATATTCGCCAGCTTGTAAATATGAGGTATAAGACCTGAAATTTTACTTCAAATCAAGCTGGGATAGCAGGCTTTACATTATCATCAAATCTAATACGTCCAGAAATTTAAAGGAAATAGTTTATGGCCAATGCATTCTTCCTGTGCTGATTTGCGTCTGTGAGACTTGGACACTAAACGATTTTCTGAAAGGAAAACTTAGAATATCACAGTGAGCTATAGAAAGGTTTAACCAGAAAAGACAAGAAAAGAGCAATCGGCATTATATCGGGCACAGGGGTCACAGATATCTTGGAGAAGAAAGGCCTCCTTGAAGTGGTAGTCAGTCAGCCATATTGCGTGTATGAAAAACAAAAGATAGACAAAAGCAGTGCGAGAGTGGAGCCCAAGAGATCATTAGAGACCGAGAGGGAGACTACTAGAACGATGGGACAAGGACATACACAAGGTTGTTGGAGTTAACTGGCAGAGGATCGCCCAAGATGAATCGACCTGGAGAAGATTGCTCAAGCTCTACCTGAACACATGACTCAAAGAGGCCACATCATTTAGTTTATTTTATTTATTTATCATATGATATTTTACAAGATATACAACAAGTGAGAACAGAAGTGCATATCACAAGCTTGTAAAATTTTACATCTCTAGATCTAATTTTTTTTATCCAATCAACTGCACTGATCGACGCATCGTGTATTTCCCCTGTAGTTCCCTTGTATGCTGGAAGAGGACAGTCAGAAACGATGCGTTGGATTGTCTGTGAAGTGACCCCACAGTCACAATTTGCAGAATCGTCCCAGCCCAACTTGTGTAACAAGTAGCCACATCTATCTTGTCCTGTTTGAATCCGATTGATAATTCTCCATTGCCGTCTGGGAGGATTCTCAACTAGAGGTTTATTGACTACTCATGGCTGCTCCCATTGAGTTATCCGTAGCTTGTTGATGTTGAAAGAGGACTCTGTAAGCTTGATTGCTGTGCGTCACGGCCATTTCCTCGATTTCAAGCCTTGGTCTTTTGCTTGAGTAATGTCTTGGTGTGTAGGCAGCTAAGGGATCTTTAGAATATTTTTCCAGATCTTCAAGAGAACTTCTGATCTTATTAGTGCTAGAGGTGGAATGTTATATAGTAATGGAAGTCATTACTCCGAATGCATCATCACGTAATTTTCCATATTTTCTGATTGAGTTAATTCAATTTAATTTAATTGCGATGGAGCACACGCTTCGGTGGTAATTCCCTTGGCCATCTGTTTACCCCTTTTTATTTTATTTTTTAATTATCTTATATAATTTAACTGTTAAATTCATCCTCCATCTGCTTTTGCGATTTATAAATTTTAATTTTAAATTTCTTCAGCGTTTATGGTAAATTATTTATTACTTCACTTGGTAATTTGTTCCATTCCCTGACACCCTTACACACAAAAGAAAATTTTCCCACTCCCTTATTCATGAAATCGTGCGCCAGCTTGTGGTCTTGGTCATCCTTCCCTACTATTCCTTATTCTTCGATCAATATCCCTCCGACCAACATCATCAACATTGCCTTGTACATTACCATCGCTCTCTTCATCCTCCTATTGTCGTTCAGTGACTCCCAATCGAGCTCCTTTATCATATCAGATACTGACTTGCTCCTGTGATAGTTTCCACAAACAAATCTAGCTGCTCTTCTCTGCACACTGTAGTAGGGTCCTTGGTGGATAAATACGTTATATTTATGTTACATACCTTTATGATTAATAAAGGCGATTTTTAATTTTAATTTTAATTAGAATCAAATGAAGCTCGTTGCTCTTCTATCTGCGATGAAACCACTGGCGCCACTCCTTTTAGTCTCGAAGATCACATTTAACAGAAAATTCCCATGATTTTAAGTTATATGCTCATTTGGATTTGATCTTCAGGTTGGCACCTAATGTCACGTGATATCCCCGAAATCTTATTTGCCCCGCGTATATCACAGAGGTCGGAAATATTCGGCTAAGTTCGCCGGGGTGAGAACGTATTCGGGTGGCGGGTTTTTACATCAGGTCAGCAGCCTATTGTGGACCCCCCACTTCAAGGTGAATGCCGGCAAAACCCTTTATACCTGACTTCCTGCCTGCGTGGCTCGGGAACGCCACGATTAGCTTCAAGCCTGCACGGCTCAATAATTCTTTAATATTCGTTGCAACAAGATACACTGAATGTTTACCATTGCATTACAGTCCTCACTTAGAATCTTGCGTGCTTTAGGAAATTACTAAAAAAAACTATCTAGGTGGTCGCCCAAGATTTATGTAAATTACTTTAACATTATGATTTATATAATAAAAATGCTCCTAGAATGTGGTGATAGCGTTAAATTATAACACTCCCCAACTCCTATATTTGATACGCGAAATGTGGTTCCCAAACTACACCGCCATATTCAACCAATGGCTTGAATAAAGTTTTGTAACCCAATTCTCTAAATTTTCTAGTACATGCTCTCATCATTCTCTCCAGTAAATGAAGGATTCTGTAACCTATTCCTACCTCCTGCCCAATGTCATCTACCCAGTTGAGTTTATTATCAAATGTTATGCCGAGATATTTACCCTTCAAGCCTTCAACAAACAATTTTGACCCTATCCTATAAGCATAAACACTCTTTAACTTTTTTATCTGTGTAACTAATAAGTTGACACTTCTTGGCATTTATCTTCATTTTATGCTGACCTACCCATCTATATATTCTATCTAGGTCACCTTGCAGCTCTTCATAGTCTTCTCTTTTTTTTTATCCTATTATATACTATTATGTCACCTGTAAACGACCTAAATTCTGGCCATCAACACAATCATTCCTTAGAATAGTGAGTAGCAACGCTCCCAATACACCACCCTGTGGCACTTTCGATTTACTTCCACCTATTTTGATAATTTATTATCTACTCTAGCACTTTGCTTTCTGGCTTTAAATAATTCCTCTACCCAGCAAGTAACTTTTTCATCTAATCCAATTGGTTTTAGTTCATCTAAAACTACTTTATGGCTCACTCTGTCAAATGCCTTAGAAAGATCGAGTACTACAGTATCAACTTGACCTACTTTGTCCAATTAATCCAAAATATCTTGCATATAGCCCTCCATCAGCGATTTACATGAATAGCCTTGTCTAAAATCATGTTTTTCGATCTGCAAACAAGTTTTTTTTTCTCACAGACATTGCTGATGTAGTTTCATATCAATCTCTCCATCATTTTGCCTATAACTGATGTCAACCTAATCGGCATGTAATTTTTCAACCCTACTTGTTATCCACCCTTTATGAACTGGTACTACTATCGGTCTTTTCCATTCCTCTGGTAAGCAACAAGACAGAAAACTTATTTTAAATAAATTTTAAGATAAGGTACACTACAATATCCCACAATCTTTAATCCCTGAGAATCTATTTAAATTTTGTAACTTCCTCATTTGTACTTATAGGGAGACTCAACCAGTCACTTAACATTTCTGCATTTTAAACTTCAAATCCATTCTTATCTAAAATTATCTGAATACCAACTCATCTTTTCAGTTCTCTGACATAACCACAGAAATTTCTAGATGCATCGTTTCAGCGCCCCCCCCCCCCCCCCCCAATACCAATAATATTCTTCATAAACATATCCTTTGCTTCTCTCTTTGCTCTTATTAGTTGCTTGTTTGTTGTTTTAAGTATTCCCTATTGCCTTCCTGTCTCAATAACTTCTTTAACCATCTCACCTCCCTATTGTGATGTGTAGGCTCTGTACTTCTCTTTGTTTTCTGCTTTGGAATAAACTTTTACTCAGCCTTTTTTATTATCTCCTTATACTCCCCCTACTTCACCTGCACTGTACTGGTGCCATCCTTCCATTTGCTGAACCTTTCCCTAAAATATCTGTTCATTTCAAAAGTCTGTGTCTTTTTATAATTATACTTCGTTCCCCCTTCTATTTTGGACACTGGTTTACTGAATACCCTAATATTCATCAATACTGCATTTTTTCACTTATTCCTTCAGTAGCCTGACACCCCAAAAGATTTCATCAGGCATTATTGGAAAGATATCCAACATATTTGGTCCCCTCGTGTTCTGTTCTACCACTTATGTACAACCTCTTTTCCTTACTGAGGTATTTTCATATCTATGTCCCCTTGTGTTATTAATCCTATTTCTTTCCCATTTGACACCTAGAAAATTTAACTCCCCTCCAATAATGACCTTTCTATCCTTACCTATGAACTGAGAATATAGCTTTTTCTCCATGAACCTCACCATAATCATTCATTCTTCCTCTACAGTAAGCAACCAATGCCCTGATTTTTTTTTTCTTTTTATCGCCCCAAAAATCTACCCACACGTCTGTCTACTATGTTTAGGCACAATAGATCCATGCCGGGCAGCAGTATTCAGCAAGAGAGTATGACGTAGTTTTAGCTGTGGATCTCAGGACATAAGCACTTGCTCCACATGATGTACTTGCAGGCTTTTGAATAATATTATTTCTCACTTTGACTTTAGCAGCCACATTTGAAAGATGCAACTTGTATGTCAGAGTTCTATCCAGTGTTATATCCAGATATATTGGTGTGCTGCAATTTGGCAACAATCAGACACTGAATTTGACTTCTTGTAATTTAATGATTGAATTAGCTGATGATGATGATGAAGTGACAGATTTACAGGTGTGCTCTTAACATAAGTTGAGGGCAGGGGGTTGCCTGGTATCAAGGATATATTTGCAGGCAAGTTCCCAAATAATACGATCCAAAGCGATAGCAGTATTAGGAAATAAAACTGAAAGTTCTCCCCATAAAACAGGTGTTGAAACTGATAAAGCTATGTGAGCTGTCACGGAATGCCACTGGATGGTGTACGTTGTGCAATATAAACTGTTTTCCTATGGCCATTCATCCTGACGCACAGTTGGTTAGTGGTGAGGCTGATCTAAGAAGCTGTGCAATGAAGGAAGCTAAGTTGGTGAATGAAGTGTGTAGTAGTGTACGTAGCGTATCCAGTAACAGGAAGATTACATTGTGGAAGGCCTGGAATAAGTGATTGAGGCTGGATGAACGCTGCAAGTTTGCAGCGAGGTCTACTGCATGGGAAAGATACATGTGGAAGTTTATTTTACTTTGACTGCTTTATAGAGATTGTACTTTCCCACAATTATCGTTGGCCAGCTTTCCTTCCCACCAAGTCCTCCCACTATTTGGATCCCCACCCTTCTCACCTAGTTCACTGGAATCAAGTATGGGAATTTGCGACCATAGAATTAGTTTAACGGGCTTCCATGCAGACCTTGTTAAGTAAAAATGTCGAAGACATCTGAAGTGTACTATTGGGCCGAACAGAATGTCAAGAAGCTGGTAATGTGACAGATTTTGGAAAAATTGTAATATACAGACACAGGAGGTAGCATAAAAAAACTATTGTAAATCTACCTTTAGACTACTGTTGTGCCATTTGGGTTCCGTTTCGCAAGGTATGGATTGAGGGTATAGAGAAAGTTAAGAGAAATAT
Organism: Vandiemenella viatica; assembly: GCA_031002005.1. Lineage (NCBI taxonomy): Eukaryota > Metazoa > Arthropoda > Insecta > Orthoptera > Morabidae > Vandiemenella > Vandiemenella viatica. Next base: position 304,621,417 of record CM061921.1, on the reverse strand, counting down.
AGCTCGATTCGTGACTGCTTGGTATAGTCTTTAAGAAAGCATCGCAGATCAGATTCATAGATCAGACTGGATTCTCTGGTAAACAGACGATGTAGGCTTCATTTGAACTTACTGGTAAATGTACAAACTCCCTTTCTCCTTTGTGAGTGCAAACAAAATATATTTCATCCAACTACTTAGGTCATAACGACAGGAGAGAAGAGTTTAGACAAGTAAGGTGCTGTACTGATGCTCATGAAAATTGTTTCCTACCTCTTGCTGCTCTGGATTTTAATGCAAATATTAGAGATTAGTTTTGGTGCAAATCATGCTCTGCTACCGATAAATTTGTGAATTATTGGCTATAGATGTAGATATAGATGTGCTGATTGTTAATATTTTTGTGTAAACTAGTATTTGAGGAACATCTTTTTGGTTAACAAATTTTCTACCATTTTCAGTAAATTTTATTTGCTATTATAACTATCTAATAAGGATTATTGAATTATAATCATTCAACAAAATATGTTGTAATATTTAGTATTTGTTGCTCATATTTGATTTTTCATTCTAGAAGAATATCCTAGCATATATTTCTGTATTGTACTCAATGAAAATAGACCATTCAGCAAGTTTAGTATATTTTTATAAAATATTTATGTTTAAAGCTTTGTAAATGTTCACTACCCGAGAAATAATGGATTTTTTTTTTTAATTTTAGGGAGGAATTTGAATTTGAGGAAGAATTTTTAATTCTGTGCTGTGCCAAGGAGAACGGGACAGTCATTCCGTCTTACCCAGTTTCAGTATGAATAAATGCTGTTTCTGTCATTTGGTTAAAATTAACCGTCCTATGCGGGTAACATGTATCATAAAAAGATGCTTAGGACTATATAACTCATACAGATCATTGATAACTCATGTCTTTACACATCATCCACAGTTAAAACCACCATTGTACACCTGCAAACAATGTGGTCATGTTTTTACAGATAACTTCACATTAAATTCAGAGAGTTACAACACAATTCTTCTTCCAGAACACTTTAAGCTTGAATATAATTGTGCCTTGTGTTCTCATGACTTTGTATCACAATACCTTCTAACAAGTCATGTGTTCCACCATGTACCAGCAGTTTCCCATCCACTTTACATTTGTGAATACTGTGGTGAAGTATTTAAAAATTCGAGCACAATCCAGCTCCATATGTGCAGCGGGAAAGTTTTACAACCACCACCAACTTCATCAGAGTCCAGGTACGATGAGATTAATATTTTATTTTTTAAATTTTTCATGTAGTTAAAGTATAGTATTATTAATCGTGCAAGAAATTCATTTTCTGCCATCACATAGTTTGTACGTAGCGTAGATATTTTTCTGGCTGTCATCAATCTTTCGACTGGTTTGTTGCAATCCTCCATCCCTTCCTATCTTGTGCTAACCTCTTCATCTCTACATACACCTTACAACCCACGTCCTCAATTATCTGCTTCATATATTCTAATCTCTGTCTTCCTCTACAGTTCTTACCATCGACTGTAATATTCACTAAGAAATTAACCAATCCAGCATGTCTCAAAACATGACTTACCAGCCTGTCTCTTCTTTCTGTATGCTTCTTCCACAAAATTCTTTCCTAACCCATCATTTCCTAAACTCGTTCATTTCTTACTTTATCTGTCCACTTAATTTTCAGCATTCTTCTGTAGCACCTCATTTCAAATGCTTAAATTTTCTTTCTTTCTCGTATTCCTACACACAAATCCATGCTTCGCTACCACAAAGAGCTTAGCTCCAAACATTGGGTTTTAAAATGTTCTTAATAAGTCCTAGGGGTGTAAGGGTTTGGGAGAGACTATACTAGTCTTTTCCAACCAAATGTCAACCTCTCCTTCACGTGGTGCACCCTGTTTGCACGGACGAGGCTCTGGCGACTGAAAGATTCCCGGTATAAGGAGTCACCCACTGCTTGTCAACGGCATCTGAAAAGAGGGCGGAAGAGCGGGGAGCGGTTCAGGGCACCCTCTTGCCGTTGGGGTTGGAAACGGCCCCTAAAGGCGGATGAATCAGAAATGATCAACGGCATGGGGATGCAGAAGGCAACGGGAAACCACTGCATTAAAGACCCAAAGGGTATCCCGAGGACATGTAATCCTCTCAAATTACATATATCATGATGGCTTCTTCCTGGGTAAAATATTCCGGAGGTAAAATAGTCCCCCAATCGGATCTCCGGGTGGGGACTGCTCAGGGAGGAGTCATCAGAATGGATAGAAACATTCTACGAGTCGGAGCGTGGAATGTTAGAAGTTTGAATAGGGCAGGTAGGTTAGAAAACTTAAAAAGGGAGATGGAACAACTAAGTTAGATGTTGTTGGGATTAGTGAGATTAAATGGAAGGACGCACAGGATTTCTGGTCTGGGGAACACAGGATAATTAGCACACAAGCTGTCAATGGAGTCACTGGTGTAGGATTTGTAATGAACAAGAAAGTAGGGAAACGGGTTAGTTATTATGAACAATTTAGTGACAGGATTATTTTGATGAGGTTAGAAACTAAGCCCGTCCCAACCACATTAGTACAAGTATATATGCCAACGTCACACGAAGATGACGAAGAAATAGAAAAAAATATACGCTGAAATTGAAGAATTAATCCAATATGTGAAAGGGGAGGAAAATCTAATAATCATGGGTGATTGGAATGCAATAGTGGGAGAAGGAAAAGAGGGGAATACTGTAGGAAGTTTTGGTCTAGGAGAAAGAAATGAGCGAGGAAGCAGGTTGCTAGAATTTTGTGAAAGATGTAAGCTAATAGTGGCGAACACACTGTTTAAGAACCATGCAAGAAGAATATACACCTGGAAACGTCCTGGGGATACAGGCAGATATCAGCTAGATTATATCATGGTCAAACAGAGATTCAGGAATCAAGTTCTAGACTGTAAAGCGTACCCAGGAGCAGACATAGACTCGGACCATAATTGATAGTAATGAAGTGCAGGCTGAAATTCAAGCGAATAAGGAAGCAGCATAAGCAGAACAGACTGGAAGTGAATAAACTGAAACAATCTAGCACAAGAGAAAAAATTTGCAGAAATGGTAGACTTAGGTCTAAGAATTAACTGTGAAAGGAGCTCAACCGAGGACGAATGGAGTGCATTAAAGACCGAAATAATGAAAGCTGGCAAAGAAACCTTAGGCTTTAGGGAACAAGCTGCCCGAAAACCTTGATCAAAGAAGAAATTTTGCAGCTGATCGATCAGAGGAGAAGGTACAAAAATGCTCAGGATGAAGCAGGAAAAGAGCAGTACAGGCAATTTAGGAATCAAATAAATAGGAAATGCAAAATAGCAAAAGAAAAATGGCTGCAAGAAAAGTGTGAAGAAGTAGAAAAGGAGATGGTTTGCAGGGAAAGTAGATGTTGCATATAGAAAGATCAAACAGAATTTTGGAGAAATGAAGAAAAGAGGTATGAACATTAAAGCTGCCGATGGGAAACCTCTTTTAAGCTCAGAAGATAGAGCTAACAGATGGAAGGAATACATTGAGAAACTGTATGTTGGGGACGACTTGAACAATAGTGTATTGGAAAAGTAAGGCGATGTCGACATGGATGACTTAGGAGATCCTGTTTTGAGGACAGAATTTAATAAAGCTCTGAATGACTTGAAAGCAAGTAAGGCAGTTGGAATTGATGAGATCCCTGCAGAACTTCTTAAATCTCTAGGAGAGGAAGGAATCGAAAGATTATTCAAGCTGATATCAAAAGTTATGAAACAGGAGAAATTCCAAATGATTTTAATAAAAATATCATCTTCACACTTCCAAAGAAAGCATAAGCTGACAAATGTGAGAATTATCGCACAATTAGTCTAACATCACATGCTTCAAAATTACTGACCAGAATAATATACAGAAGGATGGAAAGGGTAGTAGAAGAGATAGTAGGTGAAGATCAGTTTGGGTTTAGGAAAAATCGCGGTACAAGGAAGCAATTCTGTCTTTAAGATTAATACTTGAAGGGCGGATCAAGAAAAACAAAGATACTTTTATGGCATTTGTTGATTTAGAAAAAGCTTTGATAATGTTAGGTGGGACAAGATGTTCAAAATTTTAAAGAAGTCAGGTCTAAAGTATCGAGATAGAAGAAACCTCTATAAACTATTAGAAGAAATCAAGTGGCTGTGAATAAAAGTAGAGAATCACGAGAGACATGCATCAGTTAAAAGGGTGTGAGACAAGGTTGTAGTCTATCCCCGTTAATATTCAACTTGTATGTAAAAGAAGCAATGAAGAAAGTCAAAGAAAAATTTCCATGTGGCATAAGTTTTCAGGGAGAAAAAATCAGTATGCTACGATTTGCTGACGACATTGTCTTATTAGCAGAGAGGGCTGAGGATATTGAGAAGTTATTGAATGGCATGAACAAAATACTGAAGGAAGATTTTGGACTGAATATAAATCAAAGTAAAACAAAAGTGATGAAATGTAGCAGAAATGACCAATACTAGCAGATTAAATATAAAAATAGGATCTGATGCAATAGGAGAAGTGAGTGAGTTCTGTTACTTGGGAAGCAAAATTACAACCGATGGCCGAAGCAGGAATGATGTTAAAAGCAGAATAGCACTAGCAAAAAGAGCCTTCATGAAAAAGAGAAACCTTTTAGTTTCAAATATTGATCTAGGAATTAGAAAGAACTTCTTAAAACTCTATGTGTGGAGCACAGCACTTTACGGTAGCGAAACATGGACTTTAGGAATACCGGAAAGAAAGAAACTTGAAGCATTTGAAATGTGGTGCTACAGAAGAATGCTGAAAATTAGGTGGACAGACAAAGTAAGAAATGAACGAGTTTTGGAAATGATGGGTGAGAAAAGAAGTTTATGGAAGAAGCTTACAGGAAGAAGAGACAGGCTGGTAGGTCATATTTTGAGACATGCTGGATTGGTTAATTTGTTAGTGGAGGGAACAGTGAAGGTAAGAACTGTAGAGGTAGACAGAGATTAGAATATATGAAGCAGATAATTGAGGACGTGGTTGTAAGGGGTATGTAGAAATGAAGAGGTTAGCACAGGATAGGAAGGGATGGAGGATTGCATCAAACCAGTCTAAAGACTGACGACAGCAAAAAAAAAAAATAACCTACACCAATATTTGAAACTAAAATATTTCTCTTTTTCATGAAGGCTCTTTTTGCTATTGTTATTCTGTTTTTAACATCGTTCCTGCTTCGGCCATCGGTTGCAATTTTGCTTCTCGGGTAGCATAATTAACTTATTTCTCCTATTGCATCCGATCCAATTTTTATATTTAATATACTGTGATTGGAATCATTTCTGTTATATTTCATCACTTTAATCTTGCTTTGATTTATATTCAGTCCAAAATCTTCCTTCGGTATTTTGTTTATGCCATTCAGTAAATTCTCAATATCCTCAGACTGTTCTGCTAACAAGATAATGTCATCAACAAATTGCAGCATACTGATTTATCTCCTTGATCACGTATGAGACATGAAAACATTTTCTATTACTTCCTTTATTGATTCCTCTACATACACGGTGAATATTAACGGGGATACAATACAGTCTTTTCAACTGCTGCATATGGAATGACTTAAG